>CAJQUN010000259.1:0-600000 GCA_907163345.1 Haberlea rhodopensis | reverse complement strand
TGTATTCACATTACGGTGTAAAACCTAAGAGTTGGGTTTTTGATGTGTCTCGGAATCTCGGGTGCTTGTGTGAGCACCAGTAGGGGGTTTTGGTGTTAGAGAGAGAATTTTTGAAAACAGATGATTTTTAATGAATCACGATGTATTTGTGGGGCTATTAGTTTTTCGGGGTATTTTGCTATAAATACCATTTGAACCCGAAATTTAATTAAAAATCTCATTTCAGCCCTCCAAACCCGCCCCTTTCTCTCTCCCCGCCGAACCCGTCTGCCCAGCCCCCATCCGCGCGCAAAAACGCTTCGCCTGCCGCCGTCCCGCCGCCGTTCGGCGCGTGCGACCCGCCGCCGGCTTCGTCTCGTCGAGGCGCAGCTATCCCCTCCGGCAATTCGAAGTTTCGTCGCGTTTTGAAGTCGGATTTGCAGATGAGCGCCGATCCCCAAATTCTAGGGTTCTTCGATTTCGGTCGATTTTATTTCCGATTTTCGATTGGGTAACGTTCTCTACCTCTTTTTCGTCCCTCTCATGTAATTCCCTGCTATATTTGGTGATTTTGGTTCGAAATTATTTTCGAATTTTGTGGGGTTTGGTTCGAAAATTGGGGGGGTTTTGGCAAGGGTGATGATTCTTGCTATTGATGGTTTAATTCATGTTTTAGATGATTTATGATGCTTGGTTGGGTTCGAATTGTGATGCTAGGGTTCGAATTATTGAAGGTGTTCTTGGGCGATTTTTCGATATGTCGCATTCGTTTTCCCTCCCTGCATGTACCCTGCCCCGGGTCTTTTAAATGATTTATTGTCGCGTGTTGACGATATGTTGAGGGTTATGGGTGTGCTTGAGCATGGGATTGCATGTTCGTAAATAATCGTGAATTATTTATCGTGTTAGCACATCATTCCTCGGGGCATGGAACTCGAGCAAGGTTTGGCTCGGACTTCGAGGATTTAAGGTACGTTTAGCGTACGAGCATAGCTTAAATGATGTTTTATAAGTATGATGCATGATTTAAAATACATGAAATGTTTTACTATGATGGCACCGGGACTTGTTTACGCTATTTTGATTCACATGGTGAAATGCTTGGTGCCGCTATGAAGCGAGCAAATGATGGGTGTGGTCGCTACGGAGCGAACACCAGTAGTATGACGCTACTTTGAAGTAAGAAATGAAAATGTGGTATTGATTAGATATCTAGGATATCTGTATTTTTATTCCCTATTGGTAATGAATAGGAACAGAGACATAGTTAATCAGAGAGGTGATTAACTAGTATCGGAAGTTAAGGAAATCTCAATATGATATCTAGAATTATGATAATTGCTAGATAAAGAAAGATGTTACGAAATGTTGTTAATTCGAAACTGGTTAGGGTTAACCAATATGATGATTAACTGCATATTCAGGATTTGATGATTTATCTGTTTTGAGAACAGGGTTATTACAGGAGTACGCTAGGATGAGGATGATACCATCCAGGAAGTGTCACATATGTTCCACAATATTTACATTTTCGTAAATTATGTATTATGTCATTATGATTATGAAATTGTGGAATTGGTATGCTCACCCCGTTGGGGGCTGTCTCTGTTGGGGGCAGGTGAACAGGTACATCGATGGCTTTGCAGATGAGCTCGAGCTGTTGATTGGATGTACTCTCAGGATCGTGGTACCAGGGCTTGATGGAGCACGGTATCGTATAGAGTACCTACATATATATATATATACCCATGATGGTTATACACATATTTATGATGCTCGCATGTGAGCACGATTATACTTGTTTATGGGTTGTATATAAAGGCATGAGCCTTTCTCTCCTTCATTCTAAGTTGCATGCAATTAGAGGTAGAATTGCTAAAGGTTATGAGAGTCATTGGTGTATTGTGGGTGTTGAAACCCACTTTTGTTGCCATATGTGTGGTGTCTTCCCTGGCTGGGAATTTACTTGATGTTGCTGCATTCTGATGAGTATTATGTTTTCCCTGGCCGGGAATTATGTTATGTGTTGTACTTTTATTTCGGGATAGCTCTATTTATGGGGAGACTCTGCCCAAATTTTTATAAAAGTCCACAATGTAAAAAGTGATGTAATGGGCGAACTCTATGAGTCTCTTGTTGTTAGGACGATGAACTTATAACATTGTATGTTAAGGAAAACTTTGTAATTGCCATTCAATGGTAAAGTATCATCTGAGTTTCCCGAATGATTTTATGGAAAGCATGTGCCACACATAATGATTAATACACTAATCAAAGGTTAAGTATATGGGGTCCTTACATTAGTGGTATCAGAGCAGTGGTTGCTCATTGGGGCTGTTGAGGGCCTAGGAAGTTATTGATAGCACATATTTATGCATGATGGCATTAATGTTATACGACATGACTAATTGTTTATGTGCTTTTATGATATGAAAAGTGGTATTGCTAACCATTGTGGTTGCAGGAATCGTGTGGGACACGATAGGATGACATTAATAGTGATGTCTAACACTCTATATGCTACATGCCAAGGAATCTGATTTTGGAAGAAAATCAGGGAAAAGAAAGATATGACGTATCGTCTGAGGACAGACTGGGTAGACAACCGACAGTGGAATACTTCGGTATGGTCTCAATTATTATTGAATATACTAATGCGTTTGTTCATGTAATGTTCGAGCAAGAAAGGTACGTAAGAGACGTACGAGCATCGGACGGTAAACCATACCGTTACATATTATGATGATGATGTTTATGATAAGTAAAGATGATATGATGTTTATGATGATGATTATGATAAGTAAGTTAAGATGATGATGTTTATGATAAGTAAAGATGATATGATGTTTATGATGATGATTATGATAAGTAAGTTAAGATGATGATGTTTATGATAAGTAAAGATGATATGATGTTTATGATGATGATTATGATAAGTAAGTTAAGATGATGATGTTTATGATAAGTGAAGATGATATGATATTTATGATGATGATTATGATAAGTAAGTTATGATGATGATGTTTATGATAAGTAAAGATGATATGATGTTTATGATGATGATTATGATAAGTAAGTTATGATGATGATGTTTATGATGAGTAAAGATGATATGATGTTTACGGTGATGTTTACGATGGTGATGATTATGACGATGTTTATGATGACGTATATGAGATTGGGTAAGATTCCCATGTGGTAAGATGCCACACAATGTTTATGATATGGTAAGACACCATATGACTGGATGAGTTACCCGTGTGGTAAGATGCCACACAACGTTTATGATATGGTAAGACGCCATATGATTGGGTGAGATGCCCATGTGGTAAGATGCCACACAATGTTTATGATATGGTAAGACGCCATATGATTGGGTGAGATGCCCATGTGGTAAGATGCCACACAATGTTTATGATATGGTAAGACGCCATATGATTGGGTGAGATGCCCATGTGGTAAGATGCCACACAATGTTTATGATATGGTAAGACGCCATATGATTGGGTGAGATGCCCATCTGGTAAGATGCCACACAATGTTTATGATATGGTAAGACACCATATGATTGGGTGAGATGCCCATGTGTGCCACACAATGTTTATGATATGGTAAGACACCATATGATTGGGTGAGATGCCCATGTGGTAAGATGCCACACAATGTTTATGATATGGTAAGACACCATATGATTGGGTGAGATGCCCATGTGGTAAGATGTCACACAATGTTTATGATACGGTAAGACGCCATATGATTGGGTAAGATGCCCGTGTGGTAAGATGCCACACGATGATTATGTTATGGTAAGATGCCATATGACGGGGTAAGATGCCCATATGGTAAGAGGCCATACGATGTCATTATGTGGTAAGACGCCACGGGGTAAGATGCCCATATGGTAAGAGGCCATACGATGTTATTATGTGGTAAGACGCCGCGGGGTAAGATGCCCATATGGTAAGAGGCCATATGATGTCATTATGTGGTAAGACGCCACGGGGTAAGATGCCCATATGGTAAGAGGCCATACAATGTTATTGTGTGTGGTAAGACGCCACGGGGTAAGATGCCCATATGGTAAGAGGCCATACGATGTTATTATGTGATAAGATGCCACAGGGTAAGATGCTCATGTGCATGAATATGAACCAGGGAAAATGAAAAGAAGTTAATGAATAACCAGCAAGCTTACTCAACTATGATTTCGTACATTTACTGTTATAACTATAAGATGATGATGCTTATAAGATGATGATGTATAAGATGATGATGCTATAAGATGATGATGCTATAAGATGATGATGCTTATATGATGATGATGCTTATATGATGATGATGTATAAGATGATGTTGCTATAAGATGATGATGTATAAGATGATGATGCTATAAGATGATGATGCTTATATGATGATGATGTATAAGATGATGATGCTATAAGATGACGATGCTTATGTGATGATGATGTTATAAGATGATGATATTTATGAAATGATGATGCTCATATGATGAAGATGTTATAAGATGGTGATAATTATAAGATGATGATTTTAATCATTCATGTCAAGAATTAATGACTATATGCATGGCTATGAAACAGGGACATTGGAGTGTCCAGGGTGTATAGGCATTAGAGGAATGTTGGGTAAAGACCCACTACTCTATTGATTTTCTTCCCACAGTATGGTATGCCGTGCGGGAACGTCCATCTTATTGGTAGGTTTGAGGTGAACCTAGAGAGGCAGCGACTAGTTTGTCTGCCGTGTGTGTACAGTACCAAGAGGGGCTTGTTAGAGCCGTTATACTGCTCGTAGGAACCAAGTGTGGCAAATCGTAAGGTGATACGATGTGGATTGTGGTGGACTCTAGTAGTCACCATGTCATCGAGGTTGAGGTTGTGCATGCCTCAATGAAACGTGTATACGTTTATGTTTAAATCTTGGTGAGACTTGTCTGGGACAGCTCATGATGTTGAAGTACCAACAAGAGAGTCATCAAGTCGTCGTTGATTCGATCTGGGAATCCATGTATTTGGGATGCAATGGGTTTATTGCATGTCCTTTCAAATTTGAAACTCTGAGGAGTCTCGATTGTTTCTTTATGACCAGGATGTGGTTCTTGGGATATCCGGAGGTGGACATCTTATGAGATATCTTTCGTGTGAATCTATGGCCGTGAGTTGCCCAACTTGAGTTGCAATGATGCGACTGCTCCTTCGATAGAGGAGGTTTGGAAGTGGAAACCAGGTTGGTATGTGTACACCGTGGTGTACTGATGTTTCCCTTGTAACGATGTATGTTAGACATCGTGAGTCATGATAAGAGATGTCAATGGATGATATCTACGATGGAATCGGGAGCGATTCGAATCCTTGCAGTTTCAGTTGACTAACTGCTTTTGGATTATTAGCGTTGAGTTGTGCTGACGCTCTTTGACGTTATGATGGATTTGGAAGTCTATTCCACTCCAGAGTTTGACACGAGGTCAACGTTCTCACGGTTGAGGTGTCATTTAGGATGCGTTCATACTAATTGTATTAGAACTAAGGATGACTGTCCGATCTACAGCCGTAAGTATTGGTTGTTTTGCAGTCATGAAAAACTGACTTTTAGGATGACCCGCATTGAGGTACGTTTTGCCTCTTGGGTGATATGTTGGTTTTGGTATGTCGCTCTGTTTCAGAGTTTGATGTGAGGTAAGTATCCTCGCGTTTATTAATACGATTCTGATATGGTCAAGAATCGAAGTTATGGCTTCATGTTGTTGTGTAGCCTGAGTGTTATGTGATACACCGGTGCTAATTTCGAGGACAAAATTCTTTTAGTGGGGGATATTGTGATGACCAGGGATTATAGATGTTAATCCCGTAGTGTTAAAAATCCCTAAAGTTGTTTTACGTGGCGATTTGGAGTTTAATCGCGATGTCGGGCCTTCTGGGCTCGTTTATTTGGGTAGTTGGGATCGTTGGATCCCGAGGTTGAGATTGTATTCACATTACGGTAAACCTAAGAGTTGGGTTTTTGATGTGTCTCGGAATCTCGGGTGCTTGTGTGAGCACCGGTAGGGGGTTTTGGTGTTAGAGAGAGAATTTTTGAAAACAGATGATTTTTAATGAATCACGATGTATTTGTGGGGCTATTAGTTTTTCGGGGGTATTTTGCTATAAATACCATTTGAACCCGAAATTTAATTAAAAATCTCATTTCAGCCCTCCAAACCCGCCCCTTTCTCTCTCCCCGCCGAACCCGTCTGCCCAGCCCCCATCCGCGCGCAAAAACGCTTCGCCTGCCGCCGTCCCGCCGCTGTTCGGCGCGTGCGGACCCGCCGCCGGCTTTGTCTCGTCGAGCCGCAGCTATCCCCTCCGGCAATTCGAAGTTTCGTCGCGTTTTGAAGTCGGATTTCGGTCGATTTTACTTCCGATTTTCGATTGTGTAACGTTCTCTACCTCTTTTTCGTCCTCTCATGTAATTCCCTGCTATATTTGGTGATTTTGGTTCGAAATTATTTTCGAATTTTGTGGGGTTTGGTTCGAAAATTGGGGGGTTTTGGCAAGGGTGATGATTCTTGCTATTGATGGTTTAATTCATGTTTTAGATGATTTATGATGCTTGGTTGGGTTCGAATTGTGATGCTAGGGTTCGAATTATTGAAGGTGTTCTTGGGCGATTTTTCGATATGTCGCATTCGTTTTCCCTCCCTGCATGTACCCTGCCCCGGGTCTTTTAAATGATTTATTGTCGCGTGTTGACGATATGTTGAGGGTTATGGGTGTGCTTGAGCATGGGATTGCATGTTCGTAAATAATCGTGAATTATTTATCGTGTTAGCACATCATTCCTCGGGGCATGGAACTCGAGCAAGGTTTGGCTCGGACTTCGAGGATTTAAGGTACGTTTAGCGTACGAGCATAGCTTAAATGATGTTTTATAAGTATGATGCATGATTTAAAATACATGAAATGTTTTACTATGATGGCACCGGGACTTGTTTACGTTATTTTGATTCACATGGTGAAATGCTTGGTGCCGCTATGAAGCGAGCAAATGATGGGTGTGGTCGCTACGGAGCGAACACCAGTAGTATGACGCTACTTTGAAGTAAGAAATGAAAATGTGGTATTGATTAGATATCTAGGATATCTGTATTTTTATTCCCTATTGGTAATGAATAGGAACAGAGACATAGTTAATCAGAGAAGTGATTACCTAGTATCGGAAGTTAAGGAAATCTCAATATGATATCTAGAATTATGATAATTGCTAGATAAAGAAAGATGTTAAGAAATGTTGTTAATTCGAAACTGGTTAGGGTTAACCAATATGATGATTAACTGCATATTCAGGATTTGATGATTTATCTGTTTTGAGAACAGGGTTATTACAGGAGTACGCTAGGATGAGGATGATACCATCCAGGAAGTGTCACATATTGTAGGGTCTTCCTACCTTAACTTCATATAGTACACATAAATTGGATAGAACATGCATTTATAACCTCTTAAGGGTTCCGGTTGTAGTTTGAGCTAGGGAGATTACAGGCCAAAAATAAAGTTTTCAAAGCTATTTAATTACATTCCCAACAAAGAATGTTAAAGCTATAGATTTACACTACTCCTAGAGTAGAGACTATCAAAAATCCTGCATCCTACGTTCATCATGCTCCCTTTAGCTCACTTCCTCAACCCGACCCTAGGCCCTTGGTCCAAAAGTGTACCTACAGGGATAACACATCATGAGCATTCATAAATTTACTTAACATTATATAAAAGCATACAATAATGCGTAACATCTTAGTTAAGTAAAAGTTATTGGTCGTCCTCCGACCTCCTTGGTTATCCCTGACTCTTATTCATATATTGGGGCGTCTTACCCCATTGTATGGCATCTTACCATATCATAATCATTGCGTGGCATCTTACCACGTGGGCGTCTTACCCAATCATATGGCGTCTTACCATATCATAAACATTGCGTGGCATCTTACCATGTGGGCGTCTTACCCAATCATATGGCGTCTTACCATATCATAAACATTGCGTGGCATCTTACCACGAATAACATCGCATGGCCTCTTACCATGTGGGGCATCTTACCCCGTGGCATCTTACCACAAATAATATCGCATGGCCTCTTACCATGTGGGGCGTCTTACCCCGTGGCATCTTACCACAAATAGCATCGCATAAGCATCATCATCATAACATCCTCATAAGCATCATCATTATAAATATCATCATAGATATCATCATCATAACATCATCTTAAACGTCATCATCGTAAACATCATCTTAAATATCATCATAATATGTAAGGGCATGGTTTACCGTCCGATGCTCGTACGTCTCTTACGTACCTTAATTCCCAAAAGTGGAGAATTTGGAGAGCTTTATCTCCTGGATGTTGTGGGCACCTGGGATGGTTCTACACAACCATACAAATTGATATTAGAAGCTAAACATAGTCCAATATCCAAAAATCCCACAAAAAAAATCAAAAAAACCACTTTTCTTCAGCTCGCGATCGATCGCCACCCAGGCGCGATCGATCGCGAGATCGCACTGGACGAGGGGCCAAAATCTTCTTCTTGGCGATCGATCGCCACTTTTGGCGCGATCGATCGCCAGGCCCGCCGATCGATCGCCCAAAAGTGGCGATCGATCGCCAAATGCTTCTGGCTGGTACTGGACGCTCGCGATCGATCGCCAAGAACGGGCGATCGATCGCCGAGTGCTGTACATCGAATTTTCGCCATTAATGCTCATTTTTCAAGCTCCTTCACATACCACCCCAAAACCAAACTTCCATAAAACATCAATAACATCATAACCCACCAAAACCAACATAAAACACTTCAAAAATCATACCCCAACCATACACAACACATACCCAAACAAACCCACATAAAACATCAAAAACTTAACCCATTTCAACACCAAACATCATAAAACTTATAGGAATGGTTCCATACCTCTTGTAGGCTCCAAATCCTAGCAAAGATCACACAAATAAGGATTTTGTGGGACTTTCCTCCTCCTCTTTTGGTGAGTTTCGAAAATGGGGGGGGGTAGGGTTTGGGGTTGGGAAGTGATTTGGGGATTTTTAAAAGGTGAGAGTAAAGTGGGGGGTTTTAAAGTGATGGGTATGGGATTAAAAAGGGGTTGTAATGACTTAATAAAAAGTGTACCCCAAACTTAACATGATGTATAAAATACCCAACTTGGTATTTTAAAGGCACTTTACAACAATGCTCTAAACTTCATTTAAAATCATATCTTCCTCATAATTGATAATTTAACACAATTAATCATGTTAACATCTTAATACCCAACACATAAATCTATCAATACATGATACATCATATAAACATAATTAATGTCCAAGTTACCATTAATTAATTTCGGGGCATCACATTACTCCCCTACTTACAAGATTTCGTCCTCGAAATCGCATGCACTTACCCAAAAGAAACTAAACATAAATCATACCAGAAAATAGTTCGGGGTAATGCTGCATCATATGCCGCTCCGTCTCCCACGTAGCCTCCTCGACACCCCGACGATCCCACTGAACTTTGACCATCGGTATAACTTTACTTCGTAGTCTGCGATCCTCACGATCCAGAATTCTGACCGGTCGTTCAACGTAGGATACATCTGAGTCTAACTGCACTTCAGTAGGCTGTAAAACATGAGACGGATCTGGCTCATACTTTCTCAACATAGAAACATGGAAGACATCATGAATTCCAGATAAGGACGGCGGTAAAGCCAATCGGTAAGCCAAAGTGCCGATACGCTGTAATACCTCATACGGTCCAACATACCTCGGGGATAACTTCCCCCGCATACCAAATCGAACAACACCCCTGAAGGGTGAGATTTTCAAGAAGACCTTGTCTCCCACTTGAAATTCTAGCGGTCGTCGCCGCTTATTGGCATAGGCTGCTTGCCTATCTTGGGCCGCTTTCATCTTTAAGCGTATCATCTTAATCTTTTCCTCCATGTCCTTAATCATATCCGGTCCTCCGACCGCTTTACTCGTCAAGTCCTCCCAATACAGTGGTGACCTACATCGTCGTCCGTACAGAGCTTCAAAAGGGGCCATTTGAATGCTCGCCTGATAGCTGTTATTGTAGGAGAACTCCACCAGAGGTATAGACTCTTGCCACGGAGTATCAAACTCCAAAACACATGCCCTCAACATATCTTCGAGCGTTTGTATAGTACGCTCCGTTTGGCCATCAGTCTGAGGGTGATAAGCTGTACTTAGTCTCACCTCGGTGCCCAAAGCTGTCTGGAGACCCTCCCAGAAATGAGAAGTAAACCTTGGGTCTCTGTCAGACACGATCGAGACTGGAATCCCATGCAATCTCACTACATCCCGTACATATAATTGGGCCATCTTTAGATACGTGAAAGTCATACTGTAAGGGATGAAATGAGCTACCTTCGTCAGCCTGTCTACGATCACCCAGATCGCATCAAATCCAGAGGCCGACCTTGGCAAGTGGGTCACGAAGTCCATAGATATATGCTCCCACTTCCATTCAGGCACCTCTAAGCTCTTCAGCTCACAACCAGGCCTCTGCCTCTCTGCCTTTACCTGCTGGCAGATCAAACATCTTTTAACGAAATTGATCACCTCACGCTTCATGCGTCTCCACCAGAATTGATCGCATAGATCTTTGTACATCTTCTTTCCCCCTGGGTGGATATTGAAACGACTACTGTGAGCCCGCTCCAATATTCCTCTACGTAGTCCTGGTGCATCTGGGACTACCCATCGGTTGCCCAGTCTCAAAGAATCATCCTCAGCCACTCTGAACTTGGATGGCTGACTCTGAAGTACCAATGATGTCCATCTCTGAACCTCACTATCCGACTTCTGGGCCTTCCTGATCGCCTCAAATATATCTGGCTCCACCAATAAGGTCGACACTCGCACAGGCGACGTGTCTACATCGAAATCGTAGCCCAGATGGCAATAAGAAGTCATCAAGGCCGACAAACACATAACATCCTCTGCAGTACTCTTCACCTTCCGACTTAAGGCGTCTGCTATCAAGTTTGCTTTACCTGGATGGTACTCAATTTCACAATCATAGTCTTTGAGCAAATCCATCCACCTTCTTTGCCTCATATTCAACCCTGCCTGAGTGAATAAGAACTTCAGGCTCTTATGGTCCGTAAAAATGGTAAACGTAGTACCATAAAGGTAATGACGCCAAATCTTCAAGGCGAAAATGATAGCTGCCAGTTCCAAATCATGCACTGGGTACCTAGCTTCGTGTGGCTTCAGCTGCCTCGATGCATAAGCCACCACGTGCTTATCTTGCATCAACACACAGCCCAAACCCTGCAGTGACGCATCCGTATACAAGGCAAACCTCTTATTCTCAGACGGAATCACCAGTACAGGCGCTTGTAGTCAAGCGACGCTTCAGTTCTTGAAAACTTTCCTCACAAGCCTCAGACCAAGAGAAGGGGACTCCTTTCTGAGTCAGCTGTGTCAGGGGTTTGGCAATCTTTGAGAACCTTCGACGAAACGTCGGTAATAACCTGCCAAACCGAGGAAACTCCGTATCTCCGGTACAGAAGTGGGTGCAGCCCACTCTAACACAGCTTCAATCTTCCTCGGATCCACAGATATCCCTTGGCTAGATATGACATGGCCTAGGAACACCACGCTGTCCAACCAGAATTCGCACTTGCTAAGCTTAGCATACAACTGATGATCCCTAAGGATCTGAAGTACTGTCCTCAAGTGCCGTACATGATCTTCTTCAGTCCTAGAGTAGATGAGTATGTCGTCAATGAAAACTATGACGAATTGATCCAAATACGGCTGGAACACCTTGTTCATCAAACTCATGAAAACAGCCGGGGCATTTGTCACCCCAAAAGGCATGACTAGGAATTCATAATGCCCATACCTAGTCCTGAAGGCTGTCTTTTGGACATCCTCTTCTCTTACTCGAATCTGATGGTACCCCGACCTCAGATCGATCTTACTGTAGAGCCTCGTACCCTGCAACTGATCAAACAAATCATCGATCCTCGGGAGTGGGTACTTATTCTTCACCGTAGCTTTGTTCAGTTGTCTGTAATCGATGCACAAACGCATCGAACCATCTTTCTTCTTCACAAATAAAACTGGTGCTCCCCAGGGCGATACGCTAGGGCGTATATAGCCCTTATCAAGGAGCTCTTGCAACTGAATCTTTAATTCCCTTAGCTCCGCTGGTGCCATCCTATAAGGGGCACGAGAAATGGCCGACGTCCCTGGTAATAACTCAATCCCAAACTCGACCTCTCTCGTCGGTGGGAATCCGGGAATCTCCTCCGGAAAGACATCAGGGAACTCCGCCACTACGGGCACATCCTCAACTTTCACTTCTCCTTTCTTTTCCGTAACATCGACGGCATAAATGAGATATCCTGAATGACCTCGTTCCAACAACTGCGCCATCTTGACAGCAGATATCAACGGAATCTTAGAGCGAGAACCATCCCCATAGAACGTCCATGGGACTCCCATATCGGATTTAAACCGTACAGTTCTCTGCCTGCAGTTCACAACTGCCTGATACCTGTTCAGAACATCAATGCCCAGAATGCAATCAAAATCTGACATTCCCAGAACAATCAAGTCTGACCTTAGTTCCTTATCCTCAAAATAAATGAGGCCATTGTAGACGATCCGATCAGTAATCATACTTCTTCCAGCGGGGGTCGAGACTATAAGAGGCGTGGGCGACGGAGAAGTGCATAAGTGGTGCCTTTCCACAAAACTTGTCGACACAAAAGAGTGCGACGCACCTGTGTCGATCAATATAAAAGCAGGGTGCGTAAATAAAAGACACGTACCCGCTATAACCTCCTCCGGAGCCGCTGAAGCCTGCTCCCTTGTCAGTGCATAGACCTGTCCTTGAGGTGGCCCCATGGGCTGACCTCCATGCTGTCTCGGTACAAAGGGTGGTCTGTGTTGTGCTGTCCTATCTGCAGGCCTCCCCGCAGAACCCTGTTGGCTCCCCCTGTTGGGACACTGTCTAGCAAAGTGGCCCTTGTCGCCACAAACATAGCACCCTATACAGTCTTTTGCCAAATGTGGTTGCCCACAAAGAGTGCATTGGATCCTCCCGGATCTGTCTCCTGAGACTGCCCCCTTCCAGATGGGGCATCACCTCTTCGGTTTCCTTTCCACCTGTTGTCGGACTTCTTACCACTAAACCTTGACGCTGAGGAGTTCCCCCTTGACTTGAACTGATCATTCCTCGGCTTCAAATTATCCGGAGTGGATTTCTGAGAGGGTGCCGACGGTGGTACAACATCAGGGTATGCACCCACTCCTAGTTCGGCTAGCTCAGCCCTTGAGAGTGCATCATCAAAACAAGTAGGGCCATAAGTGATCACCCTATCGTATAGCTCCGGCCTCAATCCTTTCATGAAATTCCTCATCTTTGCTTGTGTGCTCGTAGCAATGTGAGGCACATATCTGAGCAAGGAGCAGAACTGAAGAGCATAATCCGATACCGACATATTACCTTGCTTGAGGTGAGTGAATTCATCTTCCTTAGCCTGTCGTGCTGCAGCCGAGAAATAACGGTTCAGGAAGCGAGTTCGAAACATTTTCCAGTTCACTTCATGACCTTGAGCCTCTTGCTCTACCACAGTGGTCTTCCACCACATTAACGCCTTCTTGGCCAATTGGAACTCTGCCAACCGTATCCACGCTGTCTTCGCACATGGGGCTGCCACAAAGATCTGCTCTATTCTTTCCAACCATTCCTCAGCTCGTTCCCCAGTTTCAGTTCCTTCAAAGGTTGGGGGTCGGTAAGCAAGAAACTGAGTTAGGCTTAGTTCCCCTGGCAACAGCTGTTGTTCGGCCGGTTCATCATCAAAAGCTGGCGGGGGTAGGGGATTCGTACGCCCCGCGCTTGCATTGACGCTCACTGCGTCACCTACCTCCACATTTGCTGCCATACTGCAACACAAGGATTAACAACAAGATCCAAAAGCAGTTCGTATAATACTTCGTTAGATAAACAAAACATGTTAGCATAACATCATATACTTCATATGCAACTTATGCACAAAACATGTTCAACAGTAAGCACCTAGCTAACTTATTGCTAAGGCTACCCTTCACTCATCCCGGGTTATCTAACCACTGCTCTGATACCACTAATGTAGGGTCTTCCTACCTTAACTTCATATAGTACACATAAATTGGATAGAACATGCATTTATAACCTCTTAAGGGTTCCGGTTGTAGTTTGAGCTAGGGAGATTACAGGCCAAAAATAAAGTTTTCAAAGCTATTTAATTACATTCCCAACAAAGAATGTTAAAGCTATAGATTTACACTACTCCTAGAGTAGAGACTATCAAAAATCCTGCATCCTACGTTCATCATGCTCCCTTTAGCTCACTTCCTCAACCCGACCCTAGGCCCTTGGTCCAAAAGTGTACCTACAGGGATAACACATCATGAGCATTCATAAATTTACTTAACATTATATAAAAGCATACAATAATGCGTAACATCTTAGTTAAGTAAAAGTTATTGGTCGTCCTCCGACCTCCTTGGTTATCCCTGACTCTTATTCATATATTGGGGCGTCTTACCCCATTGTATGGCATCTTACCATATCATAATCATTGCGTGGCATCTTACCACGTGGGCGTCTTACCCAATCATATGGCGTCTTACCATATCATAAACATTGCGTGGCATCTTACCATGTGGGCGTCTTACCCAATCATATGGCGTCTTACCATATCATAAACATTGCGTGGCATCTTACCACGAATAACATCGCATGGCCTCTTACCATGTGGGGCATCTTACCCCGTGGCATCTTACCACAAATAATATCGCATGGCCTCTTACCATGTGGGGCGTCTTACCCCGTGGCATCTTACCACAAATAGCATCGCATAAGCATCATCATCATAACATCCTCATAAGCATCATCATTATAAATATCATCATAGATATCATCATCATAACATCATCTTAAACGTCATCATCGTAAACATCATCTTAAATATCATCATAATATGTAAGGGCATGGTTTACCGTCCGATGCTCGTACGTCTCTTACGTACCTTAATTCCCAAAAGTGGAGAATTTGGAGAGCTTTATCTCCTGGATGTTGTGGGCACCTGGGATGGTTCTACACAACCATACAAATTGATATTAGAAGCTAAACATAGTCCAATATCCAAAAATCCCACAAAAAAAATCAAAAAAACCACTTTTCTTCAGCTCGCGATCGATCGCCACCCAGGCGCGATCGATCGCGAGATCGCACTGGACGAGGGGCCAAAATCTTCTTCTTGGCGATCGATCGCCACTTTTGGCGCGATCGATCGCCAGGCCCGCCGATCGATCGCCCAAAAGTGGCGATCGATCGCCAAATGCTTCTGGCTGGTACTGGACGCTCGCGATCGATCGCCAAGAACGGGCGATCGATCGCCGAGTGCTGTACATCGAATTTTCGCCATTAATGCTCATTTTTCAAGCTCCTTCACATACCACCCCAAAACCAAACTTCCATAAAACATCAATAACATCATAACCCACCAAAACCAACATAAAACACTTCAAAAATCATACCCCAACCATACACAACACATACCCAAACAAACCCACATAAAACATCAAAAACTTAACCCATTTCAACACCAAACATCATAAAACTTATAGGAATGGTTCCATACCTCTTGTAGGCTCCAAATCCTAGCAAAGATCACACAAATAAGGATTTTGTGGGACTTTCCTCCTCCTCTTTTGGTGAGTTTCGAAAATGGGGGGGGTAGGGTTTGGGGTTGGGAAGTGATTTGGGGATTTTTAAAAGGTGAGAGTAAAGTGGGGGGTTTTAAAGTGATGGGTATGGGATTAAAAAGGGGTTGTAATGACTTAATAAAAAGTGTACCCCAAACTTAACATGATGTATAAAATACCCAACTTGGTATTTTAAAGGCACTTTACAACAATGCTCTAAACTTCATTTAAAATCATATCTTCCTCATAATTGATAATTTAACACAATTAATCATGTTAACATCTTAATACCCAACACATAAATCTATCAATACATGATACATCATATAAACATAATTAATGTCCAAGTTACCATTAATTAATTTCGGGGCATCACACATATGTTCCACAATATTTACATTTTCGTAAATTATGTATTATGTCATTATGATTATGAAATTGTGGAATTGGTATGCTCACCCCGTTGGGGGCTGTCTCTGTTGGGGGCAGGTGAACAGGTACATCGATGGCTTTGGAGATGAGCTCGAGCTGTTGATTGGATGTACTCTCAGGATCGTGGTACCAGGGCTTGATGGAGCACGGTATCGTATAGAGTACCTACATATATATATATATACCCATGATGGTTATACACATATTTATGATGCTCGCATGTGAGCACGATTATACTTGTTTATGGGTTGTATATAAAGGCATGAGCCTTTCTCTCCTTCATTCTAAGTTGCATGCAATTAGAGGTAGAATTGCTAAAGGTTATGAGAGTCATTGGTGTATTGTGGGTGTTGAAACCCACTTTTGTTGCCATATGTGTGGTGTCTTCCCTGGCTGGGAATTTACTTGATGTTGCTGCATTCTGATGAGTATTATGTTTTCCCTGGCCGGGAATTATGTTATGTGTTGTACTTTTATTTCGGGATAGCTCTATTTATGGGGAGACTCTGCCCAAATTTTTATAAAAGTCCACAATGTAAAAATTGATGTAATGGGCGAACTCTATGAGTCTCTTGTTGTTAGGATGATGAACTTATAACATTGTATGTTAAGGAAAACTTTGTAATTGCCATTCAATGGTAAAGTATCATCTGAGTTTCCCGAATGATTTTATGGAAAGCATGTGCCACACATAATGATTAATACACTAATCAAAGGTTAAGTATATGGGGTCCTTACAGTCAATACCATGAATTGTTTGAAACCTTTTGCAACCAGTCGACCTTTAAAGGTTTGTACATTACCATCCATGTCGGTCTTCTTCTTGAAAATCCATTTGCACCCTATGGGTCTCACCCCTTCAGGTGGGTCAACCAAAGTCCATACTTGGTTTGCATACATGGATTCCATTTCAGATTTCATGGCTTCTTGCCATTTCTCAGAATCAGTGCCCATTATAGCTTCTTGATAAGATGACGGCTCAGCATCATCAATACGTAGTAAGTCACCTTGTTGAGTCACAAGAAATCCATATCTCAGTGGCTCCCGGTGTTCTCTTACATACCTACGTTGGGCTTGTGTCTCTTGAGCAGGTACTTTATCCACAACAGCTTGTGGTGTCTGCTCTATTTCCATCTCAATATCATGTTCAGTGTTTTCTTGTGGTTGAACTTCACTAAGTTCTATATGTCTCCCACTGGTTTTTCTAGAAATAAATTCTCTTTCAAGAAAGACACCAGTCCGAGCAACAACCACTTTGTTCTCGGTGGGATAATAGAAATAGTATCCTTTCATTTCCTTAGGATACCCCACAAATAAACACTTATCAGATTTGGGTCCAAGTTTGTTAGAGGCGTGACGTCTCACGAAAGCCTCACAACCCCAAATCTTCATAAAAGACATACTAGGATGTTTCCCAGTCCATATCTCATATGGTGTCTTTTCCACTGATTTAGATGGAACACGGTTCAGTATGAATATTGTTGTTTCTAAAGCATGTCCCCAAAAGGATATCGGAGGATCTGCATGACACATCATTGATCTAACCATGTCCAACAAGGTTCGATTTCTCCTCTCGGATAGACCATTCCATTGTGGAGTATACGGAGGAGTGAGTTGTGGGACTATCCCACACTCCTTCAGATAGTCATGAAACTCTTGGCTAAGGTATTCACCTCCTCGATCTGATCGAAGGATTTTGATACTTTTACCAAGTTGGTTTTGTACTTCATTCTTGAAATCCTTGAACTCTTCAAAGGTTTCATGTTTATGTTTCATTAGGTACACGTACCCATATGTACTGAAGTCATCAGTAAATGTAACGAAGTATTGAAAACCACCTCTAGCATGTGTGCTTATTGGTCCACATACATCACTATGTATGAGACTCAATAATCATTTGTCCTTTCAACATGTCCCTTGAAAGGAGCTTTAGTCATCTTCCCCATTAAACAAGATTCACATGTTTCATATGATTCAAAATCAAATGAATCCAATACTCCATCCTTATGAAGTTTTGATATGCGATTCTCGTTTATATGGCCCAAGCGACAATGCCAGAGATAAGTTGGATTAGAATCATTATTCTTAATCCTTTTAGTATTTATGTTATAGACAGGCATATCAAGATTTAATACATAAAGACCATTAATCATTTGTGCACTAGCATAAAACATATCATTTAAATAAATGGAGCAACAATTGTCCTTTATAATAAATTAAAATCCAAACTTGTCCAAACAAGAAATAGAGATAATATTTCTAGTAATTGAAGGCACAAAATAACAGTCTTTTAAATCTAAAGATAAACCGGAAGGCAAAGATAATGAATAATCTCATATAGCTAATGCAACAACTCATGCTCCATTTCCTACTCGGAGATCTACTTCGCCTTTTGCCAATGTGGGGTCTTCCCACCTTAACAGTGATTAATAGACAAAGAAGGACTAATCATGCGTTAATAACATTCTAAGGTTCTGGTTGTTACATGAGCTATCAGAAATACAGGCCAAAATAAAGGACTTCAAAAATACATTCATTACACTTCCAAAAGAATGTTCATGTTTAGATTTATACTACTCCTAGAGTAGATACTAATCAAGACTTGATTCCTATACATTCCTGTGTTCTTCGTAGCTCACTGCCTCAACCCGACCCCTTAGTCCTTTAGTGCAAAAGCGTACCTACAGGGACAACACATCATAAGCATATACAATCTCATTCAACATCATAAAACATCATAGTAAATGAATGAAACATTGGTTAAGTAAATATGCTGCTTATTCATTAACTTCTTATCGTTGTCCCTGATTTATAATCATGCATATGGGCATCTTACCCTGTGGCATCTTACCACATTATAAACATTGCATGGCCTCTTACCATGTGGGGCATCTTACCCCGTGGCATCTTACCACAAATAGTATCGCATGGCCTCTTACCATGTGGGGCATCTTACCCCGTGGCATCTTACCACAATAACATCGCATGGCCTCTTACCATGTGGGGCATCTTACCCCGTGGCATCTTACCACAATAACATCGTGTAAACATCATCATATAAGCATCGTATAAACATCATCATATAAACATCGTATAAACATCATCATTTCATCGTGAATACTCATGCAATAAAAGCATAGTTGTAGTATAAAGATGTGTGTTACCGTCCGATGCCCGTACGCCTCTTACGTACCTTTTCAAAAGGAGGAGGAGTCAACAGACTTTATCTCCTTGATGGTGCCGGTACCTGGGATGGTTCTACAAGACCACACAATACCATATTAGATGCCTCAATACCATCTCACATCATAAACTTAACAAAATAAAACATCATTTTATTTTTCAACTTTCTGCCTCTCTCGATCGATCGGCCCAAGGTCTCGATCGATCGAGGAACTGTGCACAAACAGTGCCTTAGTATTCTGTCTCGCTCGATCGATCGAAGCATTTTACCGATCGATCGAGGAGCTTCACCGATCGATCGAGAAATCCTTCGATCGATCGGTACCTAAAAATCAAAACATGTTTTAGACCTTCTGTCTCGCTCGATCGATCGGGACCAAATATCGACCGATCGAGAGCTCTGAAAAAAATCGGGACTTCCCCAGATTTTTTAGCACCTCTTTTCACATTATCATTCTACTACATAACACATCTTACTTGCTGAAACAACCATGTGAAGAACTTCATAAAATATCCATGTAAGCACTCAAATTAAAGGTTTAACAAAACCTAAGCTAACATGCATTATAACATCATCATAATCTTCATCCTCAACCAATTTTAATAGAAACAGAGCATGCTTATCATTTTTCCAGATTTTCGACCACATAGTTTCATAATAAGAAATCTATCACATAAATCATGTAAAATGCTCAAACAACCATGCTAGTAGTTACTTAATACTACCATGTAAGCATCCCTACTAAGGTCCACCCAAACCTACACTTAGCATGTGTTAAAACATCACCACAAAACCCAACTCAAACCAAAAACTCAGAAAAGCAGAGTACCAACTTACCCCTCTCTTTTGCTCCTCTTTTTGCAAGGTTTTTGGAACACTTTTACCAAGCTTTTTCCCTTGCCTTACAGCTGCTAAGATGGAACAAAAATGGAGGGGGAGAGAAGGAGAAGGGAATGGAGGAGAGTTGATTGGAAGGCAATGATGTAGGTATGGGCTGCCAACTGGGAAAAGGGTATGGGTTGCCAAGTGGGGAAGGGTGAGGTGGCCGGGGTAGGGGGGTGGTGAGGGTTGGGGTGGTCATGTGGTGTTTGATTGTGTCCCGGTATATAGTACGATGTATTGAAATATCCTCACTCGATATTTTCTAACTTCATTTAATTGTTACATCCTCTAAAACACCCAACATGTTCCCCACACCATATCATCATATCATAAATCGTGGCCCCCAATTTAAATACACCACAACCCTTAAACACATCATAATTCATCATCGTAGAACATAATCATATCACATTTCGGGGGTATTACATTACTCCCCTACTTATAAGATTTCGTCCTCGAAATCCACATGCATCATCATATCGAAACTATACATAAAAACATACCAGAGAATAGTTCCGGATAGTGCTGCACCATATGCCGTTCCGTCTCCCATGTAGCCTCCTCGAGACCCCGACGATCCCACTGAACTTTGACCATCGGTATAACTTTGCTTCGTAGTCTGCGATCCTCTTGATCCAGAATTCTGATTGGTAGTTCAACGTAGGACACATCTGAGTCTAACTGAACTTCTGAAGGCTGTAATACATGAGACGGGTCTGGCTCATACTTCCGTAACATGGAGACATGGAAAACATCATGTATGCCCGACAAGGATGGCGGTAAAGCCAAGCGATATGCCAAAGTACCGACACGCTGTAAACCTCATATGGCCCCACATACCTCGGAGATAACTTTCCCCGCATCCCAAAACGAACCACACCCCTGAAGGGCGAGATCTTTAAGAAGACCCTGTCTCCTAACTAGAATTCCAGCGGTCGTCGCCGCTTATTTACATAGGCTGCCTGCCTATCCTGGGCCGCTTTCATCTTTTGGCGTATTAATTTTATCTTACTTTCCATATCCCTTATCAGATCCGGTCCTCCGACCGCTTTGCTAGTCAACTCCTCCCAATACAGCGGTGATCTACATCGTCATCCATACAGAGCTTCAAAAGGAGCCATTTGAATGCTCGCCTGATAACTGTTATTATAGGAGAACTCTACCAGTGGCATTGAATCCTGCCATGGAGTATCAAACTCCAGAATACATGCCCTCAACATGTCCTCGAGCGTCTGAATGGTACGCTCTGTTTGGCCGTCTGTCTGAGGGTGATAGGCCGTACTCAGTCTCACCTCTGTGCCCAAAGCTGTCTGGAGACCCTCCCAGAAATGTGAAGTAAACCTCGGGTCCCTATCAGACACTATCGAGACTGGAATACCATGCAATCTCACAACATCCCGTATATACAACTGGGCCATCTTCAAGTATGTATATGACATACTGTAAGGGATGAAATGAGCCGTCTTCGTCAAGGGCTACATACGCCCTAGCGTATCGCCATGGGGTGCGCCTGTCTTATTTGTTAAGAAGAAAGATGGATCGATGCGTCTATGCATTGACTATAGACAACTGAACAAAGCTACAGTAAAGAACAAGTATCCACTTCCGAGGATCGATGACTTGTTCGATCAGTTGCAGGGTACGAGACTCTACAGTAAGATCGATCTGAGGTCGGGGTACCATCAGATTCGAGTAAGAGAAGATGATGTTCAGAAGACGGCGTTCAGGACTAGATATGGGCACTATGAATTCATGGTCATGCCTTTCGGGGTGACGAATGCCCCAGCTGTCTTCATGAGTTTGATGAACAGGGTGTTCCAGCCATATTTGGATCAGTTCGTCATAGTCTTCATTGACGACATACTTATTTACTCTCGGACTGAAGAAGAGCATGTAAAGCACTTGAGGATAGTACTTCAGATCCTTAGGGATCATCAGCTGTATGCAAAGCTTAGTAAGTGCGAGTTCTGGTTGGACAGCGTGGTGTTCTTGGGCCATGTCATATCTAGCCATGGGATATCTGTAGATCCCAGGAAGATTGAGGCTGTGTTAGAGTGGGCAGCACCCACTTCTGTACCGGAAATACGGAGTTTCCTCGGTTTGGCATGTTATTACCGACGTTTCGTCGAAGGTTTCTCGAAGATTGCGAAACCCCTGACACGGCTGACTCTGAAAGGATTCCCCTTCTTTTGGTCTGAGGCTTGTGAGGAAAGTTTTCAAGAACTGAAGCGCCGCTTGACTACAGCGCCTGTACTGGTGATTCCGTCTGAGAATAAGAGGTTTACCTTGTATACGGATGCGTCACTGCAGGGTTTGGGCTGTGTGTTGATGCAAGATAAGCACGTGGTGGCTTATGCATCAAGGCAGCTGAAGCCACACGAGGCTAGGTATCCAGTGCATGATTTGGAATTAGCAGCCATCATATTTGCCTTGAAGATCTGGAGGCATTACTTGTATGGCACGTCCTTCACTAACCCTCCTTACCCCTTTTCCATGCTTGTGATGTATTTTCCCTGCCTATTGTGAATTATTGTTTCGAATTTCCCCAAATTCGTAGGGTTTATGTTCGAATTATTTGGGGTTTTTTGGCAAGGGTGATGATTCTTGCTATTGATGGTTTAATTCACATTTTAGATGTATTATGATGCTTAATTGGGATCGAATTGAGATGTTATGGTTCGAATTTTGCCCTAATTTGGTGAGGGTTTGATTTCGAATTTTGGGGGTTTTGGCTATGGGTTGATGATTCATGTTAGGGATCGTTTATTACATGTTTTAGATGATTTATGATGCTTGGTTGGGTTCGAATTGTGATGCTAGGGTTCGAATTATTGAAGGTGTTCTTGGGCAATTTTTCGATATGTCGCATTCGTTTTCCCTCCCTGCATGTACCCTGCCCCGGGTCTTTTAAATGTTTAATTGTCGTGTGTTGACAATATTTTGAGGGTTATGGATGTGCTTGAGCATGGGTTACATGTTCGTAAATAATTGTGAATTATTTATCGTGTTAGCACATCGTTCCTCGGGGCACGGAACTCGAGCAAGGTTTGGCTCGGACTTCGAGGATTTAAGGTACGTTTAGCGTACGAGCATAGTTTAAATGATGTTTTACAAGTATGATGCATGATTTAAATACATGAAATGTTTTACTATGATGGTACCGGGACTTGGTTACGTTATATCGACCTCCGATGTTCGAGGGAACTGAATCAGGAGAGAAAGCTGAGGAATGGTTAGAGAGGATCGAACAGATATTTGTGGCAGCGCCTTGTGCAAAGACGGCCTGGATCAGATTAGCAGAATTTCAGCTGTCCAAGAAGGCACCGATGTGGTGGAAAACCACAGTGATTGAGCAAGAGGCTCTGGGACAGGAAGTGAATTGGAAGATGTTCCGAACGCGGTTTCTGAACGTCTACTTCTCAGCCGCTGCAAGACAGGCCAAGGAGGATGAGTTTACCAATTTACCCTGTGGCATCTTACCACATTATAAACATTGCATGGCCTCTTACCATGTGGGGCATCTTACCCCGTGGCATCTTACCACAAATAGTATCGCATGGCCTCTTACCATGTGGGGCATCTTACCCCGTGGCATCTTACCACAATAACATCGCATGGCCTCTTACCATGTGGGGCATCTTACCCCGTGGCATCTTACCACAATAACATCGTGTAAACATCATCATATAAGAATCGTATAAACATCATCATATAAACATCGTATAAACATCATCATTTCATCGTGAATACTCATGCAATAAAAGCATAGTTGTAGTATAAAGATGTTACCGTCCGATGCCCGTACGCCTCTTACGTACCTTTTCAAAAGGAGGAGGAGTCAACAGACTTTATCTCCTTGATGGTGCCGGTACCTGGGATGGTTCTACAAGACCACACAATACCATATTAGATGCCTCAATACCATCTCACATCATAAACTTAACAAAATAAAACATCATTTTATTTTTCAACTTTCTGCCTCTCTCGATCGATCGGCCCAAGGTCTCGATCGATCGAGGAACTGTGCACAAACAGTGCCTTAGTATTCTGTCTCGCTCGATCGATCGAAGCATTTTACCGATCGATCGAGGAGCTTCACAGATCGATCGAGAAATCCTTCGATCAATCGGTACCTAAAAATCAAAACATGTTTTAGACCTTCTGTCTCGCTCGATCGATCGGGACCAAATCTCGATCGATCGAGAGCTCTGAAAAAAATCGGGACTTCCACAGATTTTTGAGCACCTCTTTTCACATTATCATTCTACTACATAACACATCTTACTTGCTGAAACAACCATGTGAAGAACTTCATAAAATATCCATGTAAGCACTCAAATTAAAGGTTTAACAAAACCTAAGCTAACATGCATCATAACATCATCATAATCTTCATCCTCAACCAATTTTAATAGAAACAGAGCATGCTTATCCTTTTTCCAGATTTTCGAGCACATAGTTTCATAATAAGAAATCTATCACATAAATCATGTAAAATGATCAAACAACCATGCTAGTAGTTACTTAATACTACCATGTAAGCATCCCTACTAAGGTTCCACCCAAACCTACACTTAGCATGTGTTAAAACATCACCACAAAACCCAACTCAAACCAAAAACTCAGAAAAGCAGAGTACCAACTTACCCCTCTCTTTTGCTCCTCTTTTTGCAAGGTTTTTGGAACACTTTTACCAAGCTTTTTCCCTTGCCTTACAGCTGCTAAGCTGGAACGAAAATGGAGGGGGAGAGAAGGAGAAGGGAATGGAGGAGAGTTGATTGGAAGGCAATGATGTAGGTATGGGCTGCCAAGTGGGAAAAGGGTATGGGTTGCCAAGTGGGGAAGGGTGAGGTGGCCGGGTAGGGGGGTGGTGAGGGTTGGGGTGGTCATGTGGTGTTTGATTGTGTCCCGGTATATAGTACGATGTATTGAAATATCCTCACTCGATATTTTCTAACTTCATTTAATTGTTACATCCTCTAAAACACCCAACATGTTCCCCACACCATATCATCATATCATAAATCGTGGCCCCCAATTTAAATACACCACAACCCTTAAACACATCATAATTCATCATCGTAGAACATAATCATATCACATTTCGGGGGTATTACAGCCAATGTCCTACTCCTTTTAAGATCCTGCACATTAACACAAATGTGAGATCCACATCCAGTATCTAATACCCATGATGAAGAAGTAGATAAATTGACTTCTATAACAAAAATACCTGAAGTGGAAGTCACACTTCCCTTCGTCTTCTTAATATCCTCCAGATAAACTTTGCAATTTCTTTTCCAATGTCCGGTCACACCGCAATGGAAACAGTTCCCCTCTTTTACCACTCCTCCTTTGGCTTTAGTGCAGAAACATGTGGCTTAGACTTAACAAGGACCTTCTTGTTCTTCTTGAAGCCTTTTGCTTTAGCCCTTCCTTTGCTCTTATTCACAATAAGAACATTAGTAGGCTTAGACTTCTTGCTGTTAGCTTCAAAAGTTCTCAGCATGCCAAGCAACTACGGTAGAGTCTTTTCAATTTCAATCATATTGTACTTCAAGACAAATTGACTGAAGGTTTCAGGCAACGATTGCAAGATCACGTCAGTGGCCAACTCTTGGTCCAAAGGAAAACTCAGCTTCTCCAGATTCTCAATGTACCCAATCATCTTGAGTACATGAGTTCCAACCAGACTTCCTTCTACCATTCTACAATGGAATAACGCTTTAGAGACGTCATACCTCTCTTGTCTTGCTTGTTGTTGGTACAGTTGCTTTAGATGCTCGATCATATCGAACACCTCCATTTCCTCATGTTGCTTCTGAAGCTCAGAGTTCATGGTGGCAAGCATAAGGCACCCAACATCAAGTGCGTCATTTTGATGCTTCTTGTAAGCATCTTTATCGGCTTTAGCAGCCGTCAAGGGAGGTTCCTCAGCAGGTAAGGGTTCCTATAGGACATATTGCTTCTTTTCTTGCTTGAGGACAATCCTCAAATTCCTATACCAGTCTAGGAAATTTGTCCCATTCAGTTTGTCCTTCTCAAGGACCGATCGCAATGATAGTGCATTTGTAACGTTGTTTGTTGCCATGGATATCTACAATATAAATATGCAAAATAAGTTTATGATTTTAATCATTTAATATGGTCTTATATTAAATGACACTCCCACTATTTTGTTTAAAAAATATCAACCCTCAAAAACTTTAGTGGGCCAAGATCCATATTTCACTTAATCTTGAGTTAGCTTTGGCTAATCGCCCAAGACTCGGTTATTTAGGTAGATAACTCTTTGTCAATTACAATCATATGCAATTATTGGATGATTGGACGAACAACGCTTTGTTCAAATTCATCTAATGAATTATTTTCCAACCCCATGCCTCTAGGTTCCCAATCCTATTGAGATGACGCTAGTTAAGTCGAACCCAAATTTTAAAATAACACGGATATCATTTTTATCATTTCGCGTCTTACTAAGATTGTCACGGTGCTTTGCTTTGGCAAACCCACACATGTTCAATCGAAGTCTTGACGAGTATTTTTAATTGGAAGGCATCTTAAACTTAATATTAAGAGGGATTTATTGATTTCATGATTTTATTAATACTGAAAATATGTCCGGTACATATATGAATATATACATATCTACATATATATATAAGCATCAATATTAAATAAAACAGTAAACATGCATCTCATACATCAACATAAAGTAAATGTGACATGGTTATAGCCCCAACTAAAGATTTCTCAAGCCAATGAGAAAATCTAAAAAGTCAACCTAAGGGTAACTTCTCCAAGCACCTCTTTGGCTCCCTTTTGTGAATGGCCTTCTCATCCCGGCACCATGGTCCGTCTTCGTTGATCTCCATCAATGAAATAAACTATACTATATAACATTTACAAGATATAGAGAATTCCTCGAGTCACATTCGAGGGGAACATAGGGGAGGGATAACATATAGAAAAAATAGAGAAGGCACGACTCGCAGGCCGTATTAAATTACAAACATTCCCAAAATCCTATCTAATAGGGCATAGGGCTATAACCATGCACCATGCTCAAACAACACATAAAACATGCAACAACAATTAATGAATTAAATTCTAAATATTTTAAAATTTAATCCCAATAAAACTGTAAAATAAATTTTATGAAATTGCCGTACGCTCGGGACATCACATGTCACGGAACCTTAGCCCAAAAGTCCACGCCCAACCATGAGGGTTCGAAACCCTAAATTTTGGTGACGGCGGCCGTGAGCCATTAGGGTTCGAAACCCTAGCCGTCACGAGCCACAATGGTTATAAACTTTGTTTTAGTTCTCGTCCTTTCATGCACGATTCATGACGTTGGCGGCTTGACCATCTCGAGCCAATGAGTTCAAAAACCCTAGCCCTCATGTGGCCCTAGCCGTCACATATTACCGTGAGCCATGCACCGCTAATTAAAATTTTCGAGCCAAGAGGAGGGTTCTAAACCCTAGCCATGTTTCGACACTTCCATGCGCAATTATTAGCCACAACGGCTAAACCATCTCGAGCCAAGGGTTCGAAAACCCTAGCCCTCATGTGGCAGCCGTGGGTCATTTGTGAAGGTGGTGGCCGAACCATAAAGAGCTATGGGCTCGGTTTTCACTTTTGTGTATCGTAAACATAAATAGTCAATTATATCATATATAATTTTACGATGATTTCACAAACTCAATTTATTCCATATCATATATGAATTATACAGTTTTAAAGCATGCATTATAATTCTAAATATGATTAAACGATTAACCACATAATTCCGATATGAGCTTTGTACACGGCTACCACTGTAAGGAATTCAACAAGCAATGCGCAGCGGAAATAAAATTTGGATTCCCTAACCATGGACCTATACAGAGTATTCATATCAGAATGATTAAAGAGTCTCACCCTTGTAGCGTGTTTGATGCAGAATCCTCGTTGTAGCACCACGAGTCACAAACAAAAGTTTGCACCTTTGTCTCTACGGTATCCACACGATCAAATCGATAAGGGATTTAAGAACAAGTTGCTAGACTCGTTCTTAAACTGGAACAAGACTCACGGTTCTAAACCGATCGACGACCACCGTTAAACCACCAAATCACACGGCAGCGGCGGTGATTGACACGGCTTGGAGGAGGCGGCCGAGAGCTTGAGCTAGTGTTTTTAGGTTTTAATGAATTGTCTCTCCAATTAATTACAACCTTGTATATATATTATAAGATTTAATTAAGGTTCAAGACTTTCTTAAAGTCTCATGGGCCCAAACCCATGATTTAATTAAATCCTTATATATCATTTAATTAAGACTCTTCTTAATTATTTAATTCATCACATGAATTTAATTCCCCTTATCTATTTAATCTTTTGTGCGACCCGATAGGATCTTGTAATGTTGGCAGTGACATAAAATCTCATTTTACGTCACAAGCAATGAGCGGTATCTAGCAACACATCAAGGCTACCCAAATTACAAAAATGTCATTGACTCGACATAACCTTAGAACTTGTGATAATATTAACCATGTAACTTAATCCCTTTGTCCGTCCATGTGTTTAGATTGAACACGAGTCATGGAATAGTCATACTCGTATATTCAATCTCTATTTCTTGATCCCCAAGTAGAACTAGAATAAACGAATAAGCTCGATATCACATATCGACTCATTCGAGCACGGGCATGCATTTTAGTCTTACTTGATCAAGGGCCCAAACACTTCTCCTGTTATATAGGAGGGACAAATCATATCTTGATCAATCAACATCCCTCTACATAATTCGTAGTGTATCCAATAGTTGCCTTTATAGTTTACCCTGTTACATGTAACGTTTGACAATATCAAGATACATAACTCCTTATATTGGGATCTCTGATGATCTCAAGTCGTAAGGATTACATACATTATTATCACTATGAGAATTGCTTATGACACTCATATAACTATCCATGTAGCATTCTCATGGTGGGTCTGTCCAGTACATTGTTCTCTAACATGTACCAATGTGTTGATTTGATATCTCATATCCATGAACAATTCATCATTCAAACATACTAGTCTCAATGTATTATCATTATCCTGATTTATGATAATACTTGACTAGGGACAATCTTTAAGAATAATACAATATTATTCTAAGGACATTAACTTATATATCAATTCATATTGCACAGATATTCGAATAATATATAATAATGATTTGTCATTTATAAAATCATAATACATTGTATGTCATAAACAATCATCTAATGACTTGTCTTAGGGCATATCCCAACATATATAAGGATGTAGGACAATCCCAACCACCTACATCAGAGAGCATGAGACCTAGAGGAGAATAGTTCAAATGATCACGACGAGGTGCATCTTCCTCTAGATTTAGTGGGAAGCGATTTGTTCAGGGAAATGGTAGTGAACGAGGTCCCAGTCCCAAGGCAGTAGCAGTAGCAGTGGTCGAGGATTACAGTGTTTTAAATGTGGAGGACCACATTTTAAAAGAGATTGTCCACAACTTGATGCTCCAGTTTCTTATCGTTGTGGGAGGACCGGTCATATGATTAGAGATTGTCCTCAAGCTGGGGGACAACAGATGAGAGGGAATATATCAGAGAGTACAGTGCAGCAGAGACCACAGGGTGTTCCACGGACTGGTGGAGGACAGAGAGCAGGACCACCTCAGGCTCAGGTGTATGCACTGAACAAGGAGCAAGCAGAGGCAGCTCCTGATGATGTGATTGCGGGTAAGTGTAGTTTATTTACTTATCATGCTTTACTTTTGATTGATACTGGTGCATCACATTCATTTGTTGCACAAGAGTTTATTGATCGGTATCATATATGCTCGTCTCCACTGTTGATGCCTCTCTATGTCTCGACACCCATGGGAACTACTGTAATGGCTTGTCAGAGTGTATCTGATTGTGTTATTCAGTTTGATGCTGAGTATGGGATACTTGCCGATTTGATTGTGTTAGACATGATGGATTTTGATTGTATTCTGGGTATTGATGTGTTGAGCATATATAAAACTATTGTAGATTGTTGTCAAAAGACAGTGAGATTTCAGTCTGATACTGGAAATCAATGGATATTCTATGGACGAGGATCGCGTGCCAAGATTCCATTGATCTCTGCTCTTAGAATGTCTCGTTTGTTAGAACGTGGACATACAGGATATGTGATATATGATGTGGATGTCACAGATAAGAAAGTAGAAAGAAGAGTGGAGGATATACCAGTGGTTGCAGAGTATGCAGATGTATTTCCAGATGAGATTCCTAGATTTCCACCAAGTCGAGAGTAGACTTTGGTATTGAGTTAGTGCCTGGTACTTCTGCAATTTCAAGAGCACCATACGAATGGCACCATCTGAATTGAAAGAGTTGAAACTCAATTGCAGGATCTATTGGACAAGGGGTACATACGTCCTAGTGTATCGCCTTGGGGTGCTCCTGTATTGTTTGCTAAGAAGAAGGATGGTTCAATGCGACTTTGCATTGACTATAGACAGTTGAACAAGGTAACCATAAAGAATAAATATCATCTTCCTCGTATGGATGATTTTTTTGATCAGTTACAGGGATCTATGATCTACTCTAAGATTGATTTGAGATCAGGTTATCATCAGATACGTGTAAAGGAAGGAGATGTACAGAAGACAGCATTTAGAACTCGCTATGGACATTATGAGTTCCTAGTAATGCCATTTGGTGTGACGAATGCTCCAGCTGTCTTCATGAGCTTGATTAATCGAGTTTTCCAGGACTACCTTGATCAATTTGTCATAGTTTTCATTGATGATATATTGATCTATTCTCGGAGTGAAACTGAACATGTCCAACATTTGCATCTAGTATTACAGTTATTGAGAACACATCAGTTATATGCCAAACTCAGTAAGTGTGAGTTTTGGTTGACCATTGTAGGATTTTTGGGACATGTGATCTCTAAAGATGGTATATCAGTTGATCCAAGAAAGATAGAAGCGGTGTTGAATTGGTCATCACCTACTTCTGTGCCAGAGATTCGTAGTTTCTTGGGTTTGGCGGGATATTATAGACGATTTGTTGAAGGATTTTCAGCAATTGCCAAACCACTCACACAGCTGACACAGAAAGGAATACCATTTCGATGGTCAGACGCATGTGAGCATAGTTTTTAGGAATTGAAAATCGGTTAACTACTACTCCAGTGTTGATCATTCCATCAGAGCATGACAGGTTTGCTCTTTATACTGGTGCATCATTACTTGGTTTGGTTTGTGTTTTTGATAGGCTTAGATATACGTGTTTTTAGCTGTAATTTCTTACCGTCTTTCGTACTTTCTCCTGGATGAAATAACGCTTTTTGGTATTTATTTGCTTGTTTCAGGAAAATAGGTCAAAAATGAGCTAAATTGAAGAAAACGGGTGAAATCGAGGCGAAAAAGAGAAAAAAATAGAAGAATTCAGATTTTGCAAAGCATCGATCGATCGAGAATATTTCTGGATCGATCGATCCGGGCAGAGAATTCAGCAACAAGTTTATCGAAGTGTCGATCGATCGGAACCAAAATTTCGATCGATCGATCGAGGCAGAGAGTTTAAAACGCTGAAATGAACAGTGCACCGATCGATCGGACAATCTTTTCGATCAATCGAGACGTGAATTTTTAAAAATCTTATCTTCCATATTTGATGGATTCTCGGTGGTTTTAAAAAAAGATCATTTCCATATTGATATACATAATATCAGAGAGGGAAAAAGGGCCAAAAATAGAGTAGAGAACCTTAGTAGCCGCCGAGAAGAACCCGAGGAAAAGCCATCTTCCTCTGTTCTCCGTCCGAGCTTGAGCGAGTCATTTCCGGAGTGCAAGGAAGGAGCAAGAGAAGAGATTACGGTGCAACGCATGGATTTGTTCCCACGTTTATCATATTTCTAAACTCTGATTTATTTGATTTTCATATTCATTTGATGTTTTTGAGGTTGAGAGACAATTAAACATCTCATTTATTTGATTTGAATTGAATTGAGTTTATTTTATGGAGTTTGAGTATAATTGTGTTTGAGTTATTGATTCGAATGTGTTTGAGTGGATTGATTTCTTATTGTTCATGAATTATATGCTTAATGATATCAAAGCCTAGCTAATTTTGATTGAATTTGTGAGTTATAACAGATATCGAGAGATAACGTTATAATACGCTACAATAATTCATGATGTATGTTTAAGATTGAGATCGAGAGATAAAATCACATACGTGAGCACTTTGAATCGAGAGATTTAGAGTAATTAGGTTTTGAAGATTTATGCAATATCGGATTAGTAAATAAGTGAACGAGAGTTGCTTGTTCTAAGTTGATATTAGTTTCTTTACAGCTCGAGAGAGTGTATTGAATAACAGCGAAAGCCTTTCACCTTAAGAATCGATTGTTTAGTAGTTGCTTATTCAAACGAATCATTGACGAAAACACAGTTGAACGAAGAGCTAGATAAATTTCTCGAGCGAAGTTCCTTTGCATATCCGGAAGCCATTTATTTTATTTATTCTTGTTTTATTTGGATTCTTTAGTTCTAAATTTGCATTAGTTAATCTACCCCTTTTTAATCGTAGGCTAAATATAATTTTACTAGTTTTATTTGGTACTTATATGTTAGTCCATGTGGATTCGACAACCCTTACTTTCATTTAACTATACTAAAACTTGACACCGTGCACTTGCGGTAGAATCGCTACACTGAGAAATAACTATTTAAAAAAATAAGTGGTCAAGTTTTTGGCGCCGTTGCCGGGGACTAATCTGTATAATATCATACGAGATTAGTTAATTGTAATTTAGCCAATTTGTATTATTTCGTTTTTGTTTTTGTTTTTGTTTTTGTTTTTCGTTTTCGTTAGTTGTTTTTTGTTTTTGATTTTGTATTTTTGTTGTTGTCTCCTTTTGTCTGATCCAGTACATGAACCATTTCTCTAGTGCATGCTCAGAAGAGAAGAACCCATTCTCGAGCCATTTGATCCTGAAATAGAGAGAACTCTACTTAGAAGACTACGAGAAGCTCGAGCAATGGCCGACAATAACGATGCACAAAACCCGAGATCGATGATGGACTTTGCACAGCCAGCATTCCATGGATCTTTATCCAGCATTACTAGGCCGACAATCCAGGCTAATAACTTCGAGATCAAGCCTGCAATTATCCAAATGATACAGCACTCTGTAATGTTTGGGGGAGCTGCCACTGACGATCCAAACACTCACATCTCCAACTTCTTGGAGATCTGTGACACTTTTAAACATAATGGCGTCTCCGACGACGCCATCAGGTTAAGGCTCTTCCCTTTTTCATTGAGAGACAAAGCTAAATCTTGGTTAAATTCATTACCTGCAGGATCGATTACAACATGGGAGGGGATGACTAAAGCATTCTTATCAAAGTATTTCCCCCCTTCCAAGACGGCAAAAATGCGGAACGATATCACCACGTTCAGCCTGAGAGTTTATATGAGGCGTGGGATCATTTCAAAGATTTATTGAGGAGATGCCCATATCACGGTCTACCCATCTGGCTGCAGGTACAGACTTTTTACAATGGTTTGTTTTCTGCTAACCAATCAATGATAGATGCAGCATCTGGGGGATCGATCATGCGGAAGACACCGGAAGAAGCATATGACTTATTGGAGGAAATGGCGTCCAATAGCTATAAGTGGCAATCGGAAAGGAACACGCCACATAAACCAATAGGAGTCCATCAAGTGGACGAAATTACTGCCATTTCGGCTCAGTTGGAAGCTATGAACCAGAAGATAGATAGCATGGGTGCAGCAGCGATGCAAGCTCAAGCTGTCTTCTGTGATTTATGTGGAGGCGGTCATCCGAGCATTGAGTGCCAAGCAGGTAACCAATTTAATCAAACTACTGAAGCTGTGAATTTCATAGGGAACAGGCAGCAAAACAATCCATACTCGAACTCATACAACCCGGGGTAGAGGAACCACCCAAATCTGAGGTGGTCAAACCAAGAGAATGTGTTGAATCCACAACCACAGTCGGGGTTCACACAAAAACCGAGTATGGAGGAGCTGATGGCCAAACTGATTTTGTCGACTGAGGTGAGGTGCAGAATCAGGATGCATCGATTAAGAACCTGGAAGTGCAGATAGGGCAGCTGGCAACGTTGATTTCTGGAAGGACACAAGGTGCACTCCTGAGTGATTCTGTGAAGAATCCGAAGGAGCAATCAAGTTAACAGAGAAGGAGGTGACAGTCCAGCTTGGGACTATAAATTAAGAACTTTCTTCCCCTTCTTTTTCATTGTAGTTTGGTTGTTTTTAATTTGTTTTTAGATGTTCTGTGAATGAATCCGTGCGATTTTGTTGCAGGTGTAAAAACAAGATCAATAAAGATGTAGGCAAAGCAACCCAAGAGGAAAATTTTTGAGAAAATTTTGATTTTGGTAGTCTGGTGCTGGCGATCGATCGAGACAAATCTTGATCGATCGCCCAGAAGTATTAAAGGCGAAGCGATTCACTGCCTCGACCGATCGATCGAGATAAAATTTTGAAAAAAAAGGGCACCGACGCACAGTCTGCACAACACTATCAAATTTTTTCCCCTCTCTTCTCCAACAAAAACCACATCGCCTCTTCATTTTCATCATCTCTCATCAATTTTCTCTCCAAATTTCAAATTACTTCAAATCTTTGAAGTAAGAATTGTTTCTGATGAGATTTTATTTGCAGATCTGAAGTATTGAAAACCGAATTGGGTAGAATTGCATCCGAAAGAGAATTCCGAGCCAAGCGCCAAATTCATCAAAGATCAGATTTTTCTTGGTAATTGGTTTAAATTTCGTATCTTTTCATCCTTTAGTGCATTTACTCTATTGTTGTTAAATTGGGTCAAGAAGAATCGAAGTTTGGGGGAGTTGTTGTTGTGTTGCGGGGTGTTGGTATTGTTGTGTTTTGGGTGTGGTGTTTTATTGAAGTAAAGCGGCATAACTGAGAAAAACTTAGCAAGAAAATGGCTCCAAGAAAGAAGGCAAAGCATGCGGAGGCCTCACAGAAGCAAAAACAGGCAGAGGCCACCACTTCTGAGCAAGCGCATGACGAACGGAAGTTTGAAAATGCCACGGCAGCTGAGTTGTATCCCAGTTATCACAAGAAACCCCTCAGTCGTGAAAGGGGCATGAGTATGGACAAGATTGAATGTCCTGTCATAAGGGCAGTAAGGCGACGAGGGTGGTTTCAGTTTGTTCAAACACCAATGGATGTTGTGGTTCCGCTGGTGAGGGAATTCTACACGAATCTCCGGGTTATCCCACCAGGACGCAGAGCAAATGTTTTTTGTCCGAGGGACGGATGTGCTGGTTGATCAGGCATCAATTAATAATGTTTACCGGATGCCATTCATACAAAACTGTGCGTACCAATCCTTCCGAAAGAGTACGATAAATTATGATGAGGTACTCGCAGTTATTGGCATGCCGGGAGAAGATTGGCAGCGGAACGATAAGGGAGAGCCACAGGTGGTTCTCAAGAAGCATTTGACACCAGAGGCCCAAGCGTGGTTCTCATTTATCGCCTCACGGGTCACGCCCTCGACCCACACTTCTGAGGTGACAAAGGACAGAGCGGCCCTGGTATTTGCCATTCTCACAGGGCAAGACATGGATTTGGGTGAGATTTTAGTGCTCACATCTATGATATCGGTAGCAGACTACCTACCTTCGCACTACCATTTCCATCTACCATCACTGCTTTATGCCAGAGATGCGGAGTGCAATGGGGAGAAGACGATGAGTTACTTCCACCGAAGACTCCGATTGTTGTTGATGGTCCACCACCCCCTACAGGCCGAAGAAGGGCTGAGCCACGACCTTCGGACACCAGACATGCCGGAGCATCATCATCCTCTGCTGCAAAGCGTACACGCATCACTTTGGACTCCCTTCATAGGGATCTCCAAGACATTCGTCTGGAGCAGCAGAGCATCCATAGCAGGCAGCGGGACATGCACAGCATGCAGAGAGCATTGAAGTTGGACCATGAGCACGTAACTCAGCGTCAGATGGAGTTCATGCAATACCAGAGTGCATGGAACACTGACATAGCCCAGGGCTTCCCAGGATTCCAGTTCCCGCCAGAGCCATACTTCCCACCATATCAGCTGCATGCACCCCCACCTGCTGATTACCCACCATTTCTGCCATACCAGGGTGAGGAGCGTCACTACCCAGTTCCCCCTCCGGAGCATGATGAGGACGACGATCAGTGACGATCGTCGTCATGGTATGTGTTTTGCCATTTACGTTCATTTTTCTTGTCCATTGAGGGCAATGCACATATTAAGTTTGGGGGGGGGGGGAGGGGGTTTGTTTATATTTGTAGTATTTTTGTTGTTTTTGCACTTTTTGCTGCTTGTCTTGTTTCTTTTCTTGCATGACTGCACTCTTATGAGACTAATTCGTCCTTGAGCACTATCAACAAATTTTTTTTTAAAAATGAGTTATTCTTGAGAAATGATGAGTTGGATTTGCAACGGTACTACATGATGAAATTAATCTCCATCTAGATAGGAGTCATGAAAATTTTTAACTTGTTTGTATATATCCTTTGTTGAGCTAATGTCAAAATTGAGGAATAGTTTGAGCACGTTTTGAGTCATGATTGAGTGAAGTATGTGTTGAATAAAGTGAAAACTTGTGTTAACTATGATTTGTCTTGAGCATCTTAGAAAACTCTACAATTTATTTGAAAGCACTTTGAGGCGAAATTTTATAATTAGGAACTTGACTTGGAGATGATTTAGGCGATCTTTGGACCGTTTGTGCCTTTCAAGCTTACCTTGTCTACATCATTCCTTAGTGTCCCCTCTTGAGCCTTATTGAAAAAGAATGGTATATGCATTGCATATAATTAGACCCCCATTCGACATTTTTGGCCTAACTCATTATACCTACCTTGGATTGAGCCTAAAGGAAAAATTTTATCCGTCCCTAAGGGAGTATAATGAATCTCATTCATTTCACTGAATTGTATATGTAGATGAGTTCATTGTGAAAAACAAAAAGATCAAAAGAATGAGCAATAAGAAAAGATGTAGAGAAATGCCTTGAAATAAAAAATGAAAACATTCAAATAAGACCCAAAGTGGCCAAGGCTAGAAAAAGTTGAAGAGAAGCTCAATATTGTGCGAAGAATTTTGAACAGATTCTATTATACTCACTTCTTTGGATTCATCCTACCTTTTCTTTGGAGCCGACACCAAAAGGCCTAACGCTATAAGCTTTTAAAGACCTTCTGATCCAAGTCTAGGGAATAATTACATTAGTGGAGAAGTGTTGGATAGTAGATTTGTAGAGTAATCCAAAGTAATCTTGACTTTGAGTTTTTATGGCACATTTTGATCTTAAAGATATGATTATACCTCATGATTGACAATAGCACACACGCACGTTCCGATGTTGCGATGTATTGTTTGGCTTAGGAGAAAACGCTTCATGTTGAACTTTGAATGACTCTTATTGATTGCTGAGCTTTTACTTTGAGTTGTAAAGATGATTCATTCAAAGTATTAAGTTTAACTCTACTTTTTTAGGTTATTGCTTGCTCGAGGACGATCAAGTCCAAGTTTGGGGGAGTTGATAGGCTTAGATATTACGTGTGTAAGGACCCTAGTTCCTTAAGTGCGGATTAAATGCATAAAATAGAGCTAACATGTATGATTAGAGTTTAATAGTTCGTGTTGAGACTTTGAGCCTTAAGAATTACATGCCAAGTTAAGGACTATCCAATGGATTAATTACATTCTTAAACAAACGAATGTTGTCCCCTATAGCTTTACACTACTCCTAGAGTAGATACTATACAAAATAATCCTGTCATTCCTATCAAAAGCGTTCTTCACGAGCTCACCGCCTCAACCCGCCTTAGCCCCTTTTTCATGCCAAAATGTACCTACAAGGACAACCCCCAAAACATGAGCATATAATAGTCCATATTCAACACAATATGAATATAAGGTGTAAATGCATAAACCGTAATAAAACACTTCATGTTTTTCCCATGCATTTTAAACGCTCCCTTTTTGGTTGTCCCTGTACCATAACTCATGAGTATAATCAATAGATTATTTAATGGTTCACACATGTCATGACATAACACCATTCCGTTTCATCAATTTCCAATCCCTAGTCTGTTCATCACAATGTATTTTAATGCCCCTCGCTTCACATATAGGCGGCATAGAATAACCTCGCTTCAATGGACATGCGGTACTCCCACCCCTCACTTCACATTTTAGCAGCAAATATTCTTTCATCGCCTCATATGATAACCACGCTTCAATGTGACATGCGGCACTCCCACCCCTCGCTTCACATCTAGCGGCACCAAATAAATAGCGGCAAGCATTAAAATCATCAAGGGGATGACCATGACTCATGGGATGTGCACCAATAATCATCATATGCATATACAATCATCATGCATAATTCAACATGTATTTGCATCAACAATGCATAATTCCATATATACTCGCATCCACAATGCATAATCAATGAGTATAATAGATACATGTACCGTTGGGTGCCCGTACGTCCTCTACATACCTTTCCAAAAGTGGAATTTGATATGGCTTCACTTCTTTTGCGTCGCCACCTGGGATGGTTCTACACAATCACACAACCCCATATTAGAAGCCAAATAATAGCCAAATACCAAAAATTCGTCAAAATAATCCATTTCCCAAAATTCGGTAAGGCTCGCGATCGATCGCTGAATTGCTAAATGAACTGAGAGCATGTTAGTATATTATATTGGTGCATGATGTATGTGGACTTGGTTGAGGGGAAACTAGACATTATATGGAATAATGTAAAGAAATTTTATATGTGGCATGATTGGCTATAACGACAAGTGGTTTTTTTCACTACATGAACGATTGTATGCACTAATGGCATGGATTAATACACTAATAACGGGTAAGGGCACGGGGGTCCTTACAACGTGTTTTTAGCTGTAATTTCTTACCGTTTTTTGTACTTTTTCCTGGATGAAATTACGTTTTTTGGTATTTATTTGCTTGTTTCAGGGAAATAGGTTGGAAATGGTAGAAATGAGCTAAAATGAAGAAAACGGGTGAAATCGAGGCGAAAAAGAGAAAAAAGAAAAGAATTCAGATTTTGCAAAGCACCGATCGATCGAGAATATTTCTCGATCGATCGATCCGGGCAGAGAATTCAGCAACAAGTTTATCGAAGTGTCGATCGATCGGAACCAAAATTTCGATCGATTGATCGAGGCAGAGAGTTTAAAACGCTGAAATGAACAGTGCACCGATCGATCGGACAATCTTTCGATCGATCGAGACGCGAATTTTTAAAAATCTTATCTTCCATATTTGATGGATTCTCGGTGGTTTTAAAAAAAGATCATTTCCATATCGATATACATAATATCAGAGAGGGAAAAAGGGCCGAAAATAGAGTAGAGAACCCTAGTAGCCGCCGAGAAGAACTCGAGGAAAAGCCATCTTCCTCCGTTCTCCATCCGAGCTTGAGCGAGTCATTTCCGGAGTGCAAGGAAGGAGCAAGAGAAGAGATTACGGTGCAACGCACGGATTTGTTCCCACGTTTATCATATTTCTAAACTCTGATTTATTTGATTTTCATATTCATTTGATGTTTTTGAGGTTGAGAGACAATTAAACATCTCATTTATTTGATTTGAATTGAATTGAGTTTATTTTATTGAGTTTGAGTATAATTGTGTTTGAGTTATTGATTCGAATGTGTTTGAGTGGATTGATTTCTTATTGTTCATGAATTATATGCTTAATGATATCAAAGCCTAGCTAACTTTGATTGAATTTGTGAGTTATAACTGAGATCGAAAGATAACGTTATAATACGCTACAATAATTCATGATGTATGTTTAAGATTGAGATCGAGAGATAAAATCACATACCTGAGCACTTTGAATCGAGAGATTTAGAGTAATTAGGTTTTGAAGATTTATGCAATATCGGATTAGTAAATAAGTGAACGATAATTACTTGTTCTAAGTTGATATTAGTTTCTTTACAGCTCGAGAGAGTGTATTGAATAACAGCGAAAGTCTTTCACCTTAAGAATCGATTGTTTAGTAGTTGCTTATTCAAACGAATCATTGACGAAAACACAGTTGAACGAAGAGCTAGATAAATTTCTCGAGCGAAATTCCTTTGCATATCCGGAAGCCATTTATTTTATTTATTCTTGTTTTATTTGGATTCTTTAGTTCTAAATTTGCATTAGTTAATCTACCCCTTTTTAATCGTAGGCTAAATATAATTTTACTAGTTTTATTTGGTACTTATACGTTAGTCCCTGTGGATTCGACAACCCTTACTTTCATTTAACTATACTAAAACTTGACACCATGCACTTACGGTAGAATCGATACACTGAGAAATAACTATTTAAAAAAATAAGCGGCCAGTTTTGATGCAGGATAAACATGTAGTGGCTTATGCATCACGACAGTTGAAGCCACATGAAATGAAATATCCAGTACATGATCTAGAGTTGGCTAACATTGTCTTTGCCTTGAAGATATGGCGACACTATTTATATGGTACGTCGTTTACCATATATACTGATCATAAAAGTTAAAATTTTTATTCACTCAAGCAGAGTTGAATATGAGGCAAAGGAGATGGATGGATCTCTTGAAGGATTATGTAGGGTCTTCCTACCTTAACATCATCATAATACACAAATTATGGACTAAACATGCATTAATAACGTCTTAGGGTTCCGGTTGTAGCTTTGAGCTAATCAAGTTACAGGCCAACAATGAAATTTCGAAACTTAACTCATTACATTCTCAATAATGAATGCTAAAGCGATAGAATTATACTACTCCTAGAGTAGAGACTATCCAAAAGCCCTGTATCCTATCTTCTTTCATGCTTCTTTTAGCTCACTGCCTCAACCCGACCCTTAGCCCTTCGGTCCAAAAGTGTACCTACAGGAACAACCCATCATGAGCATGTACATCGTTACTTAACATCATAAGGCAATGGCATATACATAAATGCATGAAAATAATTGGTAACGTATACTTCCTGGTTAATCGTATTAACCCTCTTTGGTTGTCCCTGTCTCATAGCCATGCATATAATCATTAATTCTTGACATGAATGATTAAAATCATCTTATAAATATCATCATCATATAAGCATCATCATCTTATAGCATCATCATCTTATAACATCATCATCATATAAGCATCATCATCTTATAGCATCATCATCTTATAACATCATCGTCATATCATCATCATCATATAAGCATCATCATCTTATAGCATCATCATCTTATAGTATCATCATCTTATAAATATAACAGTAAATGTACGAAATCATAGTTCAGTAAACATACTGGTTATTCGTCAGCTTCTTTTGTTGACCCTGATTCACATTCGTGCAGATGGGCATCTTACCCCATCGTATGGCATCTTACCATATCATAATATCGTGTGGCATCTTACCACGTGGGCATCTTACCCTATCGTATGGCATCTTACCATATCATAATATCGTGTGGCGTCTTACCACATGGGCATCTTACCCTATCGTATGGCATCTTACCATATCTTAATATCGTGTGGCATCTTACCACGTGGGCGTCTTACCCAATCGTATGGCATCTTACCATATCATAACATCGTATCATTATATAGGCATCATATAAACATCATCGTTACTTATCATAATCATCCTCATAGATATCATATCCTCTTTACTCATCATAAACATCATCATCATAAACTTACTTATCATAATCATCATCGTAAACATCATATCATCTTTACTTATCATAAACATCATCATCATAAACTTACTTATCATAATCATCATCATAAACATCATATCATCTTTACTTATCATAAACATCATCATCATAAACTTACTTATCATAATCATCATCATAAACATCATATCATCTTTACTTATCATAAACATCATCATCATAAACTTACTTATCATAATCATCATCACAAACATCTTAAATACTTATACGATTATTGCGTAGTCATAGTGTAAGAATATGTTACCGTCCGATGCCCGTACGCGTCTTACGTACCTTAATTCCAAAAATGGAGAAGTTGTAGAACTTTATCTCCTTGAAGTTGTGGGTACCTGGAATGGTTCTACATAACCATACAAATCGATATTAGAAGCTAATTATAGTCCAATATCCAAAAATCCCACCAAAAATCCAAAAACTCATATTTTTGTATCTCGCGATCGATCGCCGCCCAGGCCCGATCGATCGCGAGATCATACTGGACGAAGGTGAAAATTTCACACCTTGGCGATCGATCGCCACTTTTGGCGCGATCGATCGCCAGCCTCGCCGATCGATCGCCCAAAAGTGGCGATCGATCGCCAAATGCTACTGGCGCGTATTGGAGGCTCGCGATCGATCGCCAAAACGGGATTTCGATCGCCGAGTACTGAATCACGAAAAATCGTCATTTTTGAGCATTTTTCAAACCTTTCTTCATGCCTTACAAATCCAAACTTCCCTACAACATCAATAACATCAATAATATCATAACCCACTAAAACCCACATAAGACACTTCAAAAATCATACCCCAACCATAAACAACATATACCCAAAACAAACCCACATAAAGCATCAAAAACTAACCCATTTCAACACCAAACATCATAAAACTTTTAGGAATGGTTCCATACCTCTTGTAGTCTCCAAATCCTAACAAAGATCACACAAACAAAGTTTTTGTGAAGCTTTCCTTCTCCTTCTTTGGTGGATCTCGAAAATGGGAAGGGTTTGGGGTTGGGAAGTGATTTTGGGGATTTTTAAAAAGTGAATGGTAAAGTGGGGTTAAAGTGATGGGTAAAGGATTAAAAAGGGGTTGTTTAATTTAATTAAAAATTGTACCCCAAACTTAACATGATGTATAAAATACTCCACTTGGTATTTTAAAGGCATTTTACAACATGCTACAAACTTCCCTTAAATTCATGCTTTCCTCATAATTGGTAATCAATATAATTAAATCATGCTAACACTTCATTACCCATCATATAAATTAATTACCAATATAAATAATCACATGACCATCATTAATGCTCAAGTTACATATAATTGATTTCGGGGCATCACAGATTATGATTGTGAGATCGAATATCATCCAGGAAAGGCTAATCTCACAGCAGATGCCTTAAGTCGAAAAGTTCATAACACTGTTGATGAGATGATGCATTTATCAGCCTTGATGACTTCTTGTTGTACCTTAGGTTATGAGTTTGATGTAGATACAGAGCCAGTAAGGGTATCAACATTGTTGGTTGAACCCGATATCTTTGAGAAAATCAGAACGACACAAGTTACTGATGACGAGGTACAACACTGGAAGGAAAGGATAGGTCAAGGACAGACATCTTCGTTTGTACTTGCAAGTGATGGAACTTTGAAATATAGGAACTGTTGGGTAGTACCTGCTGCATTAGGACTACGCCAAGAAATACTACAACGTGCGCATTGTAGTCGTTATAGTATACATCCTGGAGGAAAGAAAATGTATAAGGATTTGCGTACCCAATTTTGGTGGAAACGCATGAAACAGGATGTGCTAAACTTTGTGAAACGGTGTTTGATCTGTCAACAAGTAAAAGCAGAACGACAAAGACCAGGAGGTGAATTGAGGAGTTTGGAGATTCCTCAATGGAAATGGGAACATGTTACAATGGATTTTGTTACCCATTTGCCACGGACTTTCTCTGGCTTTGATGCGATTTGGGTCATTGTTGATAGACTGACGAAAGTAGCTCACTTCATACCTTACAGTATGACATTTACCTATGTGAAGATGGCACAATTATACATTCAAAATGTAGTGAGACTACATGCCATACCAGTGTCAATTGTATCGGATAGAGATCCGAGATTTGCTTCTCATTTTTGGGAAGGATTACAGTCAGCGCTAGGGACTGAAGTGAGATTGAGTACAGCGTATCATCCTCAGACAGATGGACAAACAGAACGTACGATACAGATGCTTGAGGATATGTTACGAGCTTGTGTATTAAAGTTTGATAACTCATGGCAAGAGTCATTGCCATTAGTGGAATTTTCATACAATAATAGTTATCAAACTAGTATACAGATGGCACCATTTGAGGCATTGTATGGGCGACGATGTAGATCGCCATTATATTGGGATGATGTTGATCAGACTGCACTCCATGGACCAGAAATGTTACGTGAAATGGAGGAGAAAAACTGATCAGGTTGAAATTACAAGCTGCTCAAGATAGACAGGCTGCTTATGCCAATAAGCGACGTAGACCACTTGAATTTCAAGTTGATAATCGAGTATTCTTGAAAATCTCACCTTTTAAAGGTGTGGTACGATTTGGTAAACGTGGGAAGTTGTCTCCACGATATGTTGGTCCATATGAGATATTGCAACGTATTGGTACGTTGGCATATCGATTAGCACTACCGCCAGCATTGAGTAGCATCCACGATGTGTTTCATGTTTCACTATTGAGGAAATATGAACCAGATCCAGGTCATGTATTGCCACCATCTGAAGTACGGACGTGTCTTATGTGGAAAGACCAGTGAAGATTCTGGACAGGGCTGAGCGGACTTTGCGTAACAAAGTGATACCAATGGTAAAGGTACAGTGGAATCGACGGGGTGTCGAGGAGGCAACTTGGGAGACGGAGCAGTATATGATACATCAGTATCCTGAGTTGTTTACTGGTATGACTTTACAGTTTTATGATACTGTTGGTAAGTAAGTACTGCAATGTTGCATATATGATCATGTTTCTTATCTTCTTGCAGTAGGATTGTTGAGTTAACTATATATATATGCATGTTATGTATATGCAATTTCGAGGACGAAATTCAATAAGTAGAGGAGAAATATCATGCCTTGATATGATGCGATTTGGTTAAGGCGTAATTATGAAATAATTACGGTATGTTGTGATCTCGAGGGGAGATAACTAGGATTTTAATTCATGTGAAATTATGAGATGACAAACACCTTTCCATATTTCAGAATTGGATTGAAATGGTGTTATATAGGTGATGTATATATAACAAGAAAATTCATGTTGAGTATGAACTATACATAGTGGGATAGTACTTTGTCATGCATTAGATTTACATGTGAATTTGAATGTGGTGTATATGTGAGTTAAATTTACTATGCATTTGAGATGAGTTAGATTTGTACTTGTATGCAAGTGGGAGAGGTAAAGAGGAAGTTAATTCAGATTTCCAACATCCAAACACATACAACACCATTCTCACCTACAAATCTCTACACAAGCACCTCTCCAAACCCTTGATAATTCTTGCATTCTTTTGCTTGGGTTACACTTGATAATCAAGCTAGGAAGTAGAGTGAAAGGATTTCATATCTTCTTGGTAAGGAATTCATGATTTCAAGCTTGGATATGTAGTTGGCTATGAACTATATGAATTGAAGTACCAAGTGTTCTTAGTTGAAATTCATACTTATTATCATGCAAAGAATTGAGTTGTATGCTGAGAGCAACATGTTTATATGGTACTAGAGATTGCATGAAACATGTTTAATTGGTTAATTTCGAGTTGTAGGAGACACACCATGGAGATAAGCTCAAAATTGTCATGTTCTGAATTTTCTGAACATCGGCGATCGATCGCGAGCTTTGTGCCGGTCGATCGCCGATGACAGAGCAAAGTTTAAAGGCGGTTAAAACATGTAGCGATCGATCGGTGAAAATGTGGTGATCGATCGCGAGAAACAGAACATTTTGGTGATCGATCGCGAGGTAGTGGCGATCTATCGCGATGGAACAGAACAGTATGGCGATCGATCGGTGAGATGTGGCGATCGATCGCCAGGGTCAGATTTTTGAAAATTGTTATATTTTTGTAGAATTTGATTTTAATGCCTATGATAACATGATATATTGTTGGTATTGTTGTAGCATCATCACAGGGGATGGGACAACGAGGCGATTAGACAGTGACGCCTAATTTATATCGTTTTTGTCGCAGAACAGGTACGTTTTGACGTACGAGTATATGATATGGTTTTGATGATGATGTGAGCATGTTATCATATGATTAGTGGTATCATATGCATGTGCATTCATGATACTACATTGTTGAGATGGATGCCACGATAGATGTGTAGTATATGCTTTGGCTGAGATTGGTGCCAAGATAGATATGCCAGTGTTGGGCATATGCTTTGGCTAGGATTGTTGCCACGATAGATATGCTACATATGCTTTGGCATGAGAGATATACGTCGGTTGGGTATATGCTCTGGCTGTTATAACATGTTAGGACGGTACTATGATATGTGCTGCTAATATGAAGATGTGAAAGAGTTCCACTAACATATTGAGCTGAGATAGACATATCATATTGGTCTGGTTATAACAGGATGAGAAGTGATACATGTCATGACATAATTGCATTTGATAGTGCATGATACAGGACAATCACATTTGTTATTCATAGTGCTTTATTGTTTATGTGTTTAATGATATCGCACTGGAAGGGTTGTTTATCTGTACTCATTTTGTGTGGTTGTTTATGTAGGGACTCATAGACGTGGGAGGACGGGATTGTGAGTCTATTCCGCTGCAAGCTGAACCACTGCTTAGGAGTTTTTGTTTAGGTTGTTGTTATGTATATATGATGTGTAATTTTGACATAGTTATGTCAACTTGTAACAACCTACATAACTAAACTCTTAATCAGGTGTATATTTTACTTAATTCTAACTCACATATGTATAAATGAACTGATACATAACGGATTAAGTAACGAGGACCCCACACTAGGTTTACACAATTGACTAAATTGTTCAAGACTATAAGTTCACTATTAAGTCAAGTAAATCTGATTGAATACTACTACGGAAGATTCGAAGCCGTAAGCTATCTCTCCAGATGCCATAATAGTTCGTTAAAAGCGCTCAATTGCATACATGCATTAATTTAATTCATGTGGGGGATTGTTGGAAATTTGAATTGAATTAAAAGAAGAAAAAGAAATAACACTTGATCGACCGAGACCAATATCTCGATCGATCGAGCATGACAGTAAAATTCCATTTGTTGGAATAAGGGGCTCGATCGATCGAGCACCATCGAGCCCTGTGTCTGTGGCGCGGAATGATGTATTCATTCATGTTCGGGTGCAATTGTTCGCGATGTGGTGCCTCCAAATGGTGTCCTTTTGAACATATTTCTTGGTATACTATAAATATGACATTCTCTCACTTGTTTTAACATAAGATTTTTGAAAATCTATGCAAAGTTTTGTGAAAACTTGAGCATTTTGAGCATCTTCATCATTGTTTTGTTGAACGCTTTTAAACCTTCGTGGTTTAAATGATTTGTGATTTGGAGTGCTCCTATCACAAATCATAATCGTTGTATCTTGGGCGACAAATTGTTAATTGAACCGTTAGCACCGTAGCGAGATAATATTGTCTTAAGGACGGAGATTCCAAATCCCATTGATCAGCTTAAGACCCGCAAGTCCGGAATAGGAAGGGCTCTATAATTGATATAAAATTTATTTCTTTCATTGTTATACATATTAAAATTAGAAGAAACAAAATCCCATAGCTTTTGAGTCTCTTCACCTGCAACACATTCATATTTCTGAAGTATCCCAAGATCTCTCTGTGGGTTTAAAGAATATGCAACATGACAGAATTGATCTTTCATATTGTTGTGGACTAAAACTTGTGAAATCAAAATCTGGACCACATCAATTTCTTTCCAGTGTGCTTGGTGTAGTGATTCATATTACATATGCTTAAAAAATTACATTTTTCCTCCCCTAAAATTATACTTTCAAAACTTAAAATTGTTTGCCTTGTTTTTTTTTATGTTGGTATTATTTGCTCCCATAAACAAAAAATATAGATTCGTGCGTGTCAACTAACCAGTTATCCGGCTCATGTAATTTGACTGCAATGAGCGATTTCGATGACTCTCTGTTTCACGTATGAAAATAATTGATTTTTAGTGAAAATGTTTTTTTAACTATGCGGATAAGAATACAGTTACACGAGATTTTTAAAATTTATAGCATATGATACGTCAGGATACAACAATTTTTTTAATTTATATATATATATATAATATTTATGAAAAATTATGCAAAACATATCATAGTTTGATCCAAATTCACTAAATACATTTATACACTTTTTTAATCCATAGAAGTGTAAAATAAGATTTGGGGCCCAATAGACCTAAATGTTCATGAAAGAATATACATAATCACGTTAGCTCCTCGTTGGAGGCAGCAAATTGTCTAAGGGTTTCGGAAATTTTTGCCAGCCTAGCCGTATCCCGATTGAAATTTTATGATTACGTATATTATTTCCTGAAAATTTAGGGTTATGGGACCCCAAGTCTTATTTTACACTTTTGAGGAGTAAATAAGTTTATTTCCAAGAAAGTTGATGATGAAAACTATAAATTTTCAACAAATGGTTGTAATGAAATTTAGACCAAACAATAGTATGTTTTGCATAACTTTTCCTAAATATTATTGATGTATATGCATAAAAATAAATAAATATTATCGTATTCAAACGTATTGCGTCCTAGAAATTTAAAAAAATCTTTTGCAATGCATGAAAGTTGATGATGTAAACTATAAATTTCAAACAATGGTTACAAAGTGAAATTTGAATCAAATTATAGAATGTTAATTATAAATTTTCCTAAGTCAAGTTTCAAATGTATTGCCAACATTAAACAAATTAAAAGTTAAAATAACAAAGTTGATGTATCTTGACTGTGTCGGATATGATCTATGATGCATTTTGACCGTATTCAGATAAGGATCACATATTAAAAATTATTTTTTACTTCTGGGTATGCCATATGGCGTAGCCGATATGTCTGAGTTCGACATATCTTGACCGTATCTAGACATGTATCCGAGATTAAAAATATTTTTTTAATTCAGATACATCAGATGTCGTATCTGATACGTATCGGTCTAGTATCTGTGAGTAGTATGCATATCGTATCCATATCCGAAACATATTCAACTAGTAAAGGTGAAAATTTTAGGAGTATTCGTACATTATAGATTTTGAATGTCATTTTATTTAAATTTAAATATAATAGAAGAGACGAAAACACATTACTTGACACGTCATCCAAGACTCTATCCGCTCCATTCTTAAAACCAGAACATAAACGGTCGATTAAGCGGCTCCAATCGTCTTATCACCTCAACTAAGATTCTAATCTTCACCGTGCATTCTCACTATTAATCCAACGGTAGTAGAGCATCCACTAAAAAACTTTCACCTATAAATGTAGAACCATCTCCTTTTCTCATTCAAGCAATTGTCATTTCGAATTCAATCTTAACTTTCCAAAATTAAGGTTAACTAAAATGTCGGGCAGAGGAAAGAGAGGCAAGGGTTTGCGCGAAGGCGGAGTCAAACGCCATTATGAGGGATAACATCCTGTTGGAATATTGAAGTAAATTAAAGGGAAAAAAAAGAAAAAAATTAAGTGCTCGATCGATCGAGACCTATGGCTCGATCAATCGAACACGACATATTTTCCGTTCGTTGGAAACAGGTGCTCGATTGATCGAGCACCAGGCCCGATCGATCGATCCATGTGTCTGTTGCGCTGAATGATGTGTCCATTCATGTCTGGATGCGATTTTTCGTGAAGTGGTGCCTCCAAATGGTGTCCGTTTGCATGTATCTCTTGGTTTACTATAAATATAACAATTCCCTCACTTGTTCATCATTGGATTTTGAAATCTTGGTTTACTATAAATATAACATACCTTTCACCATATGATTTTGGAACAACTCCAACAAGGAGATTCGAGAGACGATCAAGAAAGAAGCGAGAGAGGGAGCAAGGATCTACGAACGAAGTCGACATCGGGAGTTTTTCTTTGTCTTTAATCATTAGTTTTGTTCTTTTGATTGATTATGTTGAATTAAAATTATTTATCGGGGCTAGGCAATCCGTTGTTTTGAACTATGATTTGATGAGTTTTATTTGATTGGATTCTTTATTATATGCATATGATTTATTGTTCTTCATGCATGGTTTGGCCATCCTTGAATGATTGCTTTATTGCGATTGACTTGACATACGATATACATGTAATGCCTCGATTTGTTTTATACACATGTGATATGATTATGGTGTAATTATATCAAATGGCGGTATGATAATGGGGGTTCGGGTGGAACCAAGAATGAAATAATACATGCATGAAATGATATATGGCAAGGAATGAAACATGGTGCACAATGATTCGAATTTAATCAAGTGTAGTAACATATCAAGCAACATGAACTAGTAGGCATTTGAATATGCATGTGAATATAATTTGTGATGCCCCGAAATTAATTAATTGCAAGTAAGGCATTAATTATGTTTATATGATGTATCATGTGTTGATAGGATTTATGTGTTGGGTATTAAGATGTTAACATGATTTAATTGTGTTATTTATTAAATATGAGGAGGATGTGATTTTAGATGAAGTTTGGAGCATTCTTGTAAATTCCTTTAAAATACTATGTTGGAGCATTTTATACATCATGTTAAGTTTGGGCTACAATTTTAATTAAGTTAAAGCAACCCCTTTTAAATCCTCTACCCATCACTTTAACCCCCACTTTACCTTTCACCTTTTAAAATCCCCAAATCACTTCCCAAACCCCAAACCCCAAACCCTCCCATTTTCGAGTTCCACCAAAAGAGGAGAAGGAAAGTTCCACAAAAACCTTGTTTGTGTGATCTTTGCTAGGATTTGGAGCCTACAAGAGGTATGGAACCATTCCTATAAGTTTTATGATGTTTGGTGTTGAAATGGGTTAAGTTTTTGAGGTTTTATGTGGGTTTGTTTGGGTATGTGTTGTTTATGGTTGGGGTATGATTTTTGAAGTGTTTTATGTTGGTTTTAGTGGGTTATGATGTTATTGAAGTTGTGAGGAAGTTTGGTTTTGGGTGGCTTGAGGAAGAGCTTGAAAAATGAGCATTAATGGCGAAATTTCGGAGTACAGCACTCGGCGATCGATCGCCCGTTCTTGGCGATCGATCGCCCGTTCTTGGTGATCGATCACGAGCCTCCAGTGTCCGCCAGTAGCATTTGGCGATCGATCGCCACCTTTGGGCGATCGATCGGCGAGGCTGGCGATCGATCGCGCCAAAGGTGGCGATCGATCGCCAAGAAGAGAATTTTTGCCCCTCGTCCAGTGCGATCTCGCGATCGATCGCGCCTGGGCAGCGATCGATCGCGAGCTGTAAAAAAATGGATTTTTGATATTTATGTGGGATTTTTGGATATTGGACTATATTAGCTTCTAATATCAATTTGTATGGTTATGTAGAACCGTCCCAGGTACCCACGACTTCAAGGAGATAAAGTCTACGATTTCTCCTTCTTTTGGAATTAAGGTACGTAAGAGACGTACGAGCATCGGACGGTAAACCATACCCTTACATATTATGATGATGTCCACGATGATGATGTTTAAGATGATGTTTACGATGATGATGTTTAAGATGATGTTATGATGATGATGTCTATGATGATATTTATGATGATGATACTTATGATGATGTTACGACGATGATGCTTATAATGATGTTACGATGATGATGCTTATGATGATGTTTATGATGATGACGCTTATGATGACATCTATAATGATGAAGTTTATGATGGGGTCATACGACGTGTATGATTGGGTAAGACGCCCACGTGGTAAGATGCCACCCAAAGTATGTGAGTGGTAGGATGCCACCCAAAGTATGTGAGTGGGTAAGATGCCCCGTGGTAAGATGTCACACAATGTTTATGATATGGTAAGACGCTATATGATTGGGTAAGATGCCCACGTGGTAAGATGCCACACGATGATTATGATATGGTAAGATGCCATACAATGGGGTAAGACGCCCTAATATATGAATAAGAGTCAGGGATAACAAAGGAAGTCAAAGGACGACCAATGACCTTTACTTAACTAGGATGTTTTGCATTATTGTATGCTTTTGATATAATGTTAAGTAAATATGTACATGCTCACGATGTGTTATCCCTGTAGGTACACTTTTGGACCAAGGGCCTAGGGTCGGGTTGAGGAGGTGAGCTAAAGGAAGCAAGATGAATGTAGGATGCAGGATTTTGATAGTCTCTACTCTAGGAGTAGTGTAAACCTATAGCTATAACATTCATTAATGGGAATGTAATTAAATAGCTTTTGAAAATTTTATTTTGGCCTGTAATCTCCTTAGCTCAAGCTACAACCGGAACCCTTAAGAGGTTATAAATGCATGTTCTGTCCAATTTATGTGTACTAATTTATATTAAGGTAGGAAGACCCTACATTAGTGGTATCAGAGCAGTGGTTAGATAACCCGGGAATGAGTGAAGGGTAGCCTTAACAATAAGTTAGCTAGGTGCTTACTTTTAAACATGTTTTGCGCATAAGTTACATATGAAGTATATGATGTTGTGCTAACATGTTTTGTTATCTAACGAAGTATTATACGAACTGCTTTTGATCTTGTTGTTAACCCTTGTGTTGCAGTATGGCAGCAAACGTGGAGGTAGGTGACGCAGTGAGCGTCAATGCAAGTGCGGGGCGTACGAATCCCCTACCCCCGCCAGCTTTTGATGATGAACCGGCCGAACAACAGTTGTTGCCAGGGGAGCTAAGCTTAACTCAGTTTCTTGCTTACCGACCCCCAACCTTTGAAGGAACCGAAACTGTAGAACGAGCTGAGGAATGGTTAGAAAGAATAGAGCAGATCTTTGTGGCAGCCCCATGTGCGAAGACAGCATGGATACGGTTAGCAGAGTTCTAGTTGGCCAAGAAGGCGCTAATGTGGTGGAAGACCACTGTGGTAGAGCAAGAGGCTCAAGGTCACAAAGTTAACTGGAAAATGTTTCGAACTCGCTTTCTGAACCGTTATTTCTCGGCTGCAGCACGACAGGCTAAGGAAGATGAATTCACTCACCTCAAGCAAGGTAATATGTCAGTGTCAGATTATGCTCTTCAGTTTTGTTCCTTGCTCAGATATGTGCCTCACATTGCCACGAGCACGCAAGCAAAAATGAGGAATTTCATGAAAGGTTTGAGGCCGATAGGGTGATCACATATGGCCCTACTTGTTTTGACGATGCACTCTCACGGGCCGAGCTGGCCGAACTAGGAGTGGGTGCATACCCTGATGTTGTACCACCGTCGGCACCCTCTCAGAAGTCCACTCCGGATAATTTGCCAAGGAGTGATCAGTTCAAGTCAAGGGGGAACTCATCGGCGTCAAGGTTCAGTGGTAAGAGGTCTGACAATAGATGGAAAGGGAGCCGAAGGAGTGATGCCCCATCGGGAAGGGGGCAGTCTCAGGGAGATAGACCTGGGAAGATCCAATGCACTCTCTGTGGGCAACCACATCTGACGAAAGATTGTATAGGGTGCTATGTTTGTGGCGACAAGGGCCACTTTGCTAGACAGTGTCCCAACAGGGGAAGTCAACAGGGTCCTGCGGGGAGGCCTGCGGATAGGACAGCACAGCACAGACCCCCATTTGTGCCGCGTCAGCATGGAGGTCAGCCCATGGGGCCACCTCAAGGACAAGTCTATGCACTGACAAGGGAGCAGGCTTCAGCAGCTCCGGAGGAGGTTATAGCGGGTACGTGTCTTTTATTTACGCACCCTGCTTTTATATTGATCGACACAGGTGCGTCACACTCTTTTGTGTCAACAAGTTTTGTGGAAAGACACCACATATGCACTTCTCCGTCGCCCACGCCTCTTATAGTCTCGACCCCCGCTGGAAGAAGTATGATTACTGATCGGATCGTCTACAATGGCCTCATTTATTTTGAGGATAAAGAACTAAGGTCAGATTTGATTGTTCTGGGAATGTCAGATTTTGACTGCATTCTGGGCATCGACGTTCTGAACAGGTATCAGGCAGTTGTGAACTGCAGGCAAAGGACGGTACGGTTCAAATCTGATATGGAAATTCCATGGACGTTCTATGGGGATGGTTCTCGCTCAAAGATTCCATTGATATCTGCTGTCAAGATGGCACAGTTATTGGAACGAGGCCATACAGGCTATCTCATATATGCCGTTGATGTTACGAAAAAGAAAGAAGAAGTAAAAGTTGAGGATGTGCCCGTAGTGGCGGAGTTTCCCGATGTCTTTCCGGAGGAGATTCCCGGATTCCCACCGACGAGAGAGGTCGAGTTTGGGATTGAATTATTACCGGGGACGTCTGCCATTTCTCGTGCCCCTTATAGGATGGCACCAGCGGAGCTAAGGGAATTAAAGATTCAGTTGCAAGAGCTCCTTGATAAAGGCTATATACGCCCTAGCGTATCGCCCTGGGGAGCACCAGTTTTATTTGTGAAGAAGAAAGATGGTTCGATGCGTTTGTGCATCGATTACAGACAACTGAACAAAGCTACAGTGAAGAATAAGTACCCACTCCCGAGGATCGATGATTTGTTTGATCAGTTGCAGGGTACGAGGCTCTACAGTAAGATCGATCTGAGGTCGGGGTACCATCAGATTCGAGTAAGAGAAGATGATGTTCAGAAGACAGCCTTCAGGACGAGGTATGGGCACTATGAATTCCTAGTCATGCCTTTTGGGGTGACAAATGCCCCGGCTGTTTTCATGAGTTTGATGAACAAGGTGTTCCAGCCATTTTTGGACCAATTCGTCATAGTTTTCATTGACGATATACTCATCTACTCCGGACCGAAGAAGATGATGTACGGCACTTGAGGACAGTACTTCAGATCCTCAGGGATCATCAGTTGTATGCAAAGCTTAGCAAGTGCGAATTCTGGTTGGACAGCGTGGTATTCCTAGGCCATGTCATATCTAGCCAAGGGATATCTGTGGATCCCAGGAAGATTGAAGCTGTGATGGAGTGGGCAGCACCCACTTCTGTACCCGAGATACGGAGTTTTCTTGGCTTAGCAGGTTATTACCGACGTTTTGTCGAGGGATTTTCTAAGATCGCTAAGCCATTGACACAGCTGACTCAGAAAGGAGTCCCATTCTTTTGGTCAGAAGCTTGTGAGGAAAGCTTCCAAGAATTGAAGCGTCGTTTGACGACAGCGCCAGTATTGGTGATTCCGTCTGAGGATAAGAGGTTCGCCTTGTACACGGATGCATCATTGCAGGGTTTGGGCTGCGTATTGATGCAAGACAGGCAAGTGGTAGCCTATGCTTCGAGACAATTGAAGCCTCATGAGACCAAATACCCAGTCCATGATCTGGAACGGGCGGCTATCATTTTCGCCTTGAAGATTTGGCGTCATTATCTTTATGGTACTACGTTTACCATTTTTACGGACCATAAGAGCCTAAAGTTTCTATTCACTCAGGCTGAACTGAATATGCGCCAAAGGAGATGGATGGATTTGCTCAAGGATTATGACTGTGAAATTGAGTACCATCCGGGTAAAGCAAATTTGATAGCAGACGCCTTAAGTCGGAAGGTGAAGAGTACTGCTGAGAATGTTATGTGTTTATCAGCTTTGATGACTTCCTATTGCCATCTGGGCTATGATTTCGATGTGGACACGTCGCCGGTACGAGTGTCGACCTTATTGGCCAAGCCAGACGTATTTGAGGCTATCAGGAAAGCCCAGAGGTTGGATGATGAAGTGCAGAGATGGTCATCGATAGCACTTCAAGGTCAGCCAACAAAGTTTAGAGTGGCTGAAGATGATTCACTAAGACTGGGCAACCGATGGGTAGTCCCAGATACACCAGAGTTACGTAAAGGAATTTTAGAACGAGCTCATAGTAGCCGATTCAGTATCCACCCCGGAGGAAGAAAGATGTATAAGGACCTGAGCGGTCAATTCTGGTGGAGACGCATGAAGCGTGATGTGATCAGTTATGTTAAGAGATGTTTAATCTGCCAACAAGTAAAGGCAGAAATACAGAGGCCTGGTGGCGAGCTGAAGAGCTTGGAGGTACCTAAGTGGAAGTGGGAACATATATCTATGGACTTCGTGACCCACTTGCCAAGGTCGGCCTCTGGATTTGATGCGATCTGGGTGACCGTGGATAGGCTGACGAAGGTGGCTCATTTCATCCCTTACAGTATGACTTTCACGTATCTAAAGATGGCCCAATTGTATGTACGGGATATAATGAGGTTGCATGGGGTTCCAGTCTCGATCGTGTCTGACAGAGACCCAAGGTTTACTTCTCATTTCTGGGAGGGTCTCCAGACAGCTTTGGGCACCGAGGTGAGACTGAGTACAGCTTATCACCCTCAGACTGATGGCCAAACGGAGCGTACTATACAGACGCTCGAAGATATGCTGAGGGCATGTGTTTTGGAGTTTGATACTCCGTGGCAAGAATCTATACCACTGGTAGAGTTCTCATACAATAACAGCTATCAGGCGAGCATTCAAATGGCCCATTTTGAAGCTCTTTACGGACGACGATGTAGGTCACCGCTGTATTGGGAGGACTTGACGAGTAAAGCGGTCGGAGGACCGGATATGATTAAGGACATGGAGGAAAAGATTAAGATGATACGCTTAAAGATGAAAGCGGCCCAAGATAGGCAAGCAGCCTATGCAAATAAGCGGCGACGGCCGCTAGAATTTCAAGTAGGAGACAAGGTCTTCTTGAAAATCTCACCCTTCAGGGGTGTTGTTCGTTTTGGTATGCGGGGGAAGTTATCCCCGAGGTATGTTGGACCGTACGAGGTGTTACAGCGTATCGGCACTTTGGCTTACCGATTGGCTCTACCGCCGTCTTTATCTGGAATTCATGATGTTTTCCATGTTTCTATGCTACGGAAGTATGAGCCAGACCCGTCTCATGTTTTACAGCCTACTGAAGTGCAGTTAGACTCAGATGTATCCTACGTTGAACGACCGGTCAGAATTCTGGATCGTGAGGATCGCAGACTACGAAGTAAAGTTATACCGATGGTCAAAGTTCAGTGGGATCGTCGGGGTGTCGAGGAGGCTACGTGGGAGACGGAACGGCATATGATGCAGCATTACCCCGAACTATTTTCTGGTATGATTTATGTTTAGTTTCTTTTGGGTAAGTGCATGCGATTTCGAGGACGAAATCTTGTAAGTAGGGGAGTAATGTGATGCCCCGAAATTAATTAATTGCAAGTAAGGCATTAATTATGTTTATATGATGTATCATGTGTTTATAGGATTTATGTGTTGGGTATTAAGATGTTAACATGATTTAATTGTGTTATTTATTAAATATGAGGAGGATGTGATTTTAGATGAAGTTTGGAGCATTCTTGTAAAATGCCTTTAAAATACTATGTTGGAGCATTTTATACATCATGTTAAGTTTGGGGTACAATTTTAATTAAGTTAAAGCAACCCCTTTTAAATCCTCTACCCATCACTTTAACCCCCACTTACCTTTCACCTTTTAAAATCCCCAAATCACTTCCCAAACCCCAAACCCTCCCATTTTCGAGTTCCACCAAAAGAGGAGAAGGAAAGTTCCACAAAAACCTTGTTTGTGTGATCTTTGCTAGGATTTGGAGCCTACAAGAGGTATGGAACCATTCCTATAAGTTTTATGATGTTTGGTGTTGAAATGGGTTAAGTTTTTGAGGTTTTATGTGGGTTTGTTTGGGTATGTGTTGTTTATGGTTGGGGTATGATTTTTGAAGTGTTTTATGTTGGTTTTAGTGGGTTATGATGTTATTGAAGTTGTGAGGAAGTTTGGTTTTGGGTGGCTTGAGGAAGAGCTTGAAAAATGAGCATTAATGGCGAAATTTCGAAGTACAGCACTCGGCGATCGATCGTCCGTTCTTGGCGATCGATCGCGAGCCTCCAGTGTCCGCCAGTAGCATTTGGCGATCGATCGCCACCTTTGGGCGATCGATCGGCGAGGCTGGCGATCGATCGCGCCAAAGGTGGCGATCGATCGCCAAGAAGAGAATTTTTGCCCCTCGTCCAGTGCGATCTCGCGATCGATCGCGCCTGGGCAGCGATCGATCGCGAGCTGTAAAAAAATGGATTTTTGATATTTATGTGGGATTTTTGGATATTGGACTATATTTAGCTTCTAATATCAATTTGTATGGTTATGTAGAACCGTCCCAGGTACCCACGACTTCAAGGAGATAAAGTCTAAGATTTCTCCTTCTTTTGGAATTAAGGTACGTAAGAGACGTACGAGCATCGGACGGTAAACCATACCCTTACATATTATGATGATGTCCACGATGATGATGTTTAAGATGATGTTTACGATGATGATGTTTAAGATGATGTTATGATGATGATGTCTATGATGATATTTATGATGATGATACTTATGATGATGTTACGACGATGATGCTTATAATGATGTTACGATGATGATGCTTATGATGATGTTTATGATGATGACGCTTATGATGACATCTATAATGATGAAGTTTATGATGGGGTCATACGACGTGTATGATTGGGTAAGACGCCCACGTGGTAAGATGCCACCCAAAGTATGTGAGTGGTAGGATGCCACCCAAAGTATGTGAGTGGGTAAGATGCCCCGTGGTAAGATGCCACACAATGTTTATGATATGGTAAGACGCTATATGATTGGGTAAGATGCCCACGTGGTAAGATGCCACACGATGATTATGATATGGTAAGATGCCATACAATGGGGTAAGACGCCATAATATATGAATAAGAGTCAGGGATAACAAAGGAAGTCAAAGGACGACCAATGACCTTTACTTAACTAGGATGTTTTGCATTATTGTATGCTTTTGATATAATGTTAAGTAAATATGTACATGCTCACGATGTGTTATCCCTGTAGGTACACTTTTGGACCAAGGGCCTAGGGTCGGGTTGAGGAGGTGAGCTAAAGGAAGCAAGATGAATGTAGGATGCAGGATTTTGATAGTCTCTACTCTAGGAGTAGTGTAAACCTATAGCTATAACATTCATTAATGGGAATGTAATTAAATAGCTTTTGAAAATTTTATTTTGGCCTGTAATCTCCTTAGCTCAAGCTACAACCGGAACCCTTAAGAGGTTATAAATGCATGTTCTGTCCAATTTATGTGTACTAATTGATATTAAGGTAGGAAGACCCTACATAATTTGAGTTGGAGTTGCATTTGAATTTGGATTTCATCTTCATGTACATGTCACTTAACATGTCATTAGCTCCAAATGACATTATATCACGTGACTTAGGGAGGGGATTCACATAGTTTCTCATTTTTCACCTACAAAATCCTACATAAGCTCCTCTCCAGCTCTTTGAAGTTCCTCTTGGTTTGAGCTTGGAATTCACTTGAGAATTGAGCTAGGAAGTTAAGTGAAGTGAATTTGTACAATCTTGGTAAGGAATTTATGGTTTTGAACTTGAATTGTGTAGTTGGTTATGAAGTATGTGCATTGGCATATCAAGTATTCATGTGTGAAATCATAACTTGTTTCTAGGCCAAGAATTTGATGCTATAATGTTAGAAATATGTTTATATGATCCTAGGGATTTCATGAAATGTGGTTAAATGATACGAAATGAATTGTGCAAGAAATACCATGAAGATATGCTTGAAAATCGCCATGGTTGCAAATGTTGGAATCGCAGCGATCGATCGGTCAATGATTCCCGATCGATCGACGCTGACAGAAACATTTTAAGGCGGTTTGAACATTGAGCGATCGATCGGTGATGTTAAGGTGATCGATCGGTGTATGTGGCGATCGATCGGTGCTTTTGTTCGATCGATCGTTGAAGAGTGAATAGTTCGGCGATCGATCGAGAATATGGGGCGATCGATCGGTGATGGCAGAATTTTGCACAATGTTCTATTTTTGTAGCATTTATTTTTGAAGCCTCTTATAACATGGTATATTGTTCATGTGCTTGTAGCATCATCACAGGGGACGGGGCAACGAGGCAATTAGCCATCAACGCCTGCTTTATCGCTTTTGTTGTCGTATATCAGGTACGTGTTGACGTACGGAGTATAGATATAATTGTGATGATGTTATGAGATTGATATCATATGAATTGTGTTGTGTTGGTATCATATGATTGGTAATATCATATGCATATACATTCATGGATATCATGTATTTGAGATGGATGAGATATATGTTTTAGCATTTGAGATATACGCCTGGTTTGGGTATATGCTCGGGTATGCTACATATACTTGGTCTGAGAGATATACGCCGGTTTTGGGGTATATGCTCGGGCTATTATCATGTGAGGACCGTACTATGATATGTGTTGCTAATATGAAGATGTGAGGCGGTTCCACTGACATATTGAGCGGAAATTGTTGGGATATGCCCTAAGACAAGTCATTAGATGATTGTTTTGACATACAATGTTTATGATTTTATGAATGGCAATTCATTATTATATATTATTCTTTTAACTGTGCAATGTGAATAAATATATATGTTAATGTCCTTAGAATAATATTGTATTATTCTTAAACATTGTCCCTAGTCAAGTATTATCATGAATCAGGATAATGATAATACATAGAGACTAGTATATATTGATTGATGAATTGTTCATTGATATGAGATATCAAATCAATACATGGGTACATGTTAGAGAACGATGTACTGGACAGACCCACCATGAGAATGCAACATGGATAGTTATATGATCGTCATATGCAATTCTCATTGTGATAATAATGTATGTAATCCTTACGACTTGTGATCATCAGAGATCCCAACATAAGGAGTTATGTATCTTGATATTGTAAAACGTTACCCGTAACAGGGTAAACTATAAAGGCGACTATTGGATACATTACGAATTATGTAGAGGGATGTTGACTGGTCGAGATAGGATTTGTCCCTCCTCTATAACAGGAGATGTGTTTGGCCCTTGATCAAGTGAGAACTAAAATGCATGGCCATGCTCGAATGAGTCGATATGAGATATCGAGCTTATTCGTTTATTCTAGTTCTACTTGGGGATCAAGAAATAGAGATTGAATATACGAGTATGACTATTCCATGACTCGTGTTCAATCTAAACACAAAGGACAAAGGGATTAAGTTACATGGTTAATATTATCACAAGTTCTAAAGGTTATGTCGAGTCATTGACATTCTTGTACTTTGGGTAGCCTTGATGTGTTGCTAGACACCGCTCTTTGCTTGTAACATAAAATGAGATTTTATGTCACTACCAACAATACAAGATCCTATCGTGTCGCACAAAAGATTAAATCGAGAAGGGAATTAAATTCATTGGAAGAATTAATTAATTAAGAAGAGTCTTAATTAAGTGATTAAAAGGTTTTAATTAAATATGGGTTTGGGCCCATGAGGCTTTAAGAAACCCTTTAATTAAATCATATATAATAACAAGGTGATTAATTGTTAATTCATTCCTTGATAACATTTTATAAAACTAAAACCTAGACATCAACAAGCTCTCTCGGCCGCCTCCTTGAAGCCGTGAGCTTCTCCATCGCCGTCGTGTGTTTTCTTGGTGGTTCGTGGTGGTCGTCGATCGGTTATTGTAACCGTGAGTCTTGTTTGTTCAAGAATAAGCCTAGCAACTTGTTCTTGAACATCCCTTGTTCGTTTAATCGTGTGGATACCGTTGAGGCAAGACCTTGGAGGTGTTGCTCGTGACTCGGAATCGTTGGACGTGGTGCTCCGTGGAATCTGCTCAAACACGCTACAAGGGTGAGACTTTTGTAAACCTTCATCCGATTTGAATCCCTATGTATAGATCCGCGGTTATAGTAATCCAAAATTTTATTATTCCGCTGCGTTCCATGCTTGTTGGAAGTGGTATCAGAGCCGTGTACAAGGCTCATATCGGATTTATGTGGTTAAATAGTTTAATCATATTTAGATTAATATTGCATGCTATTTAAAACTGTATGAACATATATGATATGTTAATATTTAGTTTGTGAAATTATCATGATATTATATTTGATATAATTGATGTTTGATGTATACGATACACGAAGCGAATAATCAAATATATTGATCAATGTTTCGGCCACCCCTAGCATATCGACCCACGGCTTAGCCACATGAGGGCTAGGGTTTTCGAACCCTTGGCTCGAGATGACCTAGTCGTTGTGGCTCATGTTCATGCATGGAGGTTTCGAGACGTGGATGAGTTTTGAACTCTTTGGCTCGATAATGGTTCACGCATGCATGGATTAGTGGCTTCACCACATGAGAGCTAGGGTTTTCGAACCCTTGGCTCGAGATGGTTGAGCCAACCCCGTGCATGGCCTGACCGTGACTCGTGGCTAACAAATTCCATTGTTTCAATCAAGATGGCTCGATGAAAACTCAAGATGGTGCGAGGCGGCTAGGGTTTGGAACCCTAGCGCCGCCGCCGCTCGAGCATGGTTCGGCCATGGGCTAGGGTTTCGAACCCTAGGTCCATAATTGGTCCAGCCGTGTATTTGGTTGGTTCGAACCATGGTGGTTCGTGACTTAGTCGCTTAAGTTTGAGGCATGTGATGTCCCGAGCGTACGATAATTTTTCAAAAATTATTTTACAGTTTTAATTAGAATTAAATTTAAAATGTTTAGAATTTAATTAATTAAATGTTAAAGCATGCTTTATGTGTTGTTTGAGCATGGTGCATGGTTCTAGCCCTTTGACCTATTAGATAGGATTTGTGAATGTTTGTAATTTATAATACGACCTGCGTGTCGTGCCTTCTCTATTTTATTCTAAATGTTGCCCCTCCCCTATGTTCCCCTCGAATGTGAATCGAGGAATTCTATATCTTGTAAATAGTATAGTTTAATTGTTGATGGTGATCAATGAAGATGGAGCATCGTGTCGGGATGAGGAGGCCATTCACAAATTGGAGCCGAAGAAAGGTGCTTGTGAAGTTACCTTAGGTTGACTCTTAGGTTTTTCTCATTGGCTTGAGAAAATCGTTAGTATGGGCTATAACCATGTCACGTTTAATTATGTATGTTGATGCATGATTTATCTTATGTTTTAGATTGATAATTGTAATACACATATATGTAGATATGTATACAACTATATGTAGTGGACATATTTTAAATTATCAAACTAATCATGAGATCAATAAATCCCTCTAAAATATTAAGTTTTAGATGCCTTCCAAAATTAAAAGTACTCGTCAAAAACTTCGATTGTACATGTGTGGGTTTGCCAAAGCAAATCACCGTGGCAATCTTAGTAAGGCGCGAAAGGATAAAAGTGATATCCGTTATACTTTAAATTGGGTACGACTTAACTAGGTTATCTCAATAGGATTGGGAACTTAGAGGCATGGGTTGGATTATAATTCATTTGATGAATTGAACAAAGTGTTGTTCGTCCAACTATCCAAGAATTACATGTGATGTAATTGACAAAGTGTTGTCTACCTAAATAACCGAGTCTTGGGCGATTAGCCAAAGCTAACTCAAGATTAGGCGAAATATGGATCTTGGCCCACTAAAGGTTTCGAGGGTTGATATTTTTTAAACAAAATAGTGGGAGTATCATTTAATATAAGACCATGTTAAATGATTAAATCATAAACTTATTTTGCATATTTATATTGTAGATATCCATGGCAACTAACAACGTAACAAACACTTTATCACTGCGATCGGTCCTTGAGAAGGACAAATTAAATGAGACAAATTTCCTAGACTGGTATAGGAACTTGAGGATAGTCCTCAAGCAAGAAAAGAAACAATATGTCCTAGAGGAACCCTTACCTGTTGAGGAACCTCCCCTGACGGCTACGAGAGCCGATAAGGATGCTTACAAGAAGCATCAGAATGACGCACTTGATGTTGGCTGCCTTATGCTTGCCACCATGAACTCTGAGCTTCAGAAGCAACATGAGGAAATGGAGGCGTTCGATATGATCGAACACTTAAAGCAATTGTACCAACAGCAAGCTAGACAAGAGAGGTATGACGTCTCTAAAGCGTTGTTCCAGTGCAGGATGGTAGAGGGAAGCCTAGTTGAAACTCATGTGCTCAAGATGATTGGGTACATTGAGAATCTGGAGAAGCTGGGTTTTCCATTGGACCAAGAGTTGGCCATCGATGTGATCTTGCAATCGTTGCCTGAGAGCTTCTGTCAATTTGTAGTAAATTACAATATGACTGACATGGAAAAGACTCTACCACAATTGCTTGGTATGTTGAGAACATATGAAGCAAATACAAAGAAGACTAAGGCCACAAATGTTCTTATTGTGAATAAGGGCAAAGGAAAGGCCAAAGCTAAAGGCAATAAGAAAGCAAAGAAGGTCTTTGTTAAATCTAAGCCAAAGTCTTATGCACTGAAGCCAAAGGGAGGGATAGCAAAGGAAGGGAACTGTTTCCATTGCGGTGAGACCGGCCATTGGAAAAGAAACTGCAAAGTATATCTGGAGGATCTAAGAAAGGAAGTGTGACTTCCACTTCAGGTATTTTTGTTATAGAAGTCAATTTATCTACTTCTTCATCATGGGTATTAGATACTGGATGTGGATCTCACATTTGTGTAAATGTGCAGGACCTCAAAAAGAGTAGATTGTTGGCGAAAGGCGAAGTTGATCTCCGAGTTGGAAATGGAGCAAGAGTTGCTGCATTAGCTATAGGAGATTATTATTTATCTTTGCCTTCTGGTTTATCGTTGATTTTAAAAGACTGTTATTTTTTGCCATCCATTACCAAAAACATAATTTCTATTTCTTGTTTAGACAAGTGTGGGTTTTCATTTATGATAAAGGACAATTGTTGTTCTATTTATTTAAATGATATGTTTTATTCTAGTGCACAAATGGTGAATGGTCTTTATTTATTAAATCTTGATATGCCCATCTATAACATAAATACTAAAAGGATTAAAAATAATGATTGTAATCTGACTTATCTCTGGCACTGTCGCTTGGGCCACATAAACGAGAACCGCATATCTAAACTTCATAAGGATGGAGTATTAGATTCATTTGATTTTGAATCATATGAAACATGCGAATCTTGTTTAATGGGCAAGATGACTAAAGCCCCTTTCAAGGGACATGTTGAAAGGGCAAATGTTTTATTGGGACTAATACATAGTGATGTATGTGGACCAATAAGTACACAAGCTAGAGGTGGTTTTCAATACTTCGTTACATTTACTGATGACCTCAGTAGATATGGGTATGTGTACCTAATGAAGCATAAGCATGAAACCTTTGAAAAGTTCAAAGATTTCAAGAATGAATTACAAAACCAACTTGGCAAAAGTATCAAAATCCTTCGATCAGATCGAGGAGGTGAATACTTAAGCCAAGAGTTTCATGACTATCTAAAGGAGTGTGGGATAATCCCACAACTCACTCCTCCGTATACTCCACAATGGAATGGTGTATCCGAGAGGAGAAATCGAACCTTGTTAGACATGGTTAGATCAATGATGAGTCATGCAGATCTTCCGATATCGTTATGGGGACACGCTCTAGAAACAGCGATTTTCTTACTGAACCGTGTTCCATCTAAATCAGTGGAAAAGACACCATATGAGATATGGACTGGGAAGCGTCCTAGTATGTCTTTTATAAAGATTTGGGGTTGTGAGGCTTTCGTTAGACGTCACGCCACTAACAAACTTGGACTCAAATCTGATAAGTGTTTATTTGTGGGGTATCCTAAGGAAACGAAAGGATACTATTTCTATTATCCCACCGAGAACAAAGTAGTTGTTGCTCGGACTGGTGTATTTCTTGAAAGAGAATTTATTTCTAGAAAAACCAGTGGGAGAAAAATAGAACTTAGTGAAGTTCAACCACAAGAAAACACTGAACCTGAGATTGAGATGGAAACAGAGCAGGCACCGCAAGCTGTTGTGGAAGAAGTACCTGCTCAAGAGATACAAGCCCAACGTAGGTCTGTAAGAGAACACCGGGAGCCATAGAGATATGGATTTCTTGTGACTCAACAAGGTGACTTACTACTTATTGATGAGGATGAGCCGTCATCTTATCAACAAGCTATAATGGGCACTGATTCTGAGAAATGGCAAGAGGCCATGAAATCTGAGATGGAATCCATGTATGCAAACCAAGTATGGACTTTGGTTGATCCACCTGAATGGGTACGACCCATAGGGTGCAAATGGATTTTCAAGAAAAAGACTGATATGGATGGTAATGTACAAACCTATAAAGGTCGGCTGGTTGCAAAAGGATTCAAACAAATTCATGGTATTGACTATGATGAAACCTTTTCACCAGTGGCCATGGTTAAATCCATAAGGATCTTACTTGCAATAGCTGCATTTCATGATTATGAAATCTGGCAGATGGATGTCAAAACAGCTTTCCTTAATGGAAATCTACTCGAGGATGTGTACATGACACAGCCCGAGGGTTTTGTCGATCCAAAGGATGCTGGAAAGATATGCAAGCTACAACGATCCATTTATGAATTGAAGCAAGCTTCTCGGAGTTGGAATCTTCGTTTTGATGATGCAATCAAAGAGTTTGGTTTTATCAAAAACGTAGATAAACCTTGTGTCTACAAGAAGGTCAGTGGGAGCATAATCATTTTCCTAGTGTTGTATGTAGATGACATACTTCTCATTGGGAATGATATCCCTGCCTTACAATCTGTAAAGATTTGGCTAGGGAACTGGTTTTCGATGAAAGACTTGGGAGAAGCCGCCTATGTATTAGGAATCAAGATCTATAGAGATAGATCGAGAAGGCTTCTTGGCCTAAGTCAAAGTACATACATACACAAAGTGCTTAAAAGGTTTAGCATGCAAGAATCAAAGAAAGGATTCTTGCCTATGACACATGGTATTTATCTCTCGAAGGAACTGTGTCCTTCAACGCCAGATGAGAGACAACGCATGAGTAAGATTCCATATGCGTCAGCTATTGGATCTATCATGTATGCCATGATATGTACTCGTCCCGATGTATCGTATGCTTTGAGCATGACGAGCAGATATCAAGTTGATCCAGGTGAAGGTCACTGGATTGCTGTCAAGAATATCCTGAAGTACTTGAGAAGAACTAAGGATACATTCTTGATTTATGGAGGTGAGGAAGAGCTCAATGTAATGGGTTACACTGATGCAAGCTTCCAAACCGACAAAGATGATTATCGATCGCAATCTGGATATGTGTATTGCCTAAATGGAGGTGCTGTGAGCCGGAAGAGTTCAAAGCAAGAAACAGTAGCCGATTCTACAACGGAAGCTGAGTATATTGCTGCCTCGGATGCAGCAAAGGAAGCTGTTTGGATTAGGAAGTTCATTTCTGAACTTGGAGTGGTGCCTAGCATTAAAGATCCGATAGAACTCTATTGTGACAACAATGGAGCGATCGCATTGGCTAAGGAACCTAGATCTCACCAAAGATCCAAGCACATACTTCGGCGCTTTCATTTCATTCGAGAAATCGTTGAAAGGGGAGATGTTAAAATATGCAAAGTACCAACAGATGATAACGTATCTGACCCATTGACGAAGCCACTGTCACAGCAGAAGCATGATCGTCATACTAGATGTCTAGGCATTAGGTATATGTCTGAGTGGTCTTAGTGCAAGTGGGAGATTTGTTGGGATATGCCCTAAGACAAGTCATTAGATGATTGTTTTGACATACAATATTTATGATTTTATGAATGGCAATTCATTATTATATATTATTCTTTTAACTGTGCAACGTGAATAAATATATATGTTAATGTCCTTAGAATAATATTGTATTATTCTTAGACATTATCCATAGTCAAGTATTATCATGAATCAGGATAATGATAATACATAGAGACTAGTATATATTGATTGATGAATTGTTCATTGATATGAGATATCAAATCAATACATGGGTACATGTTAGAGAACGATGTACTGGACAGACCCACCATGAGAATGCAACATGGATAGTTATATGATCGTCATATGCAATTCTCATAGTGATAATAATGTATGTAATCCTTACGACTTGTGATCATCAGAGATCCCAACATAAGGAGTTATGTATCTTGATATTGTCAAACGTTACCCGTAACAGGGTAAACTAAAAAGGCGACTATTGGATACACTACGAATTATGTAGAGGGATGTTGACTGATCAAGATAGGATTTGTCCCTCCTATATAACAGGAGATGTGTTTGGCCCTTGATCAAGTGAGAACTAAAATGCATGGCCATGCTCGAATGAGTCGATATGAGATATCGAGCTTATTCGTTTATTCTAGTTCTACTTGGGGATCAAGAAATAGAGATTGAATATACGAGACTATTCCATGACTCGTGTTCAATCTAAACACAAAGGACAAAGGGATTAAGTTACATGGTTAATATTATCACAAGTTCTAAAGGTTATGTCGAGTCATTGACATTCTTGTAATTTGGGTAGCCTTGATGTGTTGCTAGACACCGCTCTTTGCTTGTAACATAAAAATGAGATTTTATGTCACTACCAACATTACAAGATCCTATCGGGTCGCACAAAAGATTAAATCGAGAAGGAAAATTAAATTCATTGGATGAATTAATTAATTAAGAAGAGTTTTAATTAAGTGATTAAAAGGTTTTAATTAAATCATGGGTTTGGGCCCATGAGGCTTTAAGAAAGCCTTTAATTAAATCATATATAAAATAACAAGGTGATTAATTGTTAATTCATTCCTTGATAACATTTTATAAAACTAAAACCTAGACATCAACAAGCTCTCTCGGCCGCCTCCTTGAAGTCGTGAGCTTCTACATCGCCGTTGTGTGTTTTCTTGGTGGTTCGTGGTGGTCGTCAATCGGTTATTGTAACCGTGAGTCTTGTTTGTTCAAGAATAAGCTTAGCAACTTGTTCTTGAACATCCCTTTTTCGTTTAATCGTGTGGATACCGTTGAGGCAAGACCTTGGAGGTGTTGCTCGTGACTCGGGATCGTTGGACGTGGTGCTCCGTGGAATCTGCACAAACACGCTACAAGGGTGAGACTTTTGTAAACCTTCATCCTATATGAATCACTATGTATAGATCCGCGGTTATAGTAATCCAAAATTTTATTATTCCGCTGCGTTCCATGCTTGTTGGATTACTTACAGAAATAACCATATCATATTAGTCTCGTGATAATAGGATGTGTGATGAGACATGTCATGACATGATGCATTTATTGATGCATGATACAGAGCATTCACATTTGATGATTGTTATTGTGCTTTATCATTGATATTGTGTTTTGATATTGCACTGAGATAGTTGTTATCTATACTCACGTTGTGTGAATGTTTCTGTAGGGTTTCATAGACGTGGGGAGCGTGAGTCATGATTTCCGCTGCGAGGAGAACCACTGCATAGGGGTTATCTTGGAGTAGGTTGTTACTGGTACATGTGATGTATAGTTGGTTAGGGTTTTGTAAACCTTGTAACAACTTAACTAGTAAGATACTCTTAATCAGTGTATGCTTTTTACTTAATTCAGACTCACATATGTATGTTAACGTGATACATAATGGATTAAGTGACGAGGACCCCACATTAGTGGTATCAGAGCAGTGGTTCGAGAACGGGGTGAACATGGGTAGAGGAAGTGTATTAGGGAGTTACCTAAACACTTGAAAACATGTTGAGAATGGGAATATCATGTTAGGATTTGTAATATAATGTTATTCTAACATGTTATATAATTGTGAATGTTATTGTTAACCCTTGATATACAGTTATGACAGACAGAGGGTATCATGAGGATGTTGGGGATGCTAAGACTGCTTGGTTACGTTTAGCTGAATTTCAGTTGGCTAAGAAAGCCATGATGTGGTGGAAATCTACTTTGATTGAGCTGAGGGCTCAAGGACAGATAATTAACTGGGATGTGTTTCGAACGAAGTTTCTTGATCATTATTTCTCTGTTGCTGCAAGGCAGAGAAAAGAGGATGAATTTACAAACTTGAGACAGGGATCAATGACAGTATCTGACTATACTGTGCAATATTCTTCATTGCTCTGGTATGTGCCACATATCGCTGTAAACACAAAAGCAAAGATCAGACAATTTGTGATAGGTTTGAGGCCTGAATTGTTTGATAGGGTAATGTCCAATAACCCTACATCATATGAAGAAGCATTGACTAGAGCCGAGATGACTGAGATCGCAGTAGGGGTGTACAAAGATGTTGGACAATCCCAACCACCTACATCTGAAAGTATGAGACCTAGAGGAGAACCATTTAAATAACCACGAGGTGGTGCATCTTCATCTAGATTTAGTGGGAAGCGGTTTACAATGCGAAAGGGTGGTGAACGAGGTTCAAAGGGGCAGTTCCAAGGTAGTACTAGTGGCAGTGGTGTGCAATGCTTTAAATGTGGCGGACCACATTTGAAACGAGATTGTCCTCAGTTGAATATAGTAGTTTGTTTCTGTTGTGGGAGGCCAGGACATGTGATCCGTGATTGTCCTCAAGTGGGTGGACAATAGAGGAGAGGACCAATGTCAGAGAATACAGTGCAGTAGAGACCACAGGGTGTACCACAATCTGGTGGAGGACAGAGGGCAGGACCACCTCAGGCTCAGGTGTATGCACTGAACAGAGAGGAAGCAGAGGCAGCTCCTGATGATGTGATAGTGGGTAAGTGTACTCTGTTTACTTATCCAGCTTTATTGTTGATTGATACTGGTGCATCACATTCTTTTGTTGCACAAAATTTTGTTGACCGGTATCATATATGCTCGTCTCCACTGTTGATGCATCTTTATGTCTCGACACCCATGGGAACTACTGTGATGGCTTGTCAGAGTGTGTCTGATTGTGATATTCAGTTTGAGACTGAGTATGGACTACAATCTGATTTGATTGTGTTAGACATGACATATTTTGATTGCATTCTTGGAATCGATGTGTTGAGTAAATATCAGTCTGTTGTGGATTGTTGTCAGAAGACAATGAGATTTCAGTCTGATACTGGAAATCAATGGTTCTTCTATGGCCAGGGATCGAGGGCAAGGATTCCTTTGATATCAGCAATCCGAATGTCGCGTTTGTTAGAACGTGGACATGCGGGTTATTTGATTTATGCCCTTGATGTAACTGAACAGAAAATAGAAAGGAAAGTGGAGGAGATATCAGTGGTTGCAGACTATGCGGATGTGTTTCCAGATGAGATACCTGGATTTCCACCGAGTCGAGAAGTGGAATTTGGTATTGATTTGATACCTGGTACTTCTGCAATTTCACGAGCTCCTTATCGGATGGCACCTTCGGAATTAAAAGAGTTGAAAACTCAATTGCAAGACTTATTGGACAAGGGGTACATACGTCCTAGTGTATCGCCTTGGGGTGCTCCGATATTATTTGTTAAGAAGAAGGATGTGACAATGCGATTGTGTATTGACTATCGACAATTGAACAAGGTAACCATAAAGAATAAATATCCTCTTCCTCGTATTGATGATTTATTTGATCAGTTGCAGGGATCAAGGATTTATTCTAAGATTGATTTGAGGTCAGGATATCATCAAATACGTGTGAGGGAAGGAGATATACAGAAGACAGCATTCAGAACTCGCTATGGACATTATGAGTTTCTAGTGATGCCATTTGGAGTAACAAATGTTCCAGTTGTCTTTATGAGTTTAATGAATCGGGTTTTCCAGGAATACCTTAATCGATTTGTCATTGTCTTTATCGATGATATACCGATCTATTCGCAGAGTGATGCAGAACATGTTCAACATTTGCATATGGTATTACAATTGTTGAGAACACATTAGTTGTATGCCAAACTCAGTAAATGTGAGTTTTGGTTGACTAGTGTCGGTTTTTTGGGGCATGTAATTTCAGAAGAAGGTATATCAGTTGATCCGAAGAAAGTAGAAGCAGTGTTATATTGGTCAGCACCTACTTCTGTGCCAGAGATTCGTAGTTTCTTGGGTTTGGCTGGATATTATAGACGCTTTATTGAAGGATTTTCAACAATTGCCAAACCATTGACACATTTGACACAGAAGGGAGTATCATTTCAATGGTCAGAGGCATGTGAGCGTAGTTTTCAGGAATTGAAACATCGATTAACTACAGCTCCAGTCTTGATCGTTCCATCGGAACATGACAGGTTTGCCTTATATACTGATGCATCATTACTAGGCTTAGGTTGTGTATTGATGCAGGATAAACATGTAGTAGCTTATGCATCACGACAATTGAAGCCACATGAAATGAGATATCCAGTGCATGATCTGGAATTGGCTGCCACTGTCTTTGCCTTAAAGATATGGCGACATTATTTATATGGTATGTCGTTTACCATATACACAGATCATAAAAGCTTAAAGTTTTTATTCACTCAAGCAGAGTTGAATATGAGGCAAAGAAGATTGATGGATCTGTTGAAAGATTATGATTGTGAGATTGAATATCATCCAGGAAAAGCTAATCGTACAACAGATGCCTTGAGTCGAAAAGTACATCAGACAGCTGATGAGATGATTCATTTATATGCCTTGATGACTTCTTGTTGTACTTTGGGTTATGAATTTGATGTGGAAACAGTGTCAGTACGGGTATCAACATTATTGATTGAACCTGACATTTTTGAGAAAATCAGGACAGCACAAATGACTGATGATGAGGTACATCATTGGAAAGAAATGATAAGTCAATGACAAACATCACAGTTTGTACTTGCAAATGATGGAATTCTGAAATACAGGAACTGTTGGGTAGTACCTGCTTCATTGGGACTACGCCAAGAACTACTACAACGTGCTCATTGTAGTAGATACAGTATACATCCTGGAGGAAAGAAAATGTATCATGATTTACGTACCCAATTTTGGTGGAAACGTATGAAACATGATGTGTTGAACTTTGTGAAACGATGTTTAGTTTGTCAACAAGTAAAAGCAGAAAGACAGAAACCAGGAGGTGAATTACACAGTTTGGAAATTCCTCAGTGGAAATGGGAACCAATCACGATGGATTTTATGACTAATTTTCCACGGACATCTTCTGGTTGTGATGCCATTTGGGTGATCGTTGACCGACTCACCAAAGTATCTCATTTTTCGTGCCATATTGCATGACATTTACGTATCTGCAAATGGCACAGTTGTACATTCAACATGTAGTGAGACTACATGGTATACCAGTTTTCATTGTGTCGGATAGGGATCCGAGATTTACTTCTCATTTTTGGGAAGGGTTACAAACAGCGTTGGGAACTCAAGTGCGGTTGAATACAGCATATCATCCTCAGACAGATGGACAAACAGAGCGTACGATACAGACGCTTGAGGATATGTTGCGTGCCTGTGTATTAGAATTTGATACCTCTTGGCAAGAGTCGTTGCCATTAGTGAAATTTTCATATAATAACAGTTATCAATAGTATACAGATGGCACCCTTTGAGGCTCTATATGGACGACGATATAGATCACCATTATATTGGGATAATGTGGATCAGTCTTCTTTACGTTGTCCGGATATTATTCTTGAAATGGAAGAAAAAGTAAAGTTGATTCGACTGAAACTTAAAGCTGCCCAGGACCGACAGGCTGCATATGCCAATAAGCGACGTAGACCACTTGAGTTTCAAGTTGGTGACCGTGTGTTCTTGAAAATCTCCCCTTTTAAAGGTGTAGTACGGTTTGGTAAGCGTGGAAAATTGTCTCCACGGTATGTTGGTCCGTATGAGGTGTTGCAACGTATTGGTACGTTGGCATATCGCTTGGCACTACCGCCGGCATTGAGTGGTGTTCATGATGTTTTTAATGTTTCACTGTTGAGGAAATATGAACCAGATCCGAGTCATGTATTACAGTTACCTGATGTACAGTTGGATACAGATGTATCGTATGAGGAACGACCGGTTATGATCTTGGATCGAGCTGAACGCAGGTTGCGGAATAAAGTGATTCCTATGGTTAAAGTACAGTGGGACAGAAGGGGTGTCGATGAGGCAACGTGGGAGACGGATCAGCATATGATGCAACGGTATCCAGATTTGTTTTCTGGTATGTTGATATGTTATTAGTTTGTTACATGTTTTGTATATGGCATATATCATATGTGTTGTTATGTAGAGCATGTGTTATGGTTGTATATGCCATTTCGAGGACGAAATTCAATAAGTGGGGGAGAATTGTAATGCCTCGATTTGTTTTATACACATGTGATATGATTATGGTGTAATTATATCAAATGGCGGTATGATAATGGGGGTTCGGGTGGAACCAAGAATGAAATAATACATGCATGAAATGATATATGGCAAGGAATGAAACATGGTGCACAATGATTTGAATTTAATCAAGTGTAGTAACATATCAAGCAACATGAACTAGTAGGCATTTGAATATGCATGTGAATTTAATTTGAGTTGGAGTTGCATTTGAATTTGGATTTCATCTTCATGTACATGTCACTTAACATGTCATTAGCTCCAAATGACATTATATCACGTGACTTAGGGAGGGGATTCACATAGTTTCTCATTTTTCACCTACAAAATCCTACACAAGCTCATCTCCAACTCTTTGAAGTTCCTCTTGGTTTGAGCTTGGAATTCACTTGAGAATTGAGCTAGGAAGTTAAGTGAAGTGAATTTGTACAATCTTGGTAAGGAATTTATGGTTTTGAACTTGAATTGTGTAGTTGGTGATGAAGTATGTGCATTGGCATATCAAGTATTCATGTGTGAAATCATAACTTGTTTCTAGGCCAAGAATTTGATGCTATAATGTTAGAAACATGTTTATATGATCCTAGGGATTTCATGAAATGTGGTTAAATGATAGGAAATGAATTGTGCAAGAAATAGCATGAAGATATGCTTGAAAATCGTCATGGTTGCAAATGTTGGAATCACAGCGATCGATCGGTCAAAGATTCCCGATCGATCGACGCTGACAGAAACATTTTAAGGCGGTTTGAACATTGAGCGATCGATCGGTGATGTTGAGGCGATCGATCGGTGTATGTGGCAATCGATCGGTGCTTTTGTTCGATCGATCGTTGAAGAGTGAATAGTTCGGCGATCGATCGAGAATATGGGGCGATCGATCGGTGATGGCAGAATTTTGCAAAATGTTCTATTTTTGTAGCATTTATTTTTGAAGCCTCTTATAACATGGTATATTGTTCATGTGCTTGTAGCATCATCACAGGGGACGGGGCAACGAGGCAATTAGCCATCAACGCCTGCTTTATCGCTTTTGTTGTCGTATATCAGGTACGTGTTGACGTACAGAGTATAGATATAATTGTGATGATGTTATGAGATTGATATCATATGAATTGTGTTGTGTTGGTATCATATGATTGGTAGTATCATATGCATATACATTCATGGATATCATGTATTTGAGATGGATGAGATATATGTTTTAGCATTTGAGATATACGCCTGGTTTGGATATATGCTCGGGTATGCTACATATACTTGGTCTGAGAGATATACGCCGGTTTTTGGGTATATGCTCTGGCTATTATCATGTGAGGATGGTACTATGATATGTGTTGCTAATATGAAGATGTGAGGCGGTTCCACTGACATATTGAGCGGAAATAACCATATCATATTAGTCTCGTGATAATAGGATGTGTGATGAGACATGTCATGACATGATGCATTTATTGATGCATGATACAGAGCATTCACATTTGATGATTGTTATTGTGCTTTATCATTGATATTGTGTTTTGATATTGCACTGAGATAGTTGTTATCTATACTCACGTTGTGTGAATGTTTCTGTAGGGTTTCATAGACGTGGGGAGCGTGAGTCATGATTTCCGCTGCGAGGAGAACCACTGCATAGGGGTTATCTTGGAGTAGGTTGTTACTTGTACATGTGATGTATAGTTGGTTAGGGTTTTGTAAACCTTGTAACAACTTAACTAGTAAGATACTCTTAATCAGTGTATGCTTTTTACTTAATTCAGACTCACATATGTATGTTAACGTGATATATAATGGATTAAGTGACGAGGACCCCACATTACAATACGCTATATTAAATTGTACCGTGGGTTTTAGATTGAGACGGACCTAGTAAAATCTAGCATATATGTGATAGCAATAGATTTATCAAAATCGAAGGCTAGTAGTTTTCACAAATCTTGATGCGATATTGATTGTTCAATAAGGACACGGGAGTAGCTTATTGCAACATTAATTTTAGATTTGTTATAGCTTGACCATAGTATAACGAATGCATTAGGAAACCTCGACACCTTAAAAATGTTTGGATATTCAATCGAGAATTATAGGGTATTGCATTGTTGAGCCAAGTCTCGATAATCTTCTCTATTGGATTTTTCTCTTTAACTTTGATTACCTTGGTTTTACTATCATTAGTATTTTATGTTTGTTAATTAGTTTAATTATTCATCATTATCGTAGGGTTAATATAGTTTAAAGACATTTTATTTGGTACTTACAGTTAGTCCCTGTCGGTTTGACAATCTGATCTTAATCATCTACACTAAAACTTGACAACTGTGCACTTGTGATATAATCCCGCTACACTGAAATTTAATGTTTAAATAAATTGCGACAACTTATCGATTGGCTTTACCTCCACCTTTATCTGATATTTATGATGTGTTTCATGTATCTATGTTGCGAAAGTATGAGCCAGATCCTTCACATGTATTAGAGCCGTCAGAGGTACAAGTATATCCTATTATATCTTATATTGAACTGCCTATTTGTATTCTAGATCGAGCTGATAGAAAACTTCGTAGTAAAGTGATACCGATAGTGAAAGTTCAGTGGGAGAGACAGGTGTCGAGGAGGCATCTTGGGCGACTGAGCAACATATGAGGGAGCCCTACCCCAACTTATGTTGATGGTATGCGTATTTATGCTTTATTACATCTGTTAATTTGTTGAATTTCGGGGTCGAAATTCTTAAAGGGGGTAGAACTGTAATGCCCCGAGAAATCATATAAATTATACTGGATAATTATGACGTAAGAATGAAGTCTGATTATGATTAGCCGAAAGAAAAAATATATTAGACATGTAACCTGGGGAGAATAATATGAATTTGAATGTATATTGAGAATATTATACGGGCTTGGGAATTAATAGGTAACACCTAATTCCATAAAACTAAGTAGTGACAAAAGTTCGCCAATAATGTGCCCGAATAAATTATCTATTGTAAAATGATTTAGTTTTTCGGGCATAATTTGAAATTGGGTGATTCAAATAATATGAATTATAATGTGTTAGTGTGTATAAATGGACAAATGAATAAGTGGAGAAACGCTCTCACCTATCTTCGCACGAAATTACACACATATACATTTGAATATTTAATAAGTGAAATGGATTGGTGCACTTTCTCTTCTTTTTTTCTATCACACAGATGCTCAAAACCATAAAAAAGAAAGAAACAAGGGAAATACAATTTCACCGAGGAAGAGCCAATCGTGTTTGGTGATGCACATGTATTTGATGGTCTGTCTGATTCTTTTAGTTCACATAACCCACTTTACTTTCCTTTTTCATTTCTTTTGTATTCTGAAAAACCGAGAGCAGACCTCAAGGAAGGAAAATCATTTTATTTCTTCAAGTTTCTTCACAATTCGAGACTATGATAAATTGAACACAGATTTGAATCCTTGAGGTAAAGACTATTGTTGATGTTAGTAATTGTGATTCGGAAATGGCTTTGGTTTAGCCATATCTGAAGGAGTAATTTAAACCAACGTATCATTGCTGATTATTGAGTTCTGGACATGTAATACGTTACCTTTTAGTCGAAATATTCATTTAGATGGGTTTCAAATTTAAATAGGAAGTTTAATTCTTGAAAGGATTATCCCATGTTTTTTTTGTATTACTGTTAATGTTTATTAGAATTGAACAAAATAGAAATTTGATCGAAGTAATATAGACTATTGATGTCAGTTAAATGTACAGATAGTTCAAAAACCACCAGACGACAGGACTAACTGTAACTTCTATTTTAGTTACATCCAGGTACTTATTAATGTACGAGCATGTATTGGTATTCATATTGATGTTGATTATGATATATCGATGATTGTAAATGAAAGATGATGTTGAGGATCGCTGAAATGAGCGGCGAACTGTTATTATTATTATTGTTGTTGATTGTGTCGCAGTAGTATGTGAACGACGATGGGGTATAGTAGGCTTGATGTTGTCATTATATCGATTATATACGAGGAGTCGCAATGATGATGCGGCGATGGGATATAGTAGGCTTATTGTTGCCACTATATCGATTATATACGATGGGTCACAATGATGATGTGACAATGTGGTATAGTAGGCTCGATGTTGCCAGTATATCGATTGTATATGATTGGTCGCAATGATGATGCGACGAGTATAGTTGGCTCGGTGTTGCCGCAATATCAATTTGTATATCGGATGTGATACGATTGAGGTGATGATTGATGGATTTTGATTTGAGTTACAGAAATAGTCAAGGCATCTTGTAATTGTTATTATTGATTTCAGGGAGGGAGTATTTCTGTTATCTTACAGCATGTTATAATGTTGATAGTATACTTTCTATTTATCCTGTTATTATTGGTGGTGTGTGATTACCCATTTTGGGGGATGTTGGCATGACTAGGAGTTTTCGTTGTTGATTCATAGGAATCATCTGTTATGAAATAATAGTATGTTTAAAATTGTTGTGGCTCATTTGTGAGCTGGTACATATATTTGTATATGTCTTGTATGCATATATTGAATTTTATTATTTTGTGCTAGTGCATGTGAAATATCATATGTATTTTTGGGAGACGTCATTTGTATTTAAATGTTTGTTTATGTGCATATACATATGATGTATGTGGTGTTGTTGGGAGGTTCAATTACGGAGAGATTATGCCAAAAAATTTATACAAATGACGTCATATTTTGTCTGCTTACATGGTAACTTTTGGGGGGCCACATATTTTGTACTCTTGACGACGTGGTACTCGCATTTTACAACACGTACAGAGTAATTATTTACAACTGCCTGCATATGATCTTTATTTTTTAACACCATATCTAGATGGATATCCGCTTTGGAGTAATTGTAATAACTCTATCTACCTATGAGAATGTCTACTGAGTCTCCAAATACTTAGCGATGTGTCGTTGAGAAAATAGAATTGTTGAATAGAGGACACGAGTAGTTGTCGTGGTTGTGTCCGGTACAATAACTGACATTTCTTGTCTGATTGATATCTTCTCTTGATCTGCGATTGTTTCAGATATGACACAAATGTCATCCTCATTGTCATCAGGCTCATCGTCAGTCAGAATCCCCTCTGGTTATGACTGAATATCATCTCCAAATTCGGCAAAACTGTATCTGCTAGTGGCTAAGGAGCAATAATATTAGCAACTATAGGATTGCCATTTGGTTCTCTAACAGAAGTAGTCACTCCTCCTATAACTATATGCAAAAATCTACCTTTTGTGGAATACAATCATAGTTTCATGGTTTTATTTCTATAAAAATTTCCAAGCAACTATGACTAATCATTATCTATGGGCAAAAATTGTATGTCGTATCCCGAAAAAATCTTTGAACACGTGTTTGCACATATTTTCAGTAGGAACTGGTTGTGGTCGATGCCAGTTATATTATATATTTCGTTGAACAATGACATAAAATTAATTGTGCTAGATATTGATGTACCTCTTGATGGACCACAATCTTATCTAACTATATCTGAGTCTTGTAATATATTACCTCCCCAATACAATAAGATTTGAATACACATATCTTAAAAAAAATTAAAAATATAACAAGTAATTAATAAATTAAGTTATTAACAAATTTATATAATATAAATTTGAATTATTATTATTCTTTGATGAAATAAAATAAAGTTTGGTGGAGATTCTTGGGTAGCCTCCTGATAATCTCATTGTCTCAAAATGAGACATCCCCCCTCCCTCATGTATCAAAAAAAGAAAAATAATAATAAAGTTTGGTGGATATATAAACAGACAAGATAGCTGAAAGCAAAAAAAAAAAATAATAATTAGATGAAAGAAAAATAAATTACAAAAAAAGAAACAAATACATACTTTCTCCATCACATGATTCATATATAATTGTTCATCACTAACATTAAAAAAAAAAAGATTAGTAGGATTCCCAAATACCCAATTGTACTTTACAGGTGGAAACAATAATTATTATTTGTTACCTTATTTTTTGGTTCGATCTGGTAACAATGAATCTTTTTTCTGAACAAGATTTTTCCATGTTTTTTTATCAAGAATGGAGAAAAAATCAATCCCCTTCCTCCGTGGCCGTCTCCCCCCTTTCAACCTAATCTCCTTTAATCTCCATCAATTTTCCCCTTTTATGGCTAATGGGCCAAAGTTTTTTATTAAATTAAATGGGCCACAAAATGGGCCTGTGTCATGAAAATGGGCCCTAGTATTTTATGAGACCGGGTCGAGCCTATAGAATTCGGGTCAAAACCCCACCAAATATCGGGGTATCAGGAGTATCCCCCTCTAGTCGAGCTAGAGTAGCGCTGTATCGACTCCAATGGTTAGGTGAGGACCCGGATCAGTAATCCTTCCAATGCCAAACCACGATGTGACCTTGCGCCGTCCCGAGTTCCCAAGTCATGCTGTCAGCAGAGTCATGACAATTCGAATGTCGATCCTTGATAGAATAAGCGACTCGTAAAGCCCCTATGAGGAACCGGTGTAATCACGGTACTGAACTTCTGTCAATAATAGTAGGTCGGACTGGGCAGTAGGAATCCGAACTGAAGCTACAATAATCGAGAGTTCCGAGCTGACAAAGGTGATCGAGAGATCTGAGGTGATAAAGTGCTTATCTTTGTTGGGCCGGACTGAGCAAATAAAGCTCGCCCGACCTGATCTCCTGAGATGATGTATGAGGAGATAATACCCCTCCGCCATGATATGAACAAATATTGCTCGCCCGACCTGATCTGATCTTAGCTCCGACATAAATAAGAGCAAATAATGCTCGCCTGAACTCCATAATCAATAAAGCTAGCTCAATTCCATAGCAGATAAAACTCGCCGAACTCCAAAGCTAATAACCCTCTGGATATCCAGAGCTAATAAATATGTGCTGAGCAAACAAAATACAAATGAGCTCCAAAAATGATCCATGTACAGAGCAAATAAATCCGGGCTGATCTGAGCTCCATAAGTAGTACCGAGCCGAGGAGTGAATAAGTTGATGTGAGCTCCAGAGACGAGATATATCGAGCAAATGGTACATGTCTGTTATCTGTGCAGGGCTGAACTCCAGAAATAACAGACATAAGGTCGCATGACCTGAGCTCCAGAATAATAAGCTGAGCACATACAACTCGTACATATTGAACTCAATAAATGCGCGTAGGAGATATAGCTCATCTGAATTTGCAAAGTGACAGATGACTTGAGCTCTTGAGATGATAAAATGTTGAGCAAATAAAGCTTGTCTCATCTGATCCCGGAGAATAAATATGAGCATATAAGACATGTCCGGTCTGGACTCCAGATAATAAATATGAGCGAATGATTCTCGTCTGATTCGAACTCCGGGGCAGACTATCCAATAAAATCGTGCCTGGGCGGAACTTAATTTTCCCAGTCAGGGCTGACCTTAACTTCTATCGTAGTCAGGGCGATACCTTAACTTTCATAGTCAGGGCGATACCTTAACTTTCATCGTAGTCAGGGCGGACCTTAACTTTCATAGTAGCCAGGGCGGACCTTAGCTTTCATAGTAGCCAGGGCGGACCATTAGCTTTCATAGTAGCCAGGGCGGACCTTAGCTTTCCTAGTCAGGGCGGACCATAACTTTTTATAGTAGCCAGGGCGGACCATTAGCTTTCGTAGTCAGGGCGGACCATAACTTTTTATAGTAGCCAGGGCGGACCATTAGCTTTCATAGTCAGGGCGGACCATAACTTTTTATAGTAGCCAGGGCGGACCATTAGCTTTCATAGTAGCCATGGCGGACCTTAGCTTTCATAGTAAGGGCGGACCATAACTTTTTATAGTAGCCAGGGCGAACCATTAGCTTTCATAGTCAGGGCGGACCATAACTTTTTATAGTAGCCAGGGCGGACCATTAGCTTTCATAGTAGCCAGGGCGGACCTTAGCTTTCATAGTCAGGGCGGACCATAACTTTTTATAGTAGTCAGGGCGGACCATTAGCTTTCATAGTCAGGGCGGACCATAACTTTTTATAGTAGCCAGGGCGGACCATTAGCTTTCATAGTCAGGGCGGACCATAACTTTTTCTTCTCATCTCAACTCCAATATTCACACACCACTCCCGAACCTCCACATCACTACACCACATCCGAATAAGTTAATCACAAATCCGGATCAAATAAAGATCACAAGCTGATGAATAAGGCCTTACTGCGAGATCGCATGCCTGAACTGATATAATAGGGGCTTACTGCAAGATTGCATGCCCGAGCTGGTGCTCTTGTCCTGAAATAATAATAAAATAGCACTGCACAAATATATGTTTATGAGATTCAAATATCAGTTGGACAGGAAGGACCGTAATTAAGGCATAGCGATTGAGCGCCAAAGTTGAAGCTAATTGTTGAGGTCCAGCTGAGGTGGAGCTGAGTCCTAGACCAAAGTAGCCGAGGCCGAACTGATGCCTTAGTGATTGATGATGGATGCACTGTAGATGCTCCCTCAACATACAGGCAGTCAAGCCCACATACAATGTTACTAATGTCCGTGAAAGGAACATCCAGTAGTGAAAATTTGCTTGAGACAACATCCAGAATTCCAAAGTATGACCTTCCATTCTGCCTGTAGCTGCAAGCAATGGAGTTCTTCTGACCCGTAACAAATTCATATGAGTTCATGCCAAAAACCCATCAAGGTTTTGCACACTCAGCTTTTAACGAGTAAACTGGTAGTGCTTCATTCTTAGATTCTACCCATTTGTAGATATTCCAAAACCCGTTAGTTCTGTCAGTGATGAAGAAAAGTTCCCCTTCACTCGGCCACTTTGGTTCAGTCGGTGAATCCAAAACTGAAGGATCACCACCAGCAACACAAATCCGGTTTTGGATATCTCCATTGTCAGATATATAGCCTACCCAAAGATCATCATCGATCCCATGGCATGTTCGGATGACCACATTCAATCCAGACCACTCGTTCTCCTTTATGATTAATACGAGGAAAAGCATAGAAGTCATTTCCTCCAACTTACGTTCCTTTATATGGTTGCTATTGAGGTCAACCGAAACAATTGCTGTAGTGATATTTTGGGATACTTTCACGACGATCTTCCATTACTGTCATATAGATATTATATTGAGAATCAAACACTCCATCAGCATAGCACATGTGATGTCCGGGAATTAATGGTGTTAATCCCGGTGTAGTATTAATCCTGGATGGATTTTTAATTGTGGCAATTAGGAATTAATTGCGGTTCGGCATCTCCCGAGGTTGGTAAATCGGGCCTTCTGGGCTCGTCTAATTGATTAGTTGGGATCGTTGGATCCCGAGGTTGAGATCGTATTCTCATTCCGGTGAAAACCTGCGAGTTGGGTTTTTAGTGTGACTCAGAATTTCGGGTGCTGTGTGTGGGCACCGGTAGGGGGTTTTTGAGTTAGAGAGAGAGTTTTTGAAAACAAATGATTTTTAATGAATCATGATGTATTTGTGGGGCTATTAGTATTTCGGGGTATTTTTGCTATAAATACCAATTGAACCCGGGATTTTAATTATCGGAGTCATTTTTCCTCACCTCTCTCTCTCCTCGCGCCCGCAGCCCCCTTTCCCGATCCCCTTTACCCCCGCGCACAAAAGGCCACCGCCCGCCGCCGTCCGGCCGCCGTTCGGCGCGTCCGACCCGCCGCCGTGTTCGTCTCTTCCAGGCGGTTCTATCCATACCAACAATTTGAAGTTTGGTCGAGAATCGAGCTCGGATTTGCCAGAAAAGCGTAGGGTTCAAAAACTGGATTTCATCCGATTTTGGGGCGCGATTTTGGTATGTTTTTGGTGCGATTTTTCTGATGTTTTTGGGGCGTTTTTAAGCTGGTTTTGAGTCGATTATTTCAGCCTTTTTGGTTCGAAATTATTGGTTAAGTTTGGTTCGAATTTTCAGCTCGATTTCGTGGGTTAGGGTTCGAAATTTGGGGGTTTCGCTTGTGGGGCGATTATTGTTGTTGGTAATTGATTAATTCATGTTGTAGATGCATTATGATGCTTGATTGTGTTCGAATTCGAAGAATTGTAAGGGTTCGAATTTAAGGGCTTGTTTGGGTTCGAATTTAAGGGTATTGAATTCGAAAATTGGGGGTTTTTGGCAAGGAGTGTTGATTCTTGCTTGGATAGCTTAATTCATGTTTTAAATGAATTATGGTGATTATTTGGGTTTGATTTGTGTTGTTGGGGTTCAAATTTAGGGGTGGTCCTTGAGCAATTTTCGATATTGTCTCATTCGATTTCCCTCCCTGTATATGCCCTGCCCCGGGTCTTTTAAATGGTAAATTGTTGTGGATTGACAATATGTTGAGGGTTATGGGTGTGCTTGAGCATGGGTTGCATGTTCGTAATTAATTGTGAATTATTTATCGTGTTAGCACATCGTTCCTCGGAGCATGGAACTCGAGCAAGGTTTGGCTCGAACTTCGGAAATTAAGGTACGTGGGACGTACGAGCATAGCCTATTATAGTATTGCAACTGTAATATGCATGGTTTGTGATAATGGTATTAAATGGGCATTGGAATACATGGTGTATGGTAATTGTATTATATGGACATTACAATATCTGGCATGTGGTCTGGCATGTGGTAATTACATTGGATAAATATTGAGATGCATGGTGCACTATATTTACTTCAAATGGATAATGATATGCATGGTAAACGGTCTTTGCCTTCAATGGATATATATATATATATATATATTGGGAATCATACAGTGCCGCCTTCGAGCGAGCAATGATTCGGGATGCGGTCGCCATTGGGCGACCATCGGTTATGACGCCGCTATTGTTGAGCGTGCGCGAGGTTTAGTATGCCGCTATTGTGGAGCGAGCAATGAAATAAGAACATGGAATTGTTGGTTAGATATATGCGATATCTATAGTCTTTTACATTATGTTCTTATCCCTTTGATTATGGAACTGGTATAATAGAACGGTATTAGTTAATCTATGTGACGATTAACTGGCTTTGGGAATTTGATGAGTTTGGTTATTTTGAGAACAGGGACAATACAGGGGGATCCCGGATGAGGGTATTGCCATCCAGGGAGTATCATTTAAATTATGGCATTTACATTCTGTAAATTATGAATTGCAATATTATTATTTTGTGATTGGTGGTATTGGTATGCTCACCCCGTGTGGGGGCTGTCTCTGTTGGGGCAGGTAACACAGGTGTAGCGGCTTTGGAGTTGAGCTCGGGCTTTTGGTTAGAGGTACTTCCAGGATCGAGGTACCAGAGCTGGCTGGATGGACGCTCAGATCCAGTGTTGAGATCGAGTTGTGCTTGGAAGGTGCTTCCAGGATAGAAGTACCAGTAGCGGTATCCGGTATAGTGTTTTATGCATCAAATACACGTTTATTCATTGAGTACACCTTACGTGTATATGGGATGTATAAATGGGCTATGGCCTCTTTCTGTTCATTATGGTTGCATGCAATTAATTATGGAAATTGCTAAATGAACTAAGAGCATATTAGTGTATTATGTGGGTGCATGTTATGTGAATAATAATGGTAGGGGGAATTTGAATATTGGGAATTGAATGCAAGAAATTTTCTGGGTAGCATACGGTGTTGCACTTGCATAGGGTTTTTCCCCTGATGGTATGATTATATGCACTCATGGTATGGCTTAATGCACTAATTACGGGTTAAGGGCACGGGGGTCCTTACATTAGTGGTATCAGAGCAGTGGTTAGTTCTTTGGGGCTGTTGAGGGCCTAGGAACATGTTATTGGGAATGAGAAGCACATACTTATGCATGATTGCTTATGTGCGTTTATGATATGTGTTCATCATTGGCATATGTGTTGCTAACCATGGTGGTTGCAGGGTCTTATGAGACATGGACTATGCATTACGGTTGCATAGGTATACATCGGAGTGATGATTTTAATGCTTTGCCGCTACATGTTGGAGCGAGGTGCATTAAAATACACTCATGGCGATGTTTATGGGAATACGGATTATGCATTACGGTTGCATGCACGTCGAAGCGATGATGCCGCTGTCGTGTCGAAGCGATGGTAAATGCCGCTGTCACGTCGAAGCGATGATGCCGCTGTCGTGCCGAAACAATTATTGAAATACGGGTTATGCATTACGGTTGCATGCATGGCGTAGCGATATGAATACTTGCCGCTGTCGTATTATAGCGATGAAGAATATTTGCCGCAAATATGTCGAAGCGAAGGAAAATGCCGCTGTCATATTATTATTGCGAGGGATATTATGCCGCTAATACGTCGAAGCGAAGGGTATTTCCGCTGTCATGCCGGAATGATGGTAAATGCCGCTGTCGTGTCGAAGCGATGGTAAATGCCGCTGTCACGTCGAAGCGATGGTACCACCGTCATGTCGAAACGATGATGCCGCTGTCGTGTCGAAGCGATGATACATGCCGCTGTCACGTCGAAGCGATGATGCCGTTGTCATGACGTAGCGATGTGATCGGGAACAAAGTACTACATGAGTGTGAGTACCTCTTGAGTCCGCGATTATCCGGGTATTTTATTGGCGATGGTTCCGCCGGGTATTTTGTTGGCGATGGTTCCGCCGGGTATTTTATTGGCGATGGTTACGCCGGGTATTTTGTTGGCGATGGTTACGCCGGGTATTTTGTTGGCGATGGTTACGCCGGGTATTTTGTTGGCGATGGTTACGCCGGGTATTTTATTGGCGACGGTTACGCCGGGTATTCTATTGGCGATGGTTTATACCGCCGGATATCTATAGCGACATTTTATGCCGCTGACTCCATGGCGAGGGATCATGCCGCTGATTCGATAGCGATGGGTTATACCGCTATGTGTGTAGCACTGGATTATGCCGCCTACGAGCGATGGGTGCTGCTTATGTACCGCTGGTGGACGATGGATACAGGTATTCCGCTATCTCGATAGCGATGAGGTATGGCATATTACTTTTGTTATCAGTATGGTGATTATGGTGTATTATTATTTACCGTCATGTGTTTGACGATGAGATTATGGATGTCGTGTATCGACAGGTACCGTCATATGTTCGACGATGTTATTTGGGATAACTATGTGGACGCTTGGCGTCATTTTGGTGATTTATACATTCATGTTTATGTATATGGTTGTATGGTTTGAGTGCCGATGGTGGGCACATGGTAGGGTCTGGGTATTTAGTTGACGAGACCTTTTGCCGAGCAGGTTTGCTCGATGGATCATTGATGCATTGTACCGGTGAGAGTACGCATCGTATTATGGAGGTATATTATTGACGAGCAATGATACCCTTGGGTATGCTCGCTGGGATGGCTAAGGCCAAGTGAATGGTGGTAAGAGTAGTCATTGAGGAAACTACTCGCTTGTTATTGTGATGAGGAGTAAACATGGTTACACCCACCCTAAGGGCGTGGAAGAAGTCCTAATGGATTAGGATTGCATGATAATTGAGCGTGGACGCCGGGTTGTCCAGTGTGCTTTGGTGTTTTAGAGATATGTTGGGCAATGACCCACAACTCTAATGGTTTGGGCGGTATGGTATACCGGGATGGAATGTGTGTCGCGTTAATAGGTTGGTATAAGCCTATGGGACCAGCGAATCACTAGCCAGGTATTGTTGCAGTGCTTTAGTGTGCTTGTGGTAGCTATTATAATGCTCGTTGGATTCGAGTTTGGTGAATCGTATGGTGATACGATGAGGGTTATGGTAGACTCTTGTAGTCTCTATGTGGCATGGTGTTTGAGGTAGGGAATACCTCACGGGGACGTTATACGTCATTGTTTTGAGGGACTTGTGCTGGGACAGCTCAAGTTTGTTGGTATTACCAACGTGAGTGTCAACAAGTCGTGGTTAGCTCTAGTTGAGCATCCTTGCATATGGCATGCAATGGGAGTCACAATGGTTTGTGAGATATAGTTAGTGGGGTGACACTACTATATTGATTTTTTTATCTCTTGGAGAGATTTGGATTGTACTGTCTTGGAGACAGCTTGCATCGGTCGTGGTTTGATTGTAAGTCAGCCATGGTAAGCATTACTGATGTTGGACCGAGTAATGGATTTCTTACCTCGGTGAGACGTTTGAGGAGACGTCTTCGGGGAGATGCTCGATTTTGGAGTACTATGGTATTAGTACAGAGCATCGTTGGAAGGTGTATACATGGCGTATACGGATTTTTTGGATCGGGTAATGGTAGTATTGATGCACTACTCTAACCAATTGTATATTTCTGGGTTCCGGGATATGTTTTGGTATTAATATACCAGGTTTTCCGAACGGTAATTCGAGGATTGGAGGATCATGGATTCATGACTTCTTCCTTGAGAGGAAGACGGTATTGTGATTCCTACCGGTTGAATCTTTTGGGGAGATTCGTTATTTTGGTTCGTGTGGTGGTGATGTTGAAATCACACCCTTTGGTTTTGGTTTGTCAACCATCATTCTCCGTGGGGCGAGAATAATCGGGGTTTGACAGTTGGTTTTGGGATTTGGGTGTGATTGGAGACACCCGAGTCTATTGCATTGCGTATGCATGTTGTGTGGTGTATGGGCATGTATGCCGTGTGTGTATACGAATGCCAACCTTATTTCGTTCATTGTGGAACGCCGAGTGTGTATAATTGGTTTAGTGGATCTCCGGTGTGAGATTGTGGAACCTCGAGATCGGTAATCTCGATGGCACGATGCATTCTAATGAATGATCGTGAGGGTTGTTTGATTCCCCGAGGAGGGATCGATGTGATTTGGAATCATGGTGGTTCTTGTTGGATAATTCGATAGCCTTCCTATTTTAGGATTGTTAGATCCAAGGATAAATGAGGGATGGCCGAGATTCGGATTTGTTTAGTGTCATGGTTGACACTTGTGTAGGAATGCAATTGGTTGCCTTCCATGTCCCCTATGGAACTTGAGACTTGGTGGAGTCTTGATGGTGTGTCGGGACCAAGATATGATTTCTTGGAACACACCGGTGTAAACATCCTCGGTGATGTATTTTTGTGTGGATCAGTGACCGTGGGTAACCCGGTCCGGGTTGCAAGTGGTGCAACTACTCCTTTGGAGGAGATGGGCTGGGAAGCGAAAACTGGTTTTTCTGTGAGTATACTGTTGTATACTAGTGGTCCCCACCATGACGATATGTGTCATGCATCGTGGGAAGGTGGTGAATATCACGGGATGATGTCTATGTCAGAACTAATGGTGATTTGGTTGGGTTGCAGTTTTGGTGGACTGACTTGTGGGACGATTCACGTCGAGGTATGTTGTTATCTTTCGGGTTTGTATTGGTTTTGGCGTTGCGCTATTTTGGGGCTTGTGCGAGACTGGTATTCTCGCAGTTGTTAATTCGATTCTAAGGTGATTCAGAATCAGGGTCTTGGCTTTGTTTTGTTGGTGTAGTCCTGGTGTTACGAGGAGTACACCGGTGCAATTTCGAGGACGAAATTTTATTAGTAGGGGATAATTGTGATGTCCGGGAATTAATGGTGTTAATCCCGGTGTAGTATTAATCCTGGATGGATTTTTAATTGTGGCAATTAGGAATTAATTGCGGTTCGGCATCTCCCGAGGTTGGTAAATCGGGCCTTCTGGGCTCGTCTAATTGATTAGTTGGGATCGTTGGATCCCGAGGTTGAGATCGTATTCTCATTCCGGTGAAAACCTGCGAGTTGGGTTTTTAGTGTGACTCAGAATTTCGGGTGCTGTGTGTGGGCACCGGTAGGGGGTTTTTGAGTTAGAGAGAGAGTTTTTGAAAACAAATGATTTTTAATGAATCATGATGTATTTGTGGGGCTATTAGTATTTCGGGGTATTTTTGCTATAAATACCAATTGAACCCGGGATTTTAATTATCGGAGTCATTTTTCCTCACCTCTCTCTCTCCTCGCGCCCGCAGCCCCCTTTCCCGATCCCCTTTACCCCCGCGCACAAAAGGCCACCGCCCGCCGCCGTCCGGCCGCCGTTCGGCGCGTCCGACCCGCCGCCGTGTTCGTCTCTTCCAGGCGGTTCTATCCATACCAACAATTTGAAGTTTGGTCGAGAATCGAGCTCGGATTTGCCAGAAAAGCGTAGGGTTCAAAAACTGGATTTCATCCGATTTTGGGGCGCGATTTTGGTATGTTTTTGGTGCGATTTTTCTGATGTTTTTGGGGCGTTTTTAAGCTGGTTTTGAGTCGATTATTTCAGCCTTTTTGGTTCGAAATTATTGGTTAAGTTTGGTTCGAATTTTCAGCTCGATTTCGTGGGTTAGGGTTCGAAATTTGGGGGTTTCGCTTGTGGGGCGATTATTGTTGTTGGTAATTGATTAATTCATGTTGTAGATGCATTATGATGCTTGATTGTGTTCGAATTCGAAGAATTGTAAGGGTTCGAATTTAAGGGCTTGTTTGGGTTCGAATTTAAGGGTATTGAATTCGAAAATTGGGGGTTTTTGGCAAGGAGTGTTGATTCTTGCTTGGATAGCTTAATTCATGTTTTAAATGAATTATGGTGATTATTTGGGTTTGATTTGTGTTGTTGGGGTTCAAATTTAGGGGTGGTCCTTGAGCAATTTTCGATATTGTCTCATTCGATTTCCCTCCCTGTATATGCCCTGCCCCGGGTCTTTTAAATGGTAAATTGTTGTGGATTGACAATATGTTGAGGGTTATGGGTGTGCTTGAGCATGGGTTGCATGTTCGTAATTAATTGTGAATTATTTATCGTGTTAGCACATCGTTCCTCGGAGCATGGAACTCGAGCAAGGTTTGGCTCGAACTTCGGAAATTAAGGTACGTGGGACGTACGAGCATAGCCTATTATAGTATTGCAACTGTAATATGCATGGTTTGTGATAATGGTATTAAATGGGCATTGGAATACATGGTGTATGGTAATTGTATTATATGGACATTACAATATCTGGCATGTGGTCTGGCATGTGGTAATTACATTGGATAAATATTGAGATGCATGGTGCACTATATTTACTTCAAATGGATAATGATATGCATGGTAAACGGTCTTTGCCTTCAATGGATATATATATATATATATATATTGGGAATCATACAGTGCCGCCTTCGAGCGAGCAATGATTCGGGATGCGGTCGCCATTGGGCGACCATCGGTTATGACGCCGCTATTGTTGAGCGTGCGCGAGGTTTAGTATGCCGCTATTGTGGAGCGAGCAATGAAATAAGAACATGGAATTGTTGGTTAGATATATGCGATATCTATAGTCTTTTACATTATGTTCTTATCCCTTTGATTATGGAACTGGTATAATAGAACGGTATTAGTTAATCTATGTGACGATTAACTGGCTTTGGGAATTTGATGAGTTTGGTTATTTTGAGAACAGGGACAATACAGGGGGATCCCGGATGAGGGTATTGCCATCCAGGGAGTATCATTTAAATTATGGCATTTACATTCTGTAAATTATGAATTGCAATATTATTATTTTGTGATTGGTGGTATTGGTATGCTCACCCCGTGTGGGGGCTGTCTCTGTTGGGGCAGGTAACACAGGTGTAGCGGCTTTGGAGTTGAGCTCGGGCTTTTGGTTAGAGGTACTTCCAGGATCGAGGTACCAGAGCTGGCTGGATGGACGCTCAGATCCAGTGTTGAGATCGAGTTGTGCTTGGAAGGTGCTTCCAGGATAGAAGTACCAGTAGCGGTATCCGGTATAGTGTTTTATGCATCAAATACACGTTTATTCATTGAGTACACCTTACGTGTATATGGGATGTATAAATGGGCTATGGCCTCTTTCTGTTCATTATGGTTGCATGCAATTAATTATGGAAATTGCTAAATGAACTAAGAGCATATTAGTGTATTATGTGGGTGCATGTTATGTGAATAATAATGGTAGGGGGAATTTGAATATTGGGAATTGAATGCAAGAAATTTTCTGGGTAGCATACGGTGTTGCTGTGAGGGCCTGGTCCTAATCAGAGGTTTAATTAACACACGATTGTTATATTAATGTAAACAGCGGAAGATTTAGTTAAAAACTTTATCAAAGTGACCCTCAAAATATTTCGCATTTTGTTTCTAAAACATTTCCGAATAGTGAAAATATTTATTTCCAGTTTTACATCTAACATGATATTCATCGCATAAGCATTACGTATAAATTCTCAGTAAAGTAATACTTAAAAATACAGATACTCAGGGCATACCCCGGTAGTTTAAAACATAAGTAAAAATACTAAACAACTACTGGGACTCAAAAGATAAATCGTATACCTGAGCTCGCTCTCAAGGAGCTCTGGTATTTATCGATGCTTCATCTCGAGCATCCACAGTACGTCCACCTGCAATACCTGTCATGTCCATCCAACAAAGACATGACAGCCCCCCGCGAAGGGGGTCAGAACCCCAGTACGAGAAACAGATAAAATCACAGTGTATGACAAATAACATGCGATGTATGCCGTGCATGAATGCAAATGCACATGAAGGGTATCAAATCTCGAATATCCCTGTCTCAAGGGTCCAAAGGAAATCATCAATCACTCATCAGTGCTCGAGCAGGATGTGACACGCTCCGCGCTCCGATCTATCTCTCAGTCGAGCCATCGGCGGTCCATCATCCTCGTATCTGGGCGACGTCGGCACGCTCGTCGCTCCGGCATCCCTCAGCTCACTCTCACTCCTGCCGAGCCAACGGCTGCCCATCATCCCCAGACACGCATCACTCATACCAAGAAAAGATATAGGTACCAAGAACGAATCAATAGGCTCAACATGACATGCTCAATGTCCATGCGTGTCAATGCATCATGCAATATCATAATCTCATGTGATGCACCTCAAATCTCATGTCATCATATATCATGCAGTCAATGTACCATGTAATTCACATACTGCAAATCAACTTATCACATAGTCACATAAGGAGCAAGTAATGACAAGTAAATCATACCCGGGAACATCACATGTCTTTGCCAGACATTGTGATAAGACCCGTTTTCTACGTACCTCAAACCGTTAGCTAATTACCAAGTGATCCTCGACTCAATCTCAGGATTAATAAACCTGGCCATAACAGTTCCAAATACAACATAATGTCACATACTAGCCTTAAACATATCAAATAAAACTCAAACTTAGACCCAAAACCAATTCTCTAAATTTCAGCCTGCGCAACCATAGAGATCGGCTCATAACTTGTCCGATACTTAATAAAATCACATGGGTCCAATTTATTTTCAAAGCTAACTCAAAAATGAACATTTCATCAGTTCAAATCATCTTCAAATTCGTTCATTTAGCCTAGGTAAAATGGCCAAGAACAATCTGCTAGAAAAACAGGACAATTCACCAAATTCCAGCCTGACCCATTTTTGTATAAAAATCATAATAAATTCATATGACGTCCAAATGACTTAAGGCTAGTGGGAAAATCACCAAAACGCAAAGTACTACAGTTCATATTTGAAGTACAGAAGCTAGTTCGCTCATCTAGAGGCACATGCAAAACAAAGTATGGCAGTGTTGAAAATACCTATACACTCTGTTTTGACAGAGTGAGCAGTTCTCATAATAAGTGCATATCTTGCACATATAAACTCCAAATCATGTGAGGCCAGTTTCTAATGCAAGATACCTCAAAGTTTTACAACGTTTATTCAGACACCAAGGTCAAAATCGTATCACATGTTGCCCAGATTTACCAAGAACACACTGCATGTGCAACCCGCCTACATGCATGTTCCAGGTTGTGCACCTTGTGGTAAAAACATCATAACTCATTCATTTTAAGTCCAAAGCCTCTCATATTTTAACCACAGGACTAAAACATATATATCTACAACTTTTATTTGAATACCAACATCAAATTCGGAAAACCATTTACCCAGAAACTCGAAGAACTCGATGCATAAAACTCGCATGCACTAAATTTCCAGATTTTACACATATTGGTAAAATGTTCATAACTGTTTCATCAGAATTCCAAATTAGTCGAATTTACTGTCAAATCGAAGGTATTCCAACAAGCTACAACTTTTATTTGAACCACAACCTCAAATTCAAAACTTAACTAAACCCAAAATTCGAAATGACAGATATATGCATGCTGAAATCTGTTGCACACTTTCTGACAGCAAGTTATCTCTACATTTCTCATGCCAAGACTCATAAATTTCGATCCTTAAACAACACCAAGGTATATAAAACTCAATAAAAGTGTTATACCTTCACTCCTCTTGAAGATTTGATGCACAAACCATCAACCTAGCTCAAACCAAGCTTTCATTTCTCCAATTTGCTCCAAATTAGAAAATTCTTGATGGGTTCCTCTTCCCTAGCCTTGTAGCTTCTAAATCCTTAATTGCATGTAACATGCACTAAAGATTTCACAAGAATTTGGTAGGAAAAAGAGGCTGGAAATTCGAAATGCCTAGAGAGAAGGAGGAGAATTTCTTTGATGGGAATGAAGAGAGAGAAATGGGTGGAAATTTGAAACAAAATCTGAAATGTATGGGTTTAGGCGTGAGCTTCTTATCACATTTGGCAATATTTTTAATTCATTTGATGTATTGTGGAATCCATGTGTCAATACATCACTATCTTGCAAGATTAAAGCTCCAAAATCATGTATTAAACATGAGTTAAATTAAATAATGGCATGCGTTTTCCAAGTGCAATGTGATCATGCACATGCTCGTGCACTAAAATATGTTCCACTAGTTGGTTGACTCAATGTAGTCCGGAACACCTTAATCCATGTTTGCACTTTTAATTATCCGGTTTTGCTTAATCATCGTTAATCCGGATTAATTAGCATCGGGGCCTTACATTTCTTCCCCTCTTAAAAAGATTTCGTCCTCGAAATCGCAAAACTGAGTATAACTCAATAAATCAAAACATACGAGATGCCTCAATCTCATTCATAGATACTTAAGGATCATCATGTATCAATGACAACTGTTGTGGTCGTCTCAACGATCTACCACTTAATCAAAGTTCTCTATGATTCTATAAAGTTCAAAATATCGAGGCAACATCAAACCTCACTTAACGAATCATATTGATCATTTCAAATGTAATATTCCATATTTACCTGATTCTCAACTCGAAGTCTAACGATATATTTCTCATTGGCGTAGAAAATCTGCTCACCTCAAGCCAAATTTTAATCGTTTTCGCAGAAATTTTATCGTTCCTGGCATTTTTTCTCAACAACCTTAAGTTATGCCAAAATTTCTTATCAATTTTCTATCATCACATCACCGATCGGTAATTCTGGCTCTGCAAAATCTGAACCGATGCCATCCCAAAAGTTTTCTGAAACTTAAATTATAGGAAAATTCTACTGGTGAATAATGATTTCAGTCAATTCCCACTAAATCACCACTATTAATTAGACATGACTTCCAAAGTCTGGATATTTTATCAGTTGATCCATCTGTATGGGTATGCTAATCAATACTCATTGCTAACTTAGTATCCATTACATTCTGAAAATAGTTTCGAATTCTAATATTATCCTCGGATCTCAATCAGATGCATCTATTACAGAAACCACTGTAACTAAACCACATTATCCATATCTTAAACATGTCGTTTTCTCATAGACATATAGACTATCACATGAAATCAATATCTTGTATTGAATAGTCAATCAATTTAGATTCAACTTGTTTCACAATCTCTGTTGTAAATATTTGAGCTATAAAACTCAAAACTAGAAATTCCCCAAATTCATTGTGGTACTTACAAATCCTGTACTATCCCATTAGGTCTCGTATTTTTATCTTGACCTGCTGGCATGTCAAACAATTTGCCACAAAATTCAAAAATTTCTTTCTTTATACCATCTCATCATAAATAGGATCTCGAGAATGCTACATCTCATCATTCCCAGAATAACACTATGTTCTATATAGTGTGCTTTCTGCTGTAATACGTCTTTCAAATCAGTAAAATTCGATGCTATATACTGATTTTTCATTCGCAACCACCACTAAATGGCATACTAAATTTACTTGGTTGATAAGACATAACCAATTTCTTAACTCAATATCTGTATGGGTCTGTCCTTCGAGTCTTTCCGATCGTTGAAATCAGAGGTTATCAAACTGCAAAGCAAACATCGATGCTACCATTGCATCTTGCACTTTTAGGTTCAGTGCATCTGCTATTAGTTTCATTTTCCATGATTTATATTGACTATCAAAGTCAAATTCTTTAATAAATCCAGTCATCGCTTATATCTCAAGAATATGCAATCATCTTTTCATGATACATTAGAACATATCTTAAAATCTTTGACATACGTCTTTGCACAACTACATATCTCCCTGAACCAGTTAAACCAAAACAACATTGGGGTTGTAGTCCATTTCAGCTTCAGTTATGAAAACTGCTTTCTCATTCATCTTACCAAATGAAACTCAAATTTCTTCTTGGTCAATTGGTTCATCCTTCCATAAAGCCTGTAATATCTGGCCAAACTCGTAAAACTTTGTATCTTGCGTACACTGGTTGGTCTTGGCCAAATTAGTACTATCTTTACTTTACTGGAATCAACAGGTATCTGGTGAGATGATATCACCTTTCCCAAAACAACACTTGATTCAACCAAGATTTACATTTCAATAACTTGGTACACCCTTTGAGCTTCACGAAGCGTCTGAAAAAAATCAATCACATGTGTTCTGTGTGGTTCCTTCTGAATCTCGAATACACTAGTAGACCACTGATGAATATGATTACACTTCCGCCCAAACGTTACGAAAAATTTTCTTCATCAAATTCATAACTCTACAGGTATAGTTGTCAGACCACATGACATTTCCAAAAAATTCAAAATGTCTATATCTGGTTTGACCAATTGCCTAGAGAACATTTTCTCTTCTGACTCAAACTGATGGTAACCAGAGTAAAAATCATTCTTCTTATACAATAAAGTTCCTTACAACTTGATCAGTTACTTTTCGATCTTAGGCAGTAGGTATTTATTCTTGACAATAGCCCGATTCAACTACCTTTAATCGATACACATCTTCATCATATCATTTTTCTTCTTCACGAACAATACTGATGTTCCCTCAAGGTGACATACTCATACATATGTACCAGTATCGAGGATATTCAGCAACTATTTCGAACAGTGCTTTCGATATCAAATCTATTCCTTGTCATCAACGAATAGTTAAAATCAATTTCCTTCTTTAGTGAAAATTCTTTCATTTCCTCAGGAAAATCTTTGTAGGTTTTCTTACCTCTATCATATCAGTCAACCTCGACTCCTTTTTTTTTTTTTTTTTTTTTTTTTATAAGCATCAACTGCTTATTATCAAATATCCCTCGTTTTCCAAGTATTGCAACCACAATATTTTCATAGCTGATACTATCAGTATCTTAGCTTGCTATTCGTGGCGATAGACATTTCATTTGTATCCAGAAGACGGTTAAAAATTCATTATACCCTGAAATCAACTTACGATATCCTCAAAATTTATCAGAGTATCCATGCCCTTGATACAATCAAAACCATATTTCGACAACATCATTTAATTCAAATCCACAACTCTATCAACAACTGTAATCTGCAGTTCATTGTTGCAAGTGTGGATAGTATAATTATCACTGTTGGTGTATTTTCTCAATCATCATTATCAATGCACATTTGATGCAATATATGAAACCAATGATTTTATCTCAAATCAAACTCGTGTCGTGTGACCAATACACAACATGTATCTGTGATCACTAGCATCTCTATCATTGCCAAAATCGAAATGGTTATATATCCTGTAGACATCTCAATCCCATTGTCAAGGTATACTCTCTGGTCTACAGGTAATTAACTGCTGCTGAAACTGAGTGGTCGTAAAGAATAACCACCATGATATCTACCCCTAGCTCAGGGTATTTGTTGTGGCTGCATCTATTCCCGAATAAGTAACAGACATGCTCTGACTGGCCACAATCAATATCAGTTCCTATTATTCTTTCAAATAGATCAGTAGATATTTACATCCACAATGACCTCAAACAGATTTGGTATTCTACAATCTCATAGTACCTCTAGAACTACTAGAGCTGGATAAATTTGAGTGATACTTCTGAAACTTTTTCCAGGATTACTTGGATTATCCCAATGATAGTCACTTCATTAATCTTTAATCCAGTTCTAATTACTTCGCACCACCTTGGTGTCTTATTCCTTAGTCAAAATCTAATCTCTTCACTAGTGAATAGCTATTGAGATTAAGCAGATATTTCCATTTCTCAAGTCCTCGATAATCAATTATCATTTTCCATGTCATCAATACCATTACTCTAGATAGTCTCATCTAAAAGAGTTCATAGTGAAGTTTTTATTCATAGTTCGGACACAAAAACTGGAACTAAATTACAACAGTCCCCTAAACCAAGTCCTCATTCAAACCAATTCTCGTTGTTTCTCACAACAACTACACTCCAGTCTTCAATTGAAAATATTGCTAGTTTCAATATTCTCAAGTTCTATATTATCATCTTGGCGTACACAGGTTTTGACGTAATACGTATAACCTTGGTCTTTCAGACTTAAATTCCCGATGTCAATCGAAAAAAAAATGTTTTAAATAATTCTAGTGGCATCCACTAATCATAAGGATTAAATCCCAAAGTGATAAATACAATTTCCAATAATGCACACATTCTCACTAAATTATAGTGCAATTAACAGTTTATAGTGTCTACAGATTCAATAGTAGCTCTTAAAGTCTATATCATAGCTACCTGTCCAAACACTAACTGTCCAACATAATTTATACATCTCAAGTCATAGATGTTATCATCATTCATTCTACATCATCATCCTATCAGCAACTATCAGTGCTAACAGATAAAATTCTCAAAATTATATGCAACTCAGCATAATATATGCAACTCAGCATTCAAATTCCCTACATTATATGCAACTCAGCATATTAAAATATTCAGAGATATGACCACTAATTATCCCTGCTCAATAATCCATTACATGTATAAAACTTCATTATCGAACATGTAAACATAGCAGGCAAGAGCATATAAATCAGATAGTCAGACACATGCACAAACAATTCATTTGTGACTATTCTCAGTGTCCTAACTCTAGTTCGAGCATATCCCAGATTATGCTCTGATACCAACTGTGAGGGCCTGGTCCTAATCAGAGGTTTAATTAACACACGATTGTTATATTAATGTAAACAGCGGAAGATTTAGTTAAAAACTTTATCAAAGTGACCCTCAAAATATTTCGCATTTTGTTTCTAAAACATTTCCGAATAGTGAAAATATTTATTTCCAGTTTTACATCTAACATGATATTCATCGCATAAGCATTACGTATAAATTCTCAGTAAAGTAATACTTAAAAATACAGATACTCAGGGCATACCCCGGTAGTTTAAAACATAAGTAAAAATACTAAACAACTACTGGGACTCAAAACATAAATCGTATACCTGAGCTCGCTCTCAAGGAGCTCTGGTATTTATCGATGCTTCATCTCGAGCATCCACAGTACGTCCACCTGCAATACCTGTCATGTCCATCCAACAAAGACATGACAGCCCCCCGCGAAGGGGGTCAGAACCCCAGTACGAGAAACAGATAAAATCACAGTGTATGACAAATAACATGCGATGTATGCCGTGCATGAATGCAAATGCACATGAAGGGTATCAAATCTCGAATATCCCTGTCTCAAGGGTCCAAAGGAAATCATCAATCACTCATCAGTGCTCGAGCAGGATGTGACACGCTCCGCGCTCCGATCTATCTCTCAGTCGAGCCATCGGCGGTCCATCATCCTCGTATCTGGGCGACGTCGGCACGCTCGTCGCTCCGGCATCCCTCAGCTCACTCTCACTCCTGCCGAGCCAACGGCTGCCCATCATCCCCAGACACGCATCACTCATACCAAGAAAAGATATAGGTACCAAGAACGAATCAATAGGCTCAACATGACATGCTCAATGTCCATGCGTGTCAATGCATCATGCAATATCATAATCTCATGTGATGCACCTCAAATCTCATGTCATCATATATCATGCAGTCAATGTACCATGTAATTCACATACTGCAAATCAACTTATCACATAGTCACATAAGGAGCAAGTAATGACAAGTAAATCATACCCGGGAACATCACATGTCTTTGCCAGACATTGTGATAAGACCCGTTTTCTACGTACCTCAAACCGTTAGCTAATTACCAAGTGATCCTCGACTCAATCTCAGGATTAATAAACCTGGCCATAACAGTTCCAAATACAACATAATGTCACATACTAGCCTTAAACATATCAAATAAAACTCAAACTTAGACCCAAAACCAATTCTCTAAATTTCAGCCTGCGCAACCATAGAGATCGGCTCATAACTTGTCCGATACTTAATAAAATCACATGGGTCCAATTTATTTTCAAAGCTAACTCAAAAATGAACATTTCATCAGTTCAAATCATCTTCAAATTCGTTCATTTAGCCTAGGTAAAATGGCCAAGAACAATCTGCTAGAAAAACAGGACAATTCACCAAATTCCAGCCTGACCCATTTTTGTATAAAAATCATAATAAATTCATATGACGTCCAAATGACTTAAGGCTAGTGGGAAAATCACCAAAACGCAAAGTACTACAGTTCATATTTGAAGTACAGAAGCTAGTTCGCTCATCTAGAGGCACATGCAAAACAAAGTATGGCAGTGTTGAAAATACCTATACACTCTGTTTTGACAGAGTGAGCAGTTCTCATAATAAGTGCATATCTTGCACATATAAACTCCAAATCATGTGAGGCCAGTTTCTAATGCAAGATACCTCAAAGTTTTACAACGTTTATTCAGACACCAAGGTCAAAATCGTATCACATGTTGCCCAGATTTACCAAGAACACACTGCATGTGCAACCCGCCTACATGCATGTTCCAGGTTGTGCACCTTGTGGTAAAAACATCATAACTCATTCATTTTAAGTCCAAAGCCTCTCATATTTTAACCACAGGACTAAAACATATATATCTACAACTTTTATTTGAATACCAACATCAAATTCGGAAAACCATTTACCCAGAAACTCGAAGAACTCGATGCATAAAACTCGCATGCACTAAATTTCCAGATTTTACACATATTGGTAAAATGTTCATAACTGTTTCATCAGAATTCCAAATTAGTCGAATTTACTGTCAAATCGAAGGTATTCCAACAAGCTACAACTTTTATTTGAACCACAACCTCAAATTCAAAACTTAACTAAACCCAAAATTCGAAATGACAGATATATGCATGCTGAAATCTGTTGCACACTTTCTGACAGCAAGTTATCTCTACATTTCTCATGCCAAGACTCATAAATTTCGATCCTTAAACAACACCAAGGTATATAAAACTCAATAAAAGTGTTATACCTTCACTCCTCTTGAAGATTTGATGCACAAACCATCAACCTAGCTCAAACCAAGCTTTCATTTCTCCAATTTGCTCCAAATTAGAAAATTCTTGATGGGTTCCTCTTCCCTAGCCTTGTAGCTTCTAAATCCTTAATTGCATGTAACATGCACTAAAGATTTCACAAGAATTTGGTAGGAAAAAGAGGCTGGAAATTCGAAATGCCTAGAGAGAAGGAGGAGAATTTCTTTGATGGGAATGAAGAGAGAGAAATGGGTGGAAATTTGAAACAAAATCTGAAATGTATGGGTTTAGGCGTGAGCTTCTTATCACATTTGGCAATATTTTTAATTCATTTGATGTATTGTGGAATCCATGTGTCAATACATCACTATCTTGCAAGATTAAAGCTCCAAAATCATGTATTAAACATGAGTTAAATTAAATAATGGCATGCGTTTTCCAAGTGCAATGTGATCATGCACATGCTCGTGCACTAAAATATGTTCCACTAGTTGGTTGACTCAATGTAGTCCGGAACACCTTAATCCATGTTTGCACTTTTAATTATCCGGTTTTGCTTAATCATCGTTAATCCGGATTAATTAGCATCGGGGCCTTACAGTTGCACTTGCATAGGGTTTTTCCCCTGATGGTATGATTATATGCACTCATGGTATGGCTTAATGCACTAATTACGGGTTAAGGGCACGGGGGTCCTTACAGCACACTAGTGGTCCTCCATAGTCTGGTGTGAGAGGAACATGTGCTGAATCTTTAGATGAAACTGATTGCTTGTAGAGTTTTTGATCCTTGTAGTTTGAGAAGACAAGGATGTCACATGAAATGCTGAAGCCCCACCTCCATATTCCTGAGCCACACTCCTCACTGCGAAATCTTGTGGAGTAATATCATTTGGCTTGAGTCCCATCGCGACCAGTTTATTAAAGCCCATAATGCTCTATTCACAAAACCCATTTTACAAAACATATTGACAATCAGACTACACGTATCATTGTCCACAATAAAGCCTCTACGAAACATTGCCTTCAACCATCTGTCAGCATCTGAAACTCTCGCAATCGACAATATGCCACAACCATCAACTTAAAACAAGAGAATAATTGATCCGAAAAAAAAATCACCCAGACCAATTTCACATTAGTATAGCAGTTCAATACCGATTAATATCGCATAATCACGAAATAGCACCTAAAAAGCTCAATAAAATGGACCAAGCAAAACCTCCAAATTTGCCAAGTTTTTCAGCCTTGTTTTATCGCAGTTCAATAATATTGTCTTTTAGAACCTCTTTTTCTTTTCCTTCCCAAACGATAAAACCACTTTTTTTTTTCAATTGCAGTTTCGAGCAAGCTCTGGACGAAGAATCTTGCTAAAACATTTTTGTTTTTCAAAGAGCCCTCCAACAGAAAACTAGATGATGGATCTCCTCCTCAAACTTCTACGCAAAAGTCTCGAGGCGTTTGCCTCCATTTTTTTTCTTTTGCAGACCCGCTCCTCCTCAAATGTCATAGCTGGCAGTCTCCCTTGGTCACCGAACTCATCAAGCTTTTCATCAGCCATCAGCATAGCATCTATGGTGAATTTACCATTAAACATATTAACGGAAGAAGTTCCCGCTACAGAAATTGCGGAATCCTCAATTTCTTGAACTTCACTTGACTCTGCACCAACTTTGTCTTCTTCTCACTCAAAGATGCCCAGAATTCCGAAGCAGTGGTGTTGCCATCTAAAGAGCTTACTTCCTCCTCCCAATTCAGTACACCAGTGGATTCCCCTACATTTTCCATATGGGCCTCAGAACCTTCAGATGATGTCCTTGACAACGTTTTCTCTCTTGTCAACTTATGATGAGGGAATAGTCGAGCTTCCAACTCTTCAACATTAAACCCCCTTTTTTATCGTGAAGGGCTCCAAGCCCGGAAGATACGGCAAATAGCGGCGTGCATTGAAGGGCTGGACCATGGACAAAGCTGAGCAAATCTGTTGAGTTTTGGAATCACCCGGGGAAGAGGAATAGCAGCCCGACACTACCGTCCCAAAAACGCACCGCCACGACCTCTACCTTGCTGTGTCGGGAACACCACCTCGCGATGCGCAACCCAGCCCTGCCGCTAACCCACGAGCAGTCCCTAAACCACCGAGGAGGAGAGCACAGCGACAGCTGGCTTGAAGATCGGGAGCTTCTCCCAATGCAGCGAAGTTCTTGAATCTTCTCCTTTTTTCCCTCCAGATCTCGTCGCTTCAATACCCACACCACGAAGCCTATGACACAGTGCCGTAGAAACCACTTGTAGACAGCCACCTAAAAGTGCATCGCCGCATCCACTGCGCGAGCCTCAACCCAAGGCAGCCGCCACACTCCTCCCCAAACCCTAACCAGTCGAAGTATCAACGTCGTACCTCGATTTCCCACAGACGGCGCCAATTGTTACCTTATTTTTTAGTTCGATCTGGTAACAATGAATCTTTTTTCTGAATGTTACCTCCTTTTTTGGTTCGCTTTGATAACAAATGAATTTATAGGGGAAGATGGATGAGCTATTTCGTGAAATCACTGGTTAGGTCGGAGCCTGGTAAAGTCTTAATTGGTTAAGAATCTCCGGCGATCAAGCTGGTGAATCGAGAGAGCTTTCTTGCTAACAATTCTCCTCTTTATAGGGGGAGGGTAGTCAGTGGTCCCGACGCCTTGCCTGGGGCTTTGGAGACAATGTCTGAAACTGAGGGGGGGACCATAGATGGGGGACCATCTGCGCCTGCTACCTACTTCGTACGACCCTCTTGCTCTGATGATTCTCTGTGTCTGGTAATATGCTTTTCTTACTCACAGTGCCTGACCACCCCCTGATTGGTTGGCAGGTCTAGCTTTTGCTTTAATAGGTGTCCGACTCCTGCCACCCTAGCCTCGGTATGCAGGACCACCCTAAACGGCCCCAGCTCGCCTATTCTGTCCCATGACATCCCATCCTGTCCTATTGAGGAAAGGGCTCCCCAGCCCGGATATCCTGCTAAATAGAGTCCGTCCTGATCTTCTGACGAGACAGTGCCTCTGCTCGGGTGGCATGTCACATGGAGGACCTACCCGACCTCTTGATGTATTTCATCGCCGCCCCGGCTCCGGAATGATAGTGGCAGCTGGACAGAGGTGATCGCGCCCGTAATAAACTCGGGTCGGTCGGAGAGCCATATAGTGGCTACGAGGACAGCCCGGTATAATCCGTGACGACGTCCCTTGTTGACTAAATGGGCCCCGCACTGACCGGGCCCAAATAAAGTTCGGACCTCAAGACCTACTGGGCCTCCAGAAGTAGGGATATCATCAGTATCCCCCCCCTAGTCGAGCTAGTGTAGCGCTGCCTCGACTAATGGGCTTGTGGCGAACTTTATTGGTTCCTGATCCCCGGTCCTTTGATGGGACAACTCCGGGTCTCGGGGTGACAGCTGTCCTGTACCAAACCCTAGCGGGTTGTCAGGCCACGTGCCCTTATCTGGCGCTCCGACTGTTCAGCTCCCTTCATCTGCGTCGTTGGTTTGGGCCAGGCTTTCCTCGGCCCATGAGCCACATCTTCTATAAATAGGGGCTTTCGAGTTATTTTCCTCCATTTGCGCTCTAGGTCGGATCAATCGCCTCTCCAAAAAATCCTGTAAGTCAGCTCTGCCTCCCTTTCTGTTTATGTCGCACTCTACCTCTTCCACTTCTGGCGCCCTCTTTCGAGGGGGGGACGATCAGGACGAAGGGTCTGATCTCCCCAGTCCCTCGGGTCGGAGGTCGGATGCTCCCGAGGGAGACATTCCCGAGGTGGCGCCCCTCCGACAAGTCCCTCCTAGGGTTTTTGACCCTTCTCTCCCCACCTTCGAGGTTCTCGACCCGAGGAGCCTGGCCCAGGCTGGGCTTCCTTGGTACGAGATCCTCGACTCGTGTGTTTCCCCCGAGGCCGAGCACCTTCTCCGTACTTGGTTTATCCCACCGGATCACGACATCCGGGTCCCTAGGGCTGGTGAACGTCCGCACCTCCCCCCGCCCGAGTACTTTCCCTTTTTCGTCGAGCAGCTTAAAAGCGGACTTCGCTTTCCTATCCCCCTTCCTTTCCAGGAGTTCTCCCACTACCATTGTGTCTCTCTGAGCCAGTTGACCCCCAATTCCTACCAGAGCCTAGTATCTGTCATTGCCCTCTTCCGATCCTTGGGTCTGCCTTTCTCCCCTACCCTCCTTAATTATTTCTTTCAAGTTAAGAAAACCCCCTCTCCCGGGGCGTTTTACTTTGGTGCCCGAACCTTTTATAAATTTCTAAATAACATCCCGAGCTCCCGTAAAGGATGGAAACAAAGCTACTTTTTTGTCAAACCACCTCGACGTTGGGCTTGCCCTATGGCATGGCGCGATACCCTGCCGACCCCCCGACCTCTGCCCAAAAAGTATAAAGATGACGTGTTCTTCCAAACGGTTATCTCAACCCTTGGGGGTCGGCGTTTCGATTCAGCTGCCCTAATCAGGGAGGACGTACTCAGGCGCTTTGGGCTGAGCTCCTATCCAGACGTCCCTGGTGGTACGTTCTTCCACACGGTCCCGCCCCCCCCCCCCCCCCCTTTTTTTTTTTTTTTTTTTTTTTTTTTTTTTCTGAGCTGAATCCTTTGTCTTGCAGATAATATGTCTCTCCAGCAGCTGCTATCTTCCATGGCGTCCCAGAAAAAAGCTGGAAAAGGAGCGGCCGGGGCGGGGCCCTTCGAGCCATCATCCCAGTGCGGCCGTCGCTCCCCCAAACCCTCCATCTCCAGTGGCCAGCCCTCCTCGCGCCGAAGAGGTTGGGTTGGAGACAGGCCTGAGGAAAAGAAAAAGGGATGGGGGCGCAGCTAGGATCCCGACTCGGGAAGAGGTGGCAACCTCCCCGGTTATTCATGAGATCGACACCCCGCCTGCTTCCCCTCCAAGCCATCTATCGGTCGCTCCCGCCGACCCGGGTTCACCAGGGGTACCAGTGGGATATACCCGAGAAGTCAGCCTTATCAACTCTGCCCCCTCAGGTCTGTCCGCCCGGATTGTCGAGTGTCTGACCTCCTCCGCTGATCAACAAGTCCTCTCCGAGCTGAGGTGGAAACCATTAGCAGAGGAAGGCGTATCCCGGGCCCTATCAGTAAGTTTTTTTTTTTTTTTTTTTGTTACTGAGTTCCTCTCCCCCTATTCTCTGCAGGGCCTAGTGATGATGTGCGAGAGCCTTCGTCGGGGTGCAAACTACGGCCAATCAGCCAGAGACGCGAAGAAAGCGGTGCGGGAGGCCAAGTCAGAAGCTGAGAATGCTACAGCTAAATCCGAGGCGGATGCTGCTGAACTGGAGTCCTACAGGGCCTCGATGACCCGACTTAGAGCGGATGCAGAACAGCTCCGTGTTGCTCTGGCCGGGAAGGAGCGAGAACTTTCTCATGTCGGGGCTGAGCTTGAAAAGGTTAAGTCCGAGTTGGAGTCCTATGTAGCAGGTGAATCAGCCCGACGCGAAGCCTTCCTCAAGTCGGAGGAGTTTACGCGCATGCTGGCCTCCAAGGCTTTTAAGTTTCTGGATCTCGGCTTCGAGGGGTGCAAGGGCCAGTTCAAAGCCCAGGGCTTCCCGCCCAGTGACCAGGACCCTGACGACTTCCTGGACCTTAACGCCATCATTGCCAGCATCCCCCCCGACTTCATCAAATAGCCTGACCTGCTCTTAATTTATCCTTTGTAAATTTTCTTCTTCTTTTTTTTTTTTTTTTTTTTTTTTTTATGCTGTGCCTCGGAGGCACCCCCTTGTAACGAGGTTATTCTGAACTGATTGTCTTGTCTGAAGTAATTTATCACTTGTTAGGAATTGGTTTTCCTCGCAACGTCCCGACCCCTTACACCAGCCGAGCCAACCCGTGCTTTTACATTGGATTGATCCGATAAAATACAACTTATAAATAACCCCCCGCGTAGAACTGAATGCCGCGCAGGGCCCTCGTGCCATAACGACAAATAAATCTAACAAAATTAAATCTTAAAACAGGGCTAACCTGTTAATCTCCAAAGACAGCCATGCAAAAAGGACCTATCCGACCCGATCTTGAAGAAGTAATCTTTGCAAGCTGATGATGTCCTCTTGACCTGCGCCCCTACACCCGGGTTTTATGATGCAGAGAGGACCTGCACTTTTAATTGTTGCCAGGGCCTCATACACCTGGGCTTTAGCATGCAGGGCGGACCTGTGCTTTTAATTGTTGCCAGGGCCTCATACACCTGGGCTTTAGCATGCAGGGCGGACCTATGCTTTTAATTGTTGCCAGGGCCTCATACACCTGGGCTTTAGCATGCAGGGCGGACCTGTGCTTTTAATTGTTGCCAGGGCCTCATACACCTGGGCTTTAGCATGCAGGGCGGACCTGTGCTTTTAATTGTTGCCAGGGCCTCATACACCTGGGCTTTAGCATGCAGGGCGGACCTGTGCTTTTAATTGTTGCCAGGGCCTCATACACCTGGGCTTTAGCATGCAGGGCGGACCTGTGCTTTTAATTGTTGCCAGGGCCTCATACACCTGGGCTTTAGCATGCAGGGCGGACCTGTGCTTTTAATTGGTGCCAGGGCCTCATACACCTGGGCTTTAGTGACAGGGATGACCTGCACTTTTAATTGTTGCCAGGGCCTCATACACCTGGGCTTTAGTGACAGGGATGACCTGCACTTTTAATTGGTGCCAGGGCCTCATACACCTGGGCTTTAGTGACAGGGATGACCTGCACTTTTAATTGGTGCCAGGGCCTCATACACCTGGGCTTTAGTGACAGGGATGACCTGCACTTTTAATTGGTGCCAGGGCCTCATACACCTGGGCTTTAGTGACAGGGATGACCTGCACTTTTAATTGGTGCCAGGGCCTCATACACCTGGGCTTTAGTGACAGGGATGACCTGCACTTTTAATTGGTGCCAGGGCCTCATACACCTGGGCTTTAGTGACAGGGATGACCTGCACTTTTAATTGTTGCCAGGGCCTCATACACCTGGGCTTTAGTGACAGGGATGACCTGCACTTTTAATTGGTGCCAGGGCCTCATACACCTGGGCTTTAGTGACAGGGATGACCTGCACTTTTAATTGGTGCCAGGGCCTCATACACCTGGGCTTTAGCAACAGGGATGACCTGCACTTTTAATTTCGGACAAGAGGTTTAAAGGAAAAATTCATTAAATAACAGCGTTCGTACATTGAATTGAAATAACAACAAAATGCCTAGGAATAATATTTTCTGAGGTGATATGCATTCCAAGGTCTCTTTAGGCGTCGGCCTCCGTCCTCCTCCAAGTAGTACGACCCGGAACTCAGCTTCTGGACTACTTTGTATGGTCCCTCCCATCGGGGGTCAAGCTTTCTTACCTCCCCTGCTGGGTTGACCTTTTTGAGGACGAGGTCCCCCACCTGAAAATTTCGGGGTACCACCCTTTTGTTGTAGGCCCTGACTATCTTGCTGCGGTAAGCCTCCATCCTTATAGCCGCCCTTTCCTGTTTCTCATAGATCATATCCAAGTCCAGAGCCCGGCTTTCCTCATTGTCGCCATCATATGCCTGGACCCTGGCACAGGTCTTTCCTACCTCAGCTGGTAGCACGGCCTCCGTTCCATACACCATGCTGAAAGGCGTTTCTCCAGTTGGGACGCGAGCTGTCGTTCTGTAAGCCCACAACACACTTGGTAACTCGTCCACCCAGTCCTTGCCAACCCCGTACAGTCTGGCCTTCAAAGCTTGCACAATTGATCGGTTGGTGACCTCTGTCTGCCCGTTGCTCTGTGGATAACCTACTGATGTAAAGGCTTGTTCGATCTTCATTTCCTTGCACCAAGCCATTAACCTCTGCCCCTGGAACTGCCTTCCATTGTCTGAGATTAATTTCCTGGGTACTCCAAAGCGGCAAACTATATTCTTCCACAGAAAGTCCAGCACATTCTCCTCGGCGATCTTGGCTAAAGGCTCGGCCTCGACCCATTTCGAGAAATAATCTACAGCCACCAACAGAAATTTCTTTTGCTTCGGGGCCACCGGGAAAGGTCCCACGATATCCAGGCCCCATTTATCGAAAGGACAGGCCGATGTTACCGCTTTCATGAGGTTTGCTGGCCTTGACTGGAACTTACTGTTCCTCTGACAACCCTCACAAGTGACTACAGTCCTGATCGCGTCATTCCTCAGGGTAGGCCAGAAATACCCAGCAAGGAGAGTCTTTCTGGCCAGAGCCAACCCCCCGAGATGGTCCCCGCAGCATCCCTCGTGAATTTCTCTGAGCACATATTCTGCCTCTTCCGAGTTGAGACATCGGAGGAGGGGTCCGGCAAATGACCTCTTATATAACACATCCTCTATCAGAACAAAACGGAATGCATGCCTCTTTAACCGTCGGGCTTGGTTCTTATCAGCGGGTACTTCCAGCTTTTTCAAGTAGTTCAAAATCGGGGCCATCCAACCCAACACCTCGGGGGCCTCGGTGACGGGCCGAGCTGCCGGAATCAACTCTGTCTGAAATATGTACTCCCTCTGTGACAAAGGAACCAGGGATGTTGACCACTTGGAGAGCTCATCGGCCTCCTGATTATCCTCCCTAGGGATCTGCACTATGCTCCACTCCACGAAACTTTCTGACATCTCCTGTATAGCCTTCAAGTATTCTATCATCTTCTCGCTCTTGGCTTCGTAATTCCCTTTCACCTGCTGAGTGGCCAGCTGGGAGTCCGAGTGAAGGATCACTCGACTGGCACCGACCTCTTTTGCCAACCTCAGCCCGATCAGTATAGCCTCGTACTCTGCTTCATTATCAGAAGCCCGGAAATCTAATCTGATAATGACCTTCATCTTCTCACCCGCGGGGGATATCAGAACAATCCCCACTCCACTGCCTTCACTGTTAGCTGCTCCATCCACGTATATCTTCCAGGGCTCCTCAGCTTCAACCTCTATCATTTCCGCGATGAAATCTGATAAGGCCTGGGCTTTGATGGATGACCGAGGTTGGTAGGTTACGTCGTACTCGCCGAGCTCGATTGTCCATTTCACCAATCTCCCCGATACATCAGGCTGGGTCATTATCCTCCCCATGGGGCTGTTGGTTAGCACTGAGATGGGGTGTGACAAAAAGTAGGGTCTCAGCCTCCTTGCGGTTAGGACCAAAGCTAATGCCAATTTTTCGACCTCTGGGTATCTGAGTTCCGCCCCTTTCAGTGCATGGCTGACATAATACACCGGCCTCTGGTCCGTACCGTTTTGTTTTATTAGTACCGAGCTAACAGCGCTTTCTGTGGTGGACAAGTAGATCCATAATCGCTCGCCGGGCTCTGGCTTTACCAGGACTGGCAGCTCGGCCAAGTGCTTCTTCAGGTCAGAGAAAGCTTCCTCGCACTCGTCGTCCCAAGCGAACTTTTTCGCCTTTCTTAGCACTCGGAAGAAAGGGTAACTCCTATGAGCTGACCTGGAAATAAAACGAGCTAAGGACGCAATCCGCCCTGTTAGTTTTTGTACCTCTCTTATGCTGCGAGGTGAGGTCATGTCTTGAATTGCTCTAACTTTTTCCGGGTTGACCTCGATCCCCCTCTCTGTTACCATGAAACCCAAGAATTTACCGCTCTTCACACCAAATACGCACTTAGCCGGATTCAATTTCAGACCAAACCTGCTTAGTGTGGCAAAAGTTTCCTCCAAGTCGGGCAATAGGTCTGCCTGGCCTTTAGATTTTACCAAGATGTCATCCACATAAACCTCAATGTTCCTTCCCGCCTGGTTTTCAAACACTTTGTCCATTAACCTCTGGTATGTGGCCCCGGCGTTCTTGAGGCCAAAGGGCATGACCACATAGCAGAACGTTCCATCCGACGTGATAAAACTGACCTTATCTTGGTCCTCTTCCGCCAAGGGTATTTGGTGATATCCCTGGTACGCGTCCATGAAACTTAACAGCTCGTACCCCGAGGTGGAGTCCACCAGCTGATCGATCCGAGGTAGGGGATAACAGTCCTTGGGACAGGCCTTGTTCAAATTACGAAAGTCGATGCACATCCTCCATTTCCCCGCCGACTTTGGAACCAAAACCACGTTTGACAACCAGGTGGGGAATTGTACCTCCCTTATCTGTCCGGCCCTCAGCAAGGTCTGAACCTCGGCTCGGATAATTCTGTCTTTATCTGGTCCAAAATGCCTCTTCTTTTGCCGGGTTACTTTTACTTCTGGATTGACATTTAACCGGTGCTGGGCTACAGAGGGCAACACCCCTGTCAGCTCGGTCGGGGACCAGGCGAATATTCCGGCATGCTTGGACAGGCAATTCGACAAGTCGTGTTTCAGGACGCTGTCTAGGTCAGCCACTACTCTTGTGGTTTTATCGGGCTGTCCTGGGACTAATATAATTTCCTCTTCTCCGTCCCTCATCGCCTGCACCTCCTGCACCATCTGCACCCCCCTATCCTCCCGTCCTTCATCACCGCCCCTTCGGGATCTTTTCACCTCTAACTTCACAGTTTCCGCGTAGCATTTCTTGGATGAGGGCTGGTCTCCCCTAACTTCCCCCACTCTTTTTCCTACAGGGAACTTGATCTTTTGGTGGAAGGTGGAGGCCACAGCCCTGAATTCGTTCATAGCTGGCCTCCCCAGAATGATGTTGTATGAAGATAAGGCCGCCACAATGGTGAATGTGACCAGCCTGGTTTTCCGATCTTCATTACCTCCCAGGGAAAGGGGCAGGGAAATCTGACCGAGGGGGTACACGGTGTGCCCAGCGAAGCCAAATAGTGGGGTGTTGATTGGCTCGAGTTGATACCCTCCTAAGTCCATCTGCCGAAAAGCTTCATCAAACAACACGTTCACGGAACTACCTCTGTCTACAAACACCCTCCCAACCTCATAATTGGCAACAGTGGCCCGTATGACCAGGGCATCGTTATGGGGTGTGCAAATGTTCTCCAGATCTTGCGGCCCAAAACTGACAACCACCTCCTCCTCGGCACCACAAACCCCTCCTACACTCAGGGTCTCCCTCCTGCTGACAGCCTTCCTAGCCCTGTTGGAATCCCCATCCGTTGTCCCGCCCGAGATCATGTTTATGACTCCCCGCTTTGGGGAGTCAGCGCGGGTAGGGTTGACGTCATTTAAGCTCCTTGGGGGTCCTCGAGCACGTCCTCTACCACGGAACGGAGGACGGAAGTTGGTCCGTCCCCCTCTCCCTCTCGTCCATGACGGTCCTCGACCCCTTCCCCGAGGAAGATTATCCCCTGGTGGGACGGGTCGGGACAACAACTGCTTGAACTGGGAACTGTTCTGTATTGCCTTCTCGAGCTCCTCATCCAAACGATGGCAATCTTGTGTGGTGTGCCCAGTCGCTTGGTGGAAGATGCAGTATTTCTCCGGGGCCTCCTTGCTCGGCTCCACACTAGCTGGTGCCGGCTTTTGCAACACCTGTTTGTCTTCACATATGCGGACGGCCTCCTCCTTGGAGACCTTCAGCGGCGTATAATGGGAAAATCGACCGAGCTGTGCCCCTTCCACTGGCCTCTTCTCGCCCTGGTTGATCCGTTTTTCCCCAGTCCTCCGCACTTCCTTCCTCCTCAGTTGCTGGGCCTCCTCCACGTTGATGTACTTCTCCGCTCGGGTGAGCAGATCATCATAGGTAACAGGAGGCTTCTTTACCAAGGATCGGAAGAAGTCTCCTCCTCTCAGGCCTTGGGTGAAGGCGCTGATCAGAATTTCCGCCGGGCAGGCAGGTATTTCGAGTATCACAGTGTTGAAGTTTTTGATATACTCCCTCAACGACTCATCCTCGGCCTGCCTCATCTCGAACAAGCTCAGAGAGGTCTTCTTATACCGCTTGCTGCTGGCATACTGGTGCAAGAACGCGGAGCTAAATCCGGCGAAGGAAGTGATGGAACCCGGCTCCAACTGATTGAACCACTTCTGGGCCGACCTCACCAAAGTGGTTAGGAACACTTTGCACTTAAGGCGATCCGAGTAACAATGTAGCATGGCAGCATTTTCGAACCTGCCCAGGTGTTCTTCCGGGTCCGTGCTCCCGTCGTATTCCCCAGCATTGGGGGGTCGGAAGTTATTTGGGAGTTCCTCGTTCACTATTTCACCCGAGAAAGGGGTTCCCCTCCTGACAGAGGTACCCCCCATCCCTCTCTTCATCCTCTGGACCTCGTCCTTCAGCTCTTCCACCTGGCCCTCCAGATCCGGAACAGCAGTCACTTTAGGCCGGGAAGTTGCTCCTTGTTCGGGATCCTTCATCTGCTGGGAGCTTTCCCCGTGCACGCCCTCGGACGGACCTTCCTTTTTCCTCATGGTTTGCTCCACCGTAACTGCAATCAGTCTTGTGAGCTGCTCCAGTGTCAAAGCTCCCACTGTCATGTTTACCCCGGGCAGTGGCTGCTCCTCGCCATTGGTGGAGGCGTGGTGCTCTCGATTTTCCTCTGCTTCCGTTCTCCTTGTTCTTACCATCGCATCAACGTCTCTTGCTCAAATCTTCCCACAGACGGCGCCAATTTGTTACCTCCTTTTTTGGTTCGCTTTGATAACAAATGAATTTATAGGGGAAGATGGATGAGCTATTTCGTGAAATCACTGGTTAGGTCGGAGCCTGGTAAAGTCTTAATTGGTTAAGAATCTCCGGCGATCAAGCTGGTGAATCGAGAGAGCTTTCTTGCTAACAATTCTCCTCTTTATAGGGGGAGGGTAGTCAGTGGTCCCGACGCCTTGCCTGGGGCTTTGGAGACAATGTCTGAAACTGAGGGGGGGACCATAGATGGTGGACCATCTGCGCCTGCTACCTACTTCGTACGACCCTCTTGCTCTGATGATTCTCTGTGTCTGGTAATATGCTTTTCTTACTCACAGTGCCTGACCACCCCCTGATTGGTTGGCAGGTCTAGCTTTTGCTTTAATAGGTGTCCGACTCCTGCCACCCTAGCCTCGGTATGCAGGACCACCCTAAACGGCCCCAGCTCGCCTATTCTGTCCCATGACATCCCGTCCTGTCCTATTGAGGAAAGGGCTCCCCAGCCCGGATATCCTGCTAAATAGAGTCCGTCCTGATCTTCTGACGAGACAGTGCCTCTGCTCGGGTGGCATGTCACATGGAGGACCTACCCGACCTCTTGATGTATTTCATCGCCGCCCCGGCTCCGGAATGATAGTGGCAGCTGGACAGAGGTGATCGCGCCCGTAATAAACTCGGGTCGGTCGGAGAGCCATATAGTGGCTACGAGGACAGCCCGGTATAATCCGTGACGACGTCCCTTGTTGACTAAATGGGCCCCGCACTGACCGGGCCCAAATAAAGTTCGGACCTCAAGACCTACTGGGCCTCCAGAAGTAGGGATATCACTGAACAAGAATTTTCCATGTTTTTTTTATCAAGAATGGAGAAAAAATCAATCCCCTTCCTCCGTGGCCGTCTCCCCCCTTTCAACCTAATCTCCTTTAATCTCCATCAATTTTCCCCTTTTATGGCTAATGGGCCAAAGTTTTTTATTAAATTAAATGGGCCACAAAATGGGCCTGTGTCATGAAAATGGGCCCTAGTATTTTACGAGACCGGGTCGAGCCTATAGAATTCGGGTCCAAACCCCACCAAATATCGGGGTATCATTATTATTTCACTCTTTTAAAAAAAGTCAGTGATTTGAATTTTAAATAGATGTGTGCATACATGATTTTAATAAATTAGCTGTTGCTAAAATTTCGTATTCATTTTTTAAAATTTTTCGTTTAATATCCGATTGATTTTCTATATGCTTTGGTCATCAATTGAACATTCCAGCTCGCTTTTTGAAATTATTATTATTATTTTTCCTTTTCTTTTTCGCTTTTAATACTCTGAATAATTCAGCATATAAGAACAGCTAATCAAATATCGGAGCGATTGCTACCCTTAAAGCTGATTGATCCTATATTGCGCTTTTTACTCGTGGAATTCCATCATACAACTTTCTTGAAAGAAAATGGAGACGGAGAATCTGTCAAATTCTACGAGTCATTTCAAGCTGTGGAGCGAATTGGAGTTGCTAGAATTTACTGATCAATTCGTTATCAAATCTGTGGAATCTCCGGATCAAGGCTTCTCTATTAGCCGATTAGACGGAACCATCCACAAGCTTCAAGGTTAAGCTTTCGTTTATTCTACTACGATTCTTTTTAATTTGCCAGGCGAAAGATTCAGGATGTGCTCTGCTATCCATTTAACTGTACATCAAGGAGAAATAACTTCTAAATGTTTTAATTTTATATTCATTGTTTAGTAGTGATCGCTTGTTATTTAGCTTATTCAAAGGTTTTTTTTTTTTTAGGGTTATTGCTTGTGTAAATTTGTGACTTGTTCCTCAAAGCTCATCCTGTTTTCTGTTTGATTAGCATGTTCAGAAGGTGCTAAAAAGAAGACGAATTGAGACCTATGATGTCATGAAAAGAAATTTTTTTTTTAGATGCCTAAATTTTATTTTATTTTGAAAATTTGTGTTAACCAAGATTGTAACTATGGAAAAGAAATTGTTTTGATTTATGAAAACCATGTTGTGGTGTATCCCAATGTCTTTGTAATGTTGTGTTGGTGTTGATAAGCATTTATAATACCATTTTTTGAAAGTTTTGTTGTGCAAATTTTTGTTAAAGGTAAAACCGTGCAAATGAGAAGTTAATGCAACCAGAGAAGAATTAGAGTCATTCTATGTTTTTTTTTTTTTGGAATTATATCTTTAGTTTTTTGTTTTTCAAAATTAATCTCAACTAATGAGTTCCAGCGTCACCTTAAGACTCATTGCTGATAGTATCATGCATTGCTTTTGGTTTCAGGTATTGACCCTTCTGAAAGTCCTTCTAAGGTCTCAACAATATACGGGGTAGCTGGAACAATTAGGTTGCTTTCAGGTGCTATATTTGATTGGATATATGTTTGTTAATGATTGATGCTTTAGTTGACAATATAGGCTTAAACATTAGGATTACAGAAGTGGAAATATCCTATGACAATGGTGCTCTTAGTTGCATTGGGTTACCTTTTGCAGAAATGAGTTGTGATGGGTTTGAGATGGATATAGTACGAATGCTTCATTCAGGCATTTTAACTGATGAAAAAATTAAATGAAGAAATTGACTTAAAGCACTTAATTGACGTGGCAAGTGGGTATACCTTAATCACACACTTTATGATGTCTACATAATTAAAAGTTAATGCTAAAAAAGAAGTATACTATGTTGAATTGTGAATATTATAATGTCATTGTCTCTTGCTATTATATAAGTAAAAGATCAGGTTACTTTGGACAATTTGAAAATTAAAATTTTTACTACTAAAAAAGAATGCTGAATGTCTCAGAATGATGGTACATGGCATACTGGAAAGAGATTTGATCCTTTACAGAATGTTAAAGGCTTTATTGAAAATCCTTTGCCCTTACCAAATTTTAAAATAGGAGGTTTTGGAGTTCTAGTGGGGTGGCATCGTCTTTGGAGGGAAATCTTTAGCTACTTGTATCCTTTTTGTTTTAACTCTTCACGGGGTGGGGGGTATCCAGGCACCCTCTTATACTTTCTACATCTTCTCTTGTAGTAACAAACCCTCTTGTTAGCAGAGGATAAAAAGAGAAGAATCAGAGAACAGTGAATGTTATCAATCACATGTTCGCATTATTGAATTTGATTTATAAAGTAACAAAAGATTGTGATGAAGAATAATAATTCCCAACGAACCATGGTTTCAGTAGATATTTTCTTGGTTTAGGTTCCCGTCTTGGTAATCATTACAAGATCATGGGATGCTTAATTGTATTTATTTGACGATGTGTAATTAACTTTTTATCTCACCACTGACTTACCTGGGAAGCTAATTGGATGTGGTTGATTTTTTTCCATAGGTACACACGTTCTCATTATAACTTCGAAGAAGGAAGTGGGAACTTATCTCGGATTTCCGGTTTTCATGGTTACATCAATGAAGTTCTTATCTTGCAATGAGGCATCAAGATTCTTAACAAGTCAAGAAGTATGGTTGAACATCTAGATTGTTGATTCTCTGAAATTTACCTGACATGTATGCCACTTGTTTCCAGTTGACAAGGTAAAAGGCTACAATCTCACAATTGCCATCTTTCTACAGAGAAGTGATGAAGCTTACTTTATGACTCTTTTGAAAATTGTGGAATCAACCGGAGGACTCTATTATTCTTATGAAACAGATATAACACTCGAGTAAGTTTTTTATGCGTCTTTTCTTTCGGTGAAATATTAAACAAATTAGGTATGTTCACTTGTTTGCTATAAAGCTGACGGCATCTATCAGCTTGCAGAGAAGGTTTAAACTGGCACAAGGATGGATGAGCAAACCAATTTGGAAGCAGGTATACAGTCTTAATAATAATTCCACATCCTAATTTGCTGATGAATTCATATATGTTGTCATGTGGATTATCATTTCTCGTAACACTGGATTTCACTTTATCGAATTCATTTTTTCGCATGTATTGTGTTAGGAGCTAAATTTTCACATAAGAAATCACACAAATTTTTTGGAATTTTCTGTATATTGAATTGAACAAATATACATTGAACAAAAGTGGAATGATACAAGAAATCACTCTTGCTCACTTTTACTCAAGATAAACATCTTGCCCAAGCACACGCTTGCAATTGCTCACTCAAAATCTAGTCTGCCTCTCCATGCCATATTCACCCACCTTTATTCCCTGATGGTCTAACACACTAACCGATTATGCTAACAGCTAACCCTTGAAACATCACTGTTTCCTAACTCTCCTTTTGATAGACTTTAATTGTTTTGGGCTTTTCCACTTGGGCTTCTAAATCTGGAACAAATGGATCATGGTTTTCCCCTTCCCAATATTTTCCCGTAACAATGCCGCCCTCCTCAATTTCAGCCTTGTGGACAAGGCTGAAGTCAGGGAATTGATGCTTGATTTCATCGACTGTTTCTGATGTGGCTTCCTCAATTGGTAAATCTATTGCCACTGATTAAGAACCTGTTGAATCTGTACATTACCCTTCTGTAGTAACATTCGGTCCAGGAGCTGCTCAGGCACAACATTCCAGGTTTGTGTCTAACTCGTCTGGTATTTCTTGTTCTGCCACATATTCCCCTTTAGCTTTATTCAATTGAGATGCATGGAACACAAGATGTACGCATGTTCCACCTGGTAATTTAAGTATATATGCGACAGCTGCTACCCTCTGAATCACCTGAAATGGCCCAAAGTAATTGGCTACCAATTTCTGGAATACCGTCCTTGCTACTGTTGGGCACGCCTTAAGCTCATCTCTTTCCCTCAGCTCAAGTGCTACTGCCTCCACCTTAATTTCACCCGGAAGGAAGTGCATTAGATGTGGTGGTGGTCTTCCATATACTACCTCATATGGTGTTGCTTTAATTGTGGAATGAAAAACTCATGTTACACAAATACTCCGCCCAATGTACCCATTCCGCCCACCACTTTGGTTGTTCCAAAGCAAAACATCTCAAATAAGTTTCAGGACAACGATTTATAACTTCAGATTGTTCATCGGTCTCTGGATGATAAGCTGAACAGTGCCTTGCATCTTAAAATATTCATTCCAAAAATGACTAATAAAGGTTGAAACTCGATCACTGACAATAGATTTTGGCACCCCATGGAGTCAAACCACTTCTTTAGCAAATAACTCTGCTATTCCTCTTGCCGGATACGGATGTTTAATCAAAACAAAGTGGGCATATTTTGATATCCACCACCACTAAAATGGCATCACATCCCTTGGATTTTGGAAGTCCGATAATAAAATACACGTCAATGTTCTCCCAAATCGAATCAGGAATAGGTAGAGGTTGTAACATCCCAGCTAGCGATGTTGCTTGATTCTTTTGCCTGACATAGTCCACATTCTGCCACATATTTGTAAATGTCGTCCTTCATACCATTCCGATACAAATTGGTTGCCAATATTCGATATGTGTGGTATGCACCCCCGTGGCCCCCCATGGGAGAGTTGCGATATTCTGCCAGCAGCCGTCGAACCCATTCTGGCCCACTGGAACCACAATTCTGCCCTTGTACATAACCTGATCCTTAAGCAGATAATATGGTGAAAGAATGTGAGGTCAAAAACTTGATCGTTTTTTATTTAAACAGAAAATTCCAGTGTAGCGATTTTATACCGCAAGTGCACGGTTGTCAAGTTTTAGTATAGATTATGAAAAGTATGAGTGTCGAACCCACAAGGACTAGAAAATAAGTACCACTTTCAATTAGATTAACTATATTTAGCCTACAATTACCGAGTGATTAGTAAATTAGAGTGATTAGTAAATTACATTGACTAAGACACAAAAATCAACCTAAGCAGTAGTGATGGCTAGTGAAGAAATATGATAAAACAATTATCAAGACGCCGGTTTACCCATGTAATCCCTCATAATTTTCCTATTAATTAAGATTCCAAATCTTACGTTCTAAGGTGGCAAGTTTTCCTATTGCATTTGTTATACTATGGTCAAGCTATAACAAGTCTAGTATTAATGTGCAATAAACCACTCCCGTGTCCTCATTGAACGATTAATACCGAAAAACGATTTGTGAAAACTACTAGCCTTCGATTTTGGTAAATCTATCGCCATCACACGTGTGCTAGATTTTACTTGGTTCGTCTCAACCTAAAACCCACGGCCTAATTTACTATGTCGTATCGTAATCTCGTATGGTCAAGTCAATTACGATTATCAAGTTCATGCAAAATGTAGCAAATCTTTTGAAAACATTAAAAACGTAAATTATGCGCAAAGATTGTAAGAATCGAATAAAAAATTAATATTCAAATCAAGGGTTCAAACATGGGATCCCCTAAGTCTTGATAAACAATCTAGCCAACAATCATCATCAAATAATAATGCATAAATATGTTCTTCAGCAATCTAAACATCAAAATCTGAAACTAAAAATAAATAAGTTTAGAAATACGAATAACCGAGGTCGTCACTCTGTGCGTTGCTCCGTAATTCCCTCTCTTGTGTTGCTCTTGCTTCTTCAATGATTTGTGGTGGTATGATGTGAATGAATGATGGGAGAGACTGCTCCTAGGTCTGATTTATGAAGGGCAAAACTCCCCAAATTCGTCCATGAGGATGTATTTATAGTAGAGGGTTGGATGGAAGTGTCCTTGTTGAACCAAACTCAAATCTGAAAACTTCGCTGTGTGATCGATCGAGCATGTTTTCTCGATCGATCGAGAGCTCTTCCTTCTCGTTTCTGAATTTTTCTGCCTTTGTCGATCGATCGAGCAGGTCCTCTTGATCGACCGACCAAAGTTCACTTTTGTTGGTCAAAACACATGCTACGCTCGATCGATCGAGCAATGCTCGTCGATCGATCGAGGCTTTAAATTTCCAACATTTTACTTCTTCGACTCGATTTGGTTATTTTTCATCATTTTATTTTATTTCCTCCACTTTTATGCATTTTCACCTAGATTCCTTAAATCAACAAATATATACCAAAAAGAGTAAAATCGTCCAGGAATCAACATGAAAATCAATACAAAATCATAGCAAACTAAATGTAAAAAATGACACTTATCAACTCCCCCAAACGCAAACTTGATCGTCCTCTAGCAAGCAATAAGATCAAAATATAGAGTTCATCCTTAATGCTTTAAAGAACTAACTTAGCAACTTAAATGTAAAGCTCAGAAATCCCACTTACACATCAACAAGAGTTGATCCAAAAATTAACATGAAGTGTTTTCCCTAAGCCAAGCAATACACGCAAACGCAAAATCGGAACGCGCGTCTGTGATATTGTCAATCTTGAGTTTCATACGTATCTTCAAGATCAAATAATGCTAATAAACTCAAAATCAATATCACTATCAAGCACTTCATAAACCTACTTTTCAAGCACTTCTCCACTAATGTAATTACACCTCTAGACTTGGATCAAAATGTCTTTTTAAGCTTATAATGTTAGGTTTCAAAGAAAAGGTAGGGAAATCAAAGAAGATAGTATAATTTGTCAATTTCATTTGAGAACATCTTCAGCTCTTTTTTCTTCTTCTTTCCTTTCTTTAAATCTTGATGACCATGGACTTTGTTAGATTTTACTAAATGTTGTCAATGTAGGACCTTCACATGGTTCATCATCACATAACTATGCTATTATTTCAATATGCCTTTCTTTTTTCCTTTTTCATTAGGCATTGATTTTTTTTTTTTTTTTTGTAATAGCCCAAAACATAGTATGTAAATAACTTAATAACCCAAAACATAGTACGCACATGAAATTCATTATACTCCCTTAAGGTAAGGATAACAATTATTTGCAAGTTCATATAAAGGTAGGTATAACGAGTTTCATCAACAAAAGTCGAATGATCGTTAATTTCCATTATTTGTTTCAATTAAGCTCAAAAGTGGACACTAGGGATAAATATAGACAAGGTAGGCTTGAAAGCCTCAACCATTCCAAAGATTGCTTAAATCATGTCCAAGTCAAGTTCATAATTATAAAATTTCGCCTCAAAGTGCCATCAAATATGCTCTAGTGTACTCTAAAATGCTCAAGACAAATCATAGTTCACGAAATTTCACTTTCCGATACATAATCCACACAATCATGACTCAAAGGTGCCCAAAATATTCCTCAATTTTGAAGTACTAACTCAATCAAGGATATTCACAAACAAGTCAAAACAAATTTAAGACTCTAGTTGAGATGGGGATAAATTTCATCATGTAGCACAGTTGCAATTCTAATTCATTAATTTCTTAAGGTAGACTCATTTTTCAAAAAAAAAAAAATTTTTTTTAGATGCTTACTCAAGAACAAAGAGTCATGTGATAGATATAAGCTTTGCAAGAACAACTCAATCAACAGAAAAACAGACACAACAGCTATCAGTAAACACCCCCCACAAACTTAGTACGTGCATTGCCCTCAATGTATAATAATCAATAAGTGCAATAGCAATACACATACCTCGACGACGATCGTCAGTGATCGTCGTCCTCATCCTCATACTCCGGTGGGGTACTGGCGGGTATGGCTGATATGGTCGAAAGATCGGCTGTGGTGGGAACGGGATGGTTGGGAAATCCTGTGCCAAGGCAGTGTTCCATGCAAATTGATATTGCAGGAATTCTATGCGGCGTTGATTCATCTGTTGTTTTTTTTTAATCATACAAAAGCTAATATTAAAGCAGGAGTACCAGAAGTATTCAAAAGTAATAGTTCGTACAATTGACCTAACAAAAACTAAGAAAACGCAATAACCCGAAACGCGAGGGCCCTCGACAGTGGTTACAAACCCCCAAAGACTCGATAAACCCTATACTAAACAACACAACAATCAGCACGAAGAAAACAGACAGCCGGATTCCGACACCAATCCGAGAATGAATAACAGAAGCTTTTTGGCTTTGAGCTTTTCTAGATTCACGACCTATATTTAACTAGGTCAAGGAAATTATTATTCCGATCACCCGGCCCTTGAAAAACTCTTCCATTTCTTTCCAGCCATAAGGTCCATGCTATGGCGAACCAGATTGTGACCCATCCCTTCCGACCTTTATCCTGATCCCATAAGTGATAGTGATGGAGAAAGTGGCTGACCGAATGGTAGTGATTAGCAAGATTCATACCAACCCATCTGTTGTTGGTCCAAGCGGATTTCCTTTTGTTCATTTCATATATCCCTTTGTTCCAGGCGTATTTCTTGGAGATCTTGGTGGAGGGAGTCCGGTGTGACAAAGGTAGGCATTGCAGCAGCAGATGATGACGGTCCAGTAGAATGGCAGCTGCCAAGTCGTGGCTGTGCCCTACGTCGGCCTGTAGGTGGTGGTGGTCCGTCTACCACTATGGGTCCCTTGGGTGGCAGGAGCTCTTCATCAGGGTCACATTCAACGCCCCACTTTTTGCACAATGCTGTAATGATGGAAGGAAACAGTAGCTCTCTCCTTGATTACTTCTGAAGTGTGGGTCGATGGCATGACCCGTGCGGCTATGAAAGAAAACCACGCTTGTGCCTCTGGTTTCAACTGTGATTTAAGGACTAACTGAGGATCTCCGCCACTCTGCCCCTTCAACGCTGATAATCGAGAGTACCTCATCGTAGTCGACTGAACCGGCCATGAAAGCGTTGTATTCATCATCCTGGATCGAAGGCATCCGGTAGTGGTTATTGATTTCAAAATGACTGGATTCCACCATTTTTCCCTGGACATACAATGAGCTAGATGCATCGTCGCGGAGAGTCCTCAAGTTCGCATAGAATTCTCTTACTAGGGGGACCACTGCAGCTTCCAGCTGCTGAATGAATCCAAACCACCCTCTTCGCAGGCAGCGCCCGAGCTCTACCCAGAATTATGGACAATGGGATGGGCGCTCGAGCGCCCATATTCTGCCCGGAAAAGAGTGTTGGTGGTTTTTTCGTGAACGCGTGTGTCCCTTCGCGTTCGGATGTGACTTTTCATGATTAAACACCTCCAAATAGTGTCCTTTTATGGTGTCATTTGACCAAGTGTAAATGTAACATATCCCTATTCATTTTAAGACAATTTGTGCATGAATTCAACACAATTATTGAGAGAAAATGCAAGATCAAGTTCATTTTGCATCACATTCTTCTCTTGTTCTTGAAGAAGATAGATTGCAACATTTGTGGTTGTGAGGCTTGTGATTTGTAGTGCTACCATCGCAAGGAAATAGTCGTATCTTGGGAGAAGATTGTCGTATTCTATGAGCACCATGTGCTGGGCAAAATCTTCTTAAGGAGATAGTGTACAACACTAGCCTCGCCTCAAGGTTGAACTTGTCATCTACAGAATTTCCTTCCCGCTACAAACGACGACTCCAACGAGATCCTTGTGGAGTTGAAGACCAACAAGTTACCAAACAATTTTTACCAATAATCATAAGAAGATTTTTATTGTTTCAGGAAAATCGTAAGATGAAAACGATATCCACAAATGTTCCTGTAACGCAAGGAGAGAGGCCAACAAAGTTTATAGACGCGGACTTTAAGAAATTGCAACATAAAATGTTGTTATACCTTACAACGTTGAGTTTGGCAAGGTACATAAAAGATGATACTCCCTCCATTTATGAAAATAAGAATGATCCTCAAATGAGGGCCGCGGTAGATGAATGAAATCAATATGATTCTTATGATATATTAAATGGACTTGATAATCCATTGTATGATGTGTATTGTCAAGTTAGTACCACGAAAAAACTATGGAACATGCTTGAGAATAAGTCAAGGCAGAAAATGCCGGCTTTGAGAAATTCATAGTGGGGCGCTTCTTGGATTTCGAAATGGTAGACTCAAAATCCATTGTGAATCAAGTACAAGAACTTCAAGTAATCTTGCAAGAAATTCATGCGGAATGGATGAGTCAAAGTGAATCCTTTCAAATCGCTGCCATAATGGGAAACTTCCTCCATTGTAGACAGAATTCAAAAGGAATCTGAAACACAAGAGGAAAGAAATTGGACTCGATGATTTGATTGTCCGACTAAGGATTAAATAGAATAATCGAAGTCGGAAATCATTATGAATGAAATGACTTAAAAGGACCAATATTGCCAAATCAAGCAATAATGGAGAGATTGTCCGACTAAGGATTGAAAAAGATAATCCAAAGTCAGAAGTCAATGAAATGACCAAGGTGTCGTTTCATATTGTAGAAAGAAATACAACACCTCTAGAAGTAATTTACATTGATGTTTGTGAATCAAAGTTTGTGCAAACTAGAGGTGGTGAAAAATAATTTGTTACTTTATCGATAGTTGCGCAAGATATTGTTATGGCTATTTGCTACAAAGCAAATGCGATACCATAGAAGTGTTTAAACACTACAAGAATGATGACTAATTAAGCAAATGAGTTTTGCAATGAATAATTGTGGGCCGATATTGGTTCAACACACCAAAAATGTTTGATTCCATTTTAGTTTTCTAAGCATTTTACGCTTAAGAATCGAATTTGCAAGAATAAAATCTTGATTTGAGTTTTCTAAGAACTGTACGCTTAAAAAGCAAATGGTGAATCAGATGCCACAATTGGTGTTGTGTTTCTCTCTTTAATTGTATTGGAGTTTTCTTACTATTCTACGCTTAAAACTCAGATTTTGCAAGACATTAAATCTTGAGTTCTAGTTTTCTAAGTATTGTATGCTTAAATGAAAATTGTGAATCAAATTCGAGAATTTGCTCAAGTTACGAAATTTTAAGCTAAGTGTGCTTAAATCAAACTTTTGCAAGACATAAAATTTTGATTTTTAAGTTATAATGCTTAAAGTTTTTGACACCAATAAAATCTTGATAAGTTCGAGAATGCCCTAAAATTGTGGGGGAAAGCAATCTTATTGGTAAACGATAGTATAAGTGTCACACTTGGGCAAGGACGAAAATCCTTGTGGACTGTGGAAAGAATGAAAGTCATCCTACAAATACTTAAAAGTGTGGGGGTCTCTAACTAAAGTAAGTCATAACAAGTGGCAAAATAATGACATAGAAAATTTTGACAAACTATATTGTCAAAATGATAACGAGTGTGACAAATGTGATACACTGAAACATATGTAATGGTGTTTGTATATTGATGATATGTTCATTATGAGAAGCAATATAGAGATCATCAAAATGTCAAAGAAAATATTGACGAGATATTTTGACATGATGAATATTGGTGTAGCAAATGTCATAATTTGAATTAAAGATATCTGAAAGATAAATTCTCATAATTAATTATAGTTTCAAATTTTGTAAGTTTTGCACTTAAAATTCAAGTTTGCAAGAATTAAAATCTTGAACTTGGATTTTCTAAGAATCGGGTGCGCTTAAAATTTGAATGGTGAATTTACATTGAGAATTTCTTATGTTTCGAACTTTGTAAGCAATAACGCTTAAATCCAAGTGTACAATAAGTTAAACCTTGAATATGGATTTGTAAGTTTGCAACGGTTAGAATTCGAAAACTCTGAGTGTCCTGTTGTATGAGAAGGATACAATGATGCAAATTGGATATATGATACGAAAGATTCGAAATCCACAAATGCTAATGTGTTTACCATTGGTGTAGTTGTCGTGTCATGGAAATCATCTAAGCATACATGCATCAATAGATCTTTTTAGACAAAGTTGCGGTAGAAGCGGAATGGCTTCGTAATTACTTGGAAGATATTCAATGTTGGACAAAACTGTGTAAGCAATTATGATTCATTGTGAGAATCAGTTGGAAATTGCGAGAGCTTAACATAATATGTATAACGGTAAGTCTCATCATATTCGACAGAGACACAATACCGTACGACAATTGATTTCTAATGGAGTTATCACAATTGATTATGTAAAATCAAAGGATAACTTGGTGGACCGCTTACAAAAGCATTGAATATAGATCAACTGAATGAATTGTCAAGAGGAACAGGATTAAAATCTACAAAATAAATTTTCATAGTGGTAACCCAACCTTGTTGACTGGAGATCCCAAGATCTTGGTTCAATGGGACAACTAAATTATGAAACTTTGAAGTTTGCACTCGGGAAATTTCCCAACCCATTCCTAAGATGATGAGTACTTATGACCTACCAAAGTAGTAAGATTAAGTTTGATACTTATAATGATTTCTATAATTGAAAAAGTTGAGTATTGCAGGATACTGTTAGTAGGAGGTCACCTATGTAAGTGTAAGAACCGGTCGCCTCGATGAAACACTTGTGAAACCAAGATGTGTTCCATGGCCAAAACGGACACATCCGTAAAACCAAAGCAAATGGAGAAGTTGTTGTGTAGATACTATTGTCTGGGTTTACATGAACCGCCAAGAAGTTCAAGAAATCATGTTCACTTCATGGCCTAGAAATCCGACAGTATTCTGCTAAGGAAGGTTCAAAGTCAAAAGTTACCTCTCCCGATGCAATATTTTTTCGTGCAAACTATCTTTCGACATGCATTAATTTCATTCATGTGGGGATTGTTGGATATTTTGAGGCTTAATGAATTGAAATTAAGCACGATGGACACAAGGAAAAAGTTGAATACTCGATAAAAGACAAAACAAGCAAAAATGACGAGAAAAGCTTCCTGGGAAAAACCCAGGCAGCCCGGGCGGCATTCGAAGGCTGCCTAGAATTATGGACAGTGTGATGGGCGCTCGAGCGCCGCATGCAGGTGCCCGGCATTCTGCCGGAAAAGAGTATTGGTGGTTTTTTCGTGAAAGGGTGTGTCCCTTCGAGTTCGGGTGTGACTTTTCGTGATTAAACACCTCCAAATGGTGTCCTTTTGTGGTGTCTTTTGACCAAGTATAAATATAACATATCCCTATTCATTTTAAAGACAATTTGTGCATGAATTCAACACATATATTGAGAGAAAATGCAAGATCAAGTTCTTGAAGAAGAGAGATTGCAACATTTTTGGTTGTGATGCTTGTGATTTGTAGTGCTACTATCACAAGCAAATAGTTGTATCTTGGAGAAGATTGTCGTATTCCGTGAGTACTGTATGCTCGGCAAAACTCCCCAAATTCGTCCATGAGGATATATTTATAGTAGAGGGGTTGGATGGAAGTGTCCTTGTTGAACCAAAAAAAAGGAATTTTTTTTTTCTGAAAACTTCGCTGGGTGATCGATCGAGCATGTTCTCTCGATCGATCGAGAGCTCTTCCTTCTCGTTTCTGAATTTTTCTGCCTTTGTCGATCGATCGAGCAGGTTCTATTGATCAATCGACCAAAGTTCACTTTTGTTGGTCAAAACACATGCTACGCTCGATCGATCGAGCAATGCTCGTCGAACGATCGAGGCTTTAAATTTCCAACATTTTACTTGTTTGACTCAGTTTGGTCCCTTTTCATCATTTTAGCTCATTTCCTCCACTATTATGCACTTTCACCTTGATTCCTGAAATCAAAAAAATATATAAAAAAAACGTAAAATCGTCCAAGAATCAGCACGGAAATCATAGCAAAATAAATATAAAAACGACACTTATCAGTTGTTCCTTAATGTCTCAAGACTTTTTTCTTTAAAAAAGGATCATTATGTATGCATCGAAGAGCTGTTGTTTTTCATCCCAGAACGGCATAGTAATAGCATGCAAGACAATATCTTGTCCCACCCTTGAAAGTGCATTTGCAACCTTATTAGAAATCCCCACCTTGAAAGTAATCTCGAAGTCATAACCGAGCAACTTTGCCTACAGATGCTACTGCTCCGGCGTCGTGATGTGCTGTTCAGTTAAATAGTTTATGGACTTTTAGTTAGTAAATACCTTTAAATGTCGCCCGAGCAAATACAACCTCCAATGACGAATGCCAACACAAGAGCCATAAGCTCCTTCTCATAAACAGATTTGGAGACTGCTCTCTCGGTCAATGCTTTGCTTACAATTTCAACCTATCAAAAGCATTTTGTGCGTCATACCATTTACACCCATCCTTCTTCAATAATTCAGTTATGAGTTTAGCTATTTTCCAATATTCCTTAATAATCCTCCTATAATACCTCTCAAGATTTGTCTCAATGTCCAACTCAATTCCCTATGTTTAGAGGGTTTATTTCAATATGTAGAAAGATTACATGACTAAGAATCAACATGAGATCTTCTAATTACCATCTACATGTACAAATCAAATAAAATCATTATCTAATATCCTTGACATCCTAATCAAATTGACGATGACCGATCAAAAAGCATCACATTGTCAATCTAAATAAGCTGCCTCGAAAGAAATAACAACGCCCAACCGAACAAAACTGCCGCAAATACTTGTGCAAAGTACGTCTTGCACCGCGACAAATGTAAAACGCAGTACTACCGTGCAAAGCCGCCACAAACACTTGTGCAAAATACGTCTTGTACCACGACAAAGTTAACCGCACTACAACAGTGCAAGGATGCCGCCAACACCACGGCAAAAATACCGACACCACATTCAATTCAGAAGAGATGTGATGATCCAAGAATCAGAACGGAATCTGGCCTAAACTCAAAAGAGCAGGAAGCTTATGACTGGACTACACCCTCGAGCTCATAATTTTTTTTGAACTTCTTTTTTTTTAAATATTTGACTGATGAACCACCTGTGCAGCAGATCCGCCGGGAAAAAAAACGTCGAAGAAAGAACCATCTGTGAAGGGCCAGAAACCATCGAGATCCAAGGGCCTCCGTGACGAAGAAGCGCGGAAGAAAAGCCAGCACCGCTGCTTGTGACCAAACCCTAGCACCGCCGATGACTGGTTGGACAAATCGAACCAGGAGCAAATTGGGGCAGAAAACTCGCGAGATGCATCAACCCTAGCGCCTCCGTGCCCGACTTGTGAAACCCTAGCCGCTGCACAAGAAACCCAAGATCGGGCACAAGAAACCCTAGTCTGCCTCTCCGAGCCATATTCCCCGACCTTTATTTGCTGATGATCTAACAAACTAACCGATTATATGCTAACAACTAACCCTTCTCTTTCTTCCACGTCACTATTTCCTAACTCTCCTTTGATAGACGTTAATTGTTTTGGGTTTTTCTACTTGGGCTTCCACTCGAGCTTGTAAATCTGGAACAAATGGATCATGGTTTTCCCCTTCCCAATAATTTCTCGTAGCACATTGTGCTCTGGATTGCTTGGGAACCCAAGAACAAATGGGAGGATTTATCTGCATTATTGAACTATCTTGGCCTTGCTTCAGCATAAAGTTGTTTATCAATTATTATTTTGTTGCCTTTTTTCCTAATAGAATCACCCTCTAGTAGTTGAATTTTCCATATAATTGCAGGGTGATCCAAGATTTGTTTGGAATTGGAATGTATTGGAAGAACTTATCGAGAATAAGGTCAGAATTAAAGCCCCTCTGTTGGTACTGGAAACGTGATACAGATTGCATGATGCTATTTTCTTTTATGAAAGCTCTATGTAATGGGTCAAAATATGCTTGTCGCAATGCAATCCAAAGAAATCACGTACTGAAGATTCATGCATGTGGAAGTTCAAAGCTAAAGATAAAATCTTAGTCATAGGATTTGGTTTAGGATTTTATTTCATTGTTAGGTTTCGGATATGAGATGTTGCATGTTTCCTTGTATTTATGGAGATCAAGTTGCAATAAATTTCGTTCAATCATTTTCTCAAAAAAATTGTGTTCCTAAGAGATCTGAAGTTCTTTCCCAACGAGTCTCAAAACCAAGAAATCGAGAGGTTCTATCTAAATAGCCTCCAATTTAAACATCATGAATTTAATGATCAGTCCATAGATCACCCCATAACGAGATCCATAACTTAGGACCATAGTGTTAGTAACCCCATGAGCATACAACGCAGCGGAATAAAATTTTGGGATTACAAACCAGTGATCTATACATAGGGATTCATATCGGATTAGAGAATTACAAGTGTCTTACCTTTGTAGCGCGTTTGAGGCCGAATCCACGGAGCTGCACCACGTCTTACGCCTTCTCCGAGTCAATAGCAAAACTCGAATGGTTTTGCCTCAACGGAATCCACACGATCAAATCGGGTGAAGGGATGGATTAATAACACGTTGCTAGACAAGTTATTAATCCTATACACGAAGCTAACTCGATTCACAATCGAAACAACCACCAAACCATCAAGATCACTCCTCGGTTATCAAGAAAACCGAGAACTTCTCCTTGAAGTCGGCGGCCGTGAGCTTCTCTTCTTAGGTTATGATATTGTGTAGTGTTATATCAATTGTCTTACAATTAAAACCCATGCAATCATATTAAATATAATTAATTAAAGGCTTTCTTAAAGCTTCATGGGCTTAAGCCCATGATTTAATTAATCCTTATGATTATTAATTAAGACTCCTCTTAATTATTTAATTCATCTCATGAATTTAATTTCCCTTCTCGATTTAATCTTTTGTGCGACCCGATAGGATCTCGTAATGTTGGCAGTGACATAAAATCTCATTTTATGTCGCAAGCATCGAGCGGTATCTAGCAACACATCGATGCTACCCAAATTACGAGAATGTCAATGACTCGACATAACCTTTAGAACTTGTGATAATATTAATCATGTAACTTAATCCCTTTGTCCTTTGTGTTTAGATTGAACACGAGTCATGGAATAGTCATACTCGTATATTCAATCTTTATTTTCTTGATCCCCAAGTAGAACTAGAATAAACGAATAAGCTCGATATCTCATATCGACTCATTCGAGCATGGCCATGCATTTTAGTTCTCACTTGATCAAGGGCCTAACACATCTCCTGTTATATAGGAGGGACAAATCCTATCTCGATCAGTCAACATCCCTCCACACAATTCGTAGTGTATCCAATAGTCGCCTTTATAGTATACCCTGTTACGGGTAACGTTTGACGATATCAAGATACATAACTCCTTATGTTGGGATCTCTGATGATCACAAGTCGTAAGGATTACATACATTATTATCACTATGAGAATTGCATATGACGATCATATAACTATCCATGTTGCATTCTCATGGTGGGTCTGTTCAGTACATCGTTCTCTAACATGTACCCATATGTTGATTTGATATCTCATATCAATGAACAATTCATCGATCAACATATACTAGTCTCTACGTATTATCATTATCCCATTCATGATAATACTTGACTAGGAACATCTTTAAGAATAATACAATATTATTCTAAGGACATTAACATATATATTAATTCACAATGCACAGTTAAAAGAATAATATATAATAATGAATTGCCATTCATAAATCCATAAACATTGTATGTCTTAAACAATCATCTAATGACTTGTCTTAGGGCATATCCCAACAAATCTCCCACTTGCACTAAGACCACTCAGACATATACCTAATGCCTAGAGATCTAGTATGACGATCATGCTTCTGCTGTGACAGCGGCTTCGTCAATGGGTCAGATACATTATCATCTGTGGGTACTTTGCATATTTTAACATCTCCCCTTTCAACGATTTCTCGAATGAAATGGAAACGCCTAAGTATGTGCTTGGATCTTTGGTGAGATCTTGGTTCCTTAGCCAATGCGATCGCTCCATTGTTGTCACAATAGAGTTCTATCGGATCTTTAATGCTAGGCACCACTCCAAGTTCAGAAATGAACTTCCTCATCCAAACAGCTTCCTTTGCTGCATCCGAGGCAGCAATATACTCAGCTTCCGTTGTAGAATCGGCTACTGTTTCTTGCTTTGAACTCTTCCAGCTCACAGCACCTCCATTTAGGCAATACACATATCCAGATTGCGATCGAAAATCATCTTTGTCGGTTTGGAAGCTTGCATCAGTGTAACCCATTACATTGAGCTCTTCCTCACCTCCATAAATCAAGAATGTATCCTTAGTCCTTCTCAAGTACTTCAGGATGTTCTTGACAGCAATCCAGTGACCTTCACCTGGATCAACTTGATATCTGCTCGTCATGCTCAAAGCATACGATACATCGGGACGAGTACATATCATGGCATACATGATAGATCCAATAGCTGACGCGTATGGAATCTTACTCATGCGTTGTCTCTCATCTGGTGTTGAAGGACACTGTTCCTTCGAGAGATAAATACCATGTGTCATAGGCACGAATCCTTTCTTGGATTCTTGCATGCTAAACCTTTTAAGCACTTTGTCTATGTATGTACTTTGACTTAGACCAAGAAGCCTTCTCGATCTATCTCTATAGATCTTGATTCCTAATACATAGGTGGCTTCTCCTAAGTCTTTCATCGAAAAGCAGTTCCCTAGCCAAATCTTTACAGATTGCAAGGCAGGGATATCATTTCCAATAAGAAGTATGTCATCTACATACAACACTAGGAAAATGATTACGCTCCCACTGACCTTCTTGTAGACACAAGGTTCATCTTCATTTTTGATAAAACCAAACTCTTTGATTGCATCATCAAAACGAAGATTCCAACTCCGAGAAGCTTGCTTCAATCCATAAATGGATCGTTGTAGCTTGCATATCTTTCCAGCATCCTTTGGATCGACAAAACCCTCGGGCTGTGTCATGTACACATCCTCGAGCAGATTTCCATTAAGGAAAGCTGTTTTGACATCCATCTGCCAGATTTCATAATCATGAAATGCAGCTATTGCAAGTAAGATCCTTATGGATTTAACCATGGCCACTGGTGAAAAGGTTTCATCATAGTCAATACCATGAATTTGTTTGAATCCTTTTGCAACCAGCCGACCTTTATAGGTTTGTACGTTACCATCCATATCGGTCTTTTTCTTGAAAATCCATTTGCACCCTATGGGTCGTACCCCTTCAGGTGGATCAACCAAAGTCCATACTTGGTTTGCATACATGGATTCCATCTCAGATTTCATGGCTTCTTGCCATTTCTCAGAATCATTACCCATTATAGCTTGTTGATAAGATGACGGCTCATCCTCATCAATAAGTAGTAAGTCACCTTGTTGAGTCACAAGAAATCCATATCTCTGTGGCTCCCGGTGTTCTCTTACAGACCTACGCTGGGCTTGTGTCTCTTGAGCAGGTGCTTCTTCCACAACAGTTTGTGGTGACTGCTCTGTTTCCATCTCAATTTCAGGTTCAGTGTTTTCTTGTGGTTGAACTTCACTAAGTTCTATTTTTCTCCCACTGGTTTTTCTAGAAATAAATTCTCTTTCAAGAAATACACCAGTCCGAGCAACAACTACTTTGTTCTCGGTGGGATAATAGAAATAGTATCCTTTCGTTTCCTTAGGATACCCCACAAATAAACACTTATCAGATTTGGGTCCAAGTTTGTTAGTGGCGTGACGTCTAACGAAAGCCTCACAACCCCAAATCTTGATAAAAGACATATTAGGACGCTTCCCAGTCCATATCTCATATGGTGTCTTTTCCACTGATTTAGATGGAACACGGTTCAGTAAGAAAATCGCTGTTTCTAGAGCGTGTCCCCAAAATGATATCGGAAGATCTGCATGACTCATCATTGATCTAACCATGTCTAACAAGGTTCGATTTCTCCTCTCGGATACACCATTCCATTGTGGAGTATACGGAGGAGTGAGTTGTGGGACTATCCCACACTCCTTTAGATAGTCATGAAACTCTTGGCTTAAGTATTCTCCTCCTCGATCTGATCGAAGGATTTTGATACTTTTGCCAAGTTGGTTTTGTACTTCATTCTTGAAATCTTTGAACTTTTCAAAGGTTTCATGTTTATGTTTCATTAGGTATACATACCCATATCTACTGAGGTCATCAGTAAATGTAACGAAGTATTGAAAACCACCTCTAGCTAGTGTACTTATTGGTCCACATACATCACTATGTATTAGTCCCAATAAAACATTTGCCCTTTCAACATGTCCCTTGAAAGGGGCTTTAGTCATCTTGCCCATTAAACAAGATTCGCATGTTTCATATGATTCAAAATCAAAGGAATCTAATACTCCATCCTTATGAAGTTTAGATATGCGGTTCTCGTTTATGTGGCCCAAGCGACAGTGCCAGAGATAAGTCGGATTACAATCATTATTTTTAATCCTTTTAGTATTTATGTTATAGATAGGTATATCAAGATTTAATACATAAAGACCATTCACCATTTGTGCATTAGCATAAAACATATCATTTAAATAAATAGAACAACAATTGTCCTTTATTATAAATGAAAAACCATACTTGTCTAAACAAGAAATAGATATAATGTTTTTAGTAATTGAAGGCACAAAATAACAGTCTTTTAAAATCAACGATAAACCAGAAGGTAAAGCTAAATGATAATCTCCTATAGCTAATGCAGCAACTCTTGCTCCATTTCCAACTCGGAGATCAACTTCACCTTTTGCCAATGTCCTACTCCTTTTGAGATCCTGCACATTTACACAAATGTGAGATCCACATCCAGTATCTAATACCCATGATGAAGAAGTAGATAAATTGACTTCTATAACAAAAATACCTGAAGCGGAAGTCACACTTCCTTTCTTTAGATCCTCCAGATATACTTTGCAGTTTCTTTTCCAATGGCCGGTCTCACCGCAATGGAAACAGTTCCCTTCCTTTGCTATCCCTCCCTTTGGCTTCAGTGCAGAAGACTTTGGCTTAGATTTAGCAAAGACCTTCTTTGCTTTCTTGTTGCCTTTAGTTTTGGCCCTTCCTTTGCCCTTATTCACAATAAGGACATTTGTGGCCTTAGTCTTCTTAGTATTTGCTTCATATGTTCTCAACATACCAAGCAACTGGGGTAGAGTCTTTTCCATATCAGTCATATTGTAATTTACTACAAATTGACTGAAGCTCTCCGGCAACGATTGCAAGATTACATCGGTGGCCAACTCTTGGTCCAATGGAAAACCTAGCTTATCCAGATTCTCAATGTACCCAATCATCTTGAGCACATGAGTTCCAACTAAGCTTCCTTCTACCATCCTGCACTGGAATAACGCTTTAGAGACGTCATACCTCTCTTGTCTAGCTTGCTGTTGGTACAACTGCTTTAAGTGTTCGATCATATCGAACGCCTCCATTTCCTCATGTTGCTTCTGAAGCTCAGAGTTCATAGTGGCAAGCATGAGGCACCCAACATCAAGTGCGTCACTCTGATGCTTCTTGTAAGCATCTTTTTCAGTTCTAGTAGCCGTTAGGGGAGGTTCCTCAGCGGGTAAGGGTTCCTCTAGGACATATTGTTTCTTTTCTTGTTTGAGGACTATCCTCAAGTTCCTATGCCAGTCTAGGAAATTTGTCCCATTTAATTTGTCCTTCTCAAGGACCGATCGCAGTGATAAAGTGCTAGTAACGTTTGTAGTTGCCATGGATATCTACAATATAAATATGCAAAATAAGTTTATGATTTAAATCATTTAACATGGTCTTATATTAAATGATACTCCCACTATTTTATTTGAAAAATATCAACCCTCGAAACTTTTAGTGGGCCAAGATCCATATTTCGCCTAATCTTGAGTTAGCTTTGGCTAATCGCCCAAGACTCGGTTATTTAGGTAGACAACACTTTGTCAATTACATCACATATAATTCTTGGATAGTTGGACGAACAACACTTTGTTCAATTCATCAAATGAATTATAATCCAACCCATGCCTCTAGGTTTCCAATCCTATTGAGATAACCTAGTTAAGTCGTACCCAATTAAAGTATAACGGATATCACTTTTATCCTTTCGCGCCTTACTAAGATTGCCACGGTGCTTTGCTTTGGCAAACCCACACATGTACAATCGAAGTTATTGACGAGTACTTTTATTTGGAAGGCATCTAAAACTTAATATTTTAGAGGGATTTATTGATCTCATGATTAATTTGATAATTTAAAATATGTCCACTACATATAGTTGTATACATATCTACATATATGTGTAATACTATTATCAAACTAAAACATAAGATAAATCATGCATCAACATACATAATTAAAACGTGACATGGTTATAGCCCCTACTAATGAGTTTCTCAAGCCAATGAGAAACTCTTATGAGTCAACCTAAGGTAACTTCATAAGCACCTTCTTTTGGCTCCAATTTGTGAATGGCCTCCTCATCCCGGCACGATGCTCCATCTTCATTGATCACCATCAATAAAATAAACTACACTATTTTACAAGATATAGAATTCCTCGATTCACATTCGAGGGGAACATAGGGGAGGGATTACATTTAGAATGAAATAGAGAAAGGCACGACACGCAGGTCGTATTATAAATTACAATCATTCACAAATCCTATCTAATAGGTCAAAGGGCTATAACCACGCACCATGCTCAAACAACACATAAAGCATGCATTAACATTTAATTAATTAAATTCTAAACAATTTAAATTTAATTCTAATTAAAACTGTAATATAATTTTGAAAAATTATCGTACGCTCGGGACATCACATGCCACGAACTAAAGCGACTAAAACACGAACCTCCATGGTTCGAACCAAAAACCCACGGCTGGACCAATAGTGGGCCTAGGGTTCGAAACCCTAGCCCATGGCCGAGCCATGGTCCATGCGGCGGCGGCACTAGGGTTCCAACCCTAGCCGCCTCGCACCCATTTGATGTTTTTATCGAGCCATCTTGTTTTAAACGCCGGAATTTGTTAGCCACGAGTCACGGTCATGCCATGCACGGGGTTCACTCAACCATCTCGAGCTAAGGGTTCGAAAATCCTTGCTCTCATGTGGTAAAGTTACTAATCCATGCATGCATAAACCATTATCGAGTCAAGGAGTTCAAAACTCATCCAAGCATCAAAATTTAAGAAAATAGGGCGATGATGGCCGAGCCATGCACGGCTATTAGGGTTCGAAACCCTAGCCGTCATGAGCTAGCCGTCATGCCCAATGGGTTCTAAACCCTAATTAATTTTCGACACTTCCATGCACAATTATTAGTCACAACGACTAAGCCATCTCGAGCCAAGGGTTCCAAAACCCTAGCCCTCATGTGGCTAGCCATGGTGACATTTGTGATGGTGGTGGCCGAAAGTTTATGCTCAATAAATAATTTTATTCGCCAATTATATCAAATACAATTACTACGATGATTTTCATAAACTAAAATTAATTTCATATCAAATATGAATTTAAACAGTTTAATTAACATGCAATATTAATTCTAACATGATTAAACTATTTAACCACATAAAATCCGATATGAGCCTTGTACACGGCTCTGATACCAGTGTTAGTAACCCCATGAGCATACAACGCAGCGGAATAAAATTTTGGGATTACAAACCAGTGATCTATACATAGGGATTCATATCGGATTAGAGAATTACAAGTGTCTTACCCTTGTAGCGCGTTTGAGGCCGAATCCACGGAGCTGCACCACGTCTTACGCCTTCTCCGAGTCAATAGCAAAACTCGAATGGTTTTGCCTCAACGGAATCCACACGATCAAATCGGGTGAAGGGATGGATTAATAACACGTTGCTAGACAAGTTATTAATCCTATACACGAAGCTAACTCGATTCACAATCGAAACAACCACCAAACCATCAAGATCACTCCTCGGTTATCAAGAAAACCGAGAACTTCTCCTTGAAGTCGGCGGCCGTGAGCTTCTCTTCTTAGGTTATGATATTGTGTAGTGTTATATCAATTGTCTTACAATTAAAACCCATGCAATCATATTAAATATAATTAATTAAAGGCTTTCTTAAAGCTTCATGGGCTTAAGCCCATGATTTAATTAATCCTTATGATTATTAATTAAGACTCCTCTTAATTATTTAATTCATCTCATGAATTTAATTTCCCTTCTCGATTTAATCTTTTGTGCGACCCGATAGGATCTCGTAATGTTGGCAGTGACATAAAATCTCATTTTATGTCGCAAGCATCGAGCGGTATCTAGCAACACATCGATGCTACCCAAATTACGAGAATGTCAATGACTCGACATAACCTTTAGAACTTGTGATAATATTAATCATGTAACTTAATCCCTTTGTCCTTTGTGTTTAGATTGAACACGAGTCATGGAATAGTCATACTCGTATATTCAATCTTTATTTTCTTGATCCCCAAGTAGAACTAGAATAAACGAATAAGCTCGATATCTCATATCGACTCATTCGAGCATGGCCATGCATTTTAGTTCTCACTTGATCAAGGGCCTAACACATCTCCTGTTATATAGGAGGGACAAATCCTATCTCGATCAGTCAACATCCCTCCACACAATTCGTAGTGTATCCAATAGTCGCCTTTATAGTATACCCTGTTACGGGTAACGTTTGACGATATCAAGATACATAACTCCTTATGTTGGGATCTCTGATGATCACAAGTCGTAAGGATTACATACATTATTATCACTATGAGAATTGCATATGACGATCATATAACTATCCATGTTGCATTCTCATGGTGGGTCTGTTCAGTACATCGTTCTCTAACATGTACCCATATGTTGATTTGATATCTCATATCAATGAACAATTCATCGATCAACATATACTAGTCTCTACGTATTATCATTATCCCATTCATGATAATACTTGACTAGGAACATCTTTAAGAATAATACAATATTATTCTAAGGACATTAACATATATATTAATTCACAATGCACAGTTAAAAGAATAATATATAATAATGAATTGCCATTCATAAATCCATAAACATTGTATGTCTTAAACAATCATCTAATGACTTGTCTTAGGGCATATCCCAACACATAGCACTCTACTGTAATATTACTACATATCTCTGAATATTTTTATTCATATTCGCCTATAAAAAGTACTGGTGACTTTTAAGGAAAGTTAGCTTGATGTGTGGTAAAAAGTTTTATTTCCAGATGTTACTTTCTAATTTGAACTTCTTTCTTCTTGCAGCTGGATGGATTTATCATCCCCCTATTACAAGGAAATATCCTCTCCCTCCCCCTCTCGCTCCTTCCTCCCCTCTTTCACCTCCTTTTTTCATGTCTCTATTTGTCATCTCTAACTGTTAATTGAGACTGACAAAAAAATCTAATTTTAGATAGAAATGATAAAGTTTTACTTGACTAAGACTCAAGCTTCCAAACTGGAGAGCTGAAGCTGAAAAATTCACCTGCTGTTATAAAATTAATTTCTCGGAGGTGTACGCGACGACTAGGTACCAACAAGAAAATTTATTTTAGTTTAGTTGGATCTTCTCCACCTTGTCTGCGGTACACTAATGTGGCTATTGTGGTTAGGGACGAGGATGTGGAGAAGAGGAGCCAATCTAGAAGGGGATACTGCTAATTTCATTGAAACAGAACAACTGCTGGAACTTGAAGGTTATAGATCCTCTTTTCTGCAGGTTTGTCCTACATGCTTTCAATTCAAAGGCATCTACTATCTTCCTAATATCAAATCTGATGTTGCAACTATTTTTTCTTAAATGAAAGGACCAACTATTATGGGCATCTGACAGCAGTACTTTGCAATCATAGCAAGGTTTAATGTCCCAAGTGATGGTGTTTTTCTTATTGTTATAGACATGATTCCCATAAATTACATTGAGTTTCTTCCATTCAACAGAGACTGTTTTCATTTGAGACATGCCAATTTAGTAAAGTTATCATGCATTTCAACTGTTAGTGTGGTTCTCAGGTTCGGGGGTCCATTCCACTACTGTGGGAGCAGATTGTTGATTTGAGCTATAAACCGCGGCTCAACATCATTAACCATGAGCAGACAGTATGTGCATGCCTCATGAATTTATTATTTTATTACGTACCTTATGACTTTACTTATTTAACCACTCTATAATTTCCTTTTTCATTTTTCATCCATTCATGACAAATTAAAATTATTTCGTTTTTTGGTGTTTATCTGATTAGTATGTTATTTTCGTTTTTATGTTGTAATTTCAGTCAAAAGTTGTGGAACGTCATTTTAATGATCTATTGCAAAGATACAGAGGATGTGTTGCGGTTGATCTAGCAGATAAGGTTGCATTTTTTTTGTGGATACTCTCTCAATCATCAAGTCATGCGGGTGTAATAAGATTTTCTTGTTTGATTATTGCATTCTACCCAAGATCGTAAACTTTTCACAAGCCAATTCCTTGCATTCTTGTTGCAGTCAGCTATTAGGTGTAATGCTTAATTCCATGATGACGATGTACTGTTTTTATTTTAGTCAATTAAGTTGTGTGAATGAATGACAGTATGGTTTGTGTGCTCTGGTAATTACACCAAATTAATTTATCCTACAGGTTTTTTAAATGAGTAACGCCTGTTATTGCTGTTCTGCATTTTGTATTGTAAAGTCTACCGAGTCTTAGCCAGATGACCGAAAAATTCCTGACCAACTTCTCCTAAGTCCTTGTTTTGATCTTGTAGCAAGGTGATGAAGGCTTGTTAAGTGCAGCTTATGCAGAAGAAATGCAAAAGCTTTCTAACGTAAGGTGGGTTGGAAACATGAAAATCTTTATTTTGTTTTAATTATGAGTGATAATACCTTGTTGACATTTCATCCAAATTTGGTAGCTCACTAGTGAATCATATTTTTATATTGTTTCTCCAGATATGTTTCATTTGACTTCCACCAATGTTGTGGCAATGGGAGGTTTGATAATATACAACTTTTGTATGACCAAATTTCAGAAGATTTTGAGAAGCAAGGGTGAGAACTGGCTTTGTTAAACGTAGTACTTTTTCCTTTTTCTGGAAATGGGTGCTCACCAATCTTTTTCATATTTATTATTTTTTTAGTTCTCTTTTGATACTCACTATTCCAGCTGAGCAGATACTTCCTTCTAGATTCTGAGGGGAAGATTCTGGCAGAACAAGGAGGAGTAATTAGGTCTAACTGCATTGATTGCCTCGACAGAACAAATGTTACACAGGTTAATTCATCAATTTCATTTAGTTGATTGCAAGCAACAATCTTTCCCAGAATTTGCAAATGATATGGTTAATTTTCACTTGCAGAGCTACCTTGCACGGAAGTCTTTAAATTTACAGCTGCAGAGAGTTGGTTCACTTTCTTCGACTGAGTGTATTTCAATGTTTAACGAAGATTTTGAACTTTTTAAAAATCGTAAGGAATACATATAATCAATACTTGCATGATTAAGTATGAGAGTAGAATTTGTTTTTACTTGTGCTGAACCTTGTGTTATTTGTAACAGTATGGGTGGACCAAGGTGATGAGATAAGCCTCGAGTACTCTGGGACTCACGCACTAAAAGGCGACCTTGTGAGGTAACAATAGAAAAAATGTTATTTTTGCAATGTTGTATCATGTTTATCGAGTGGATATAGTCTACAGCCTTTGTTCACTTTATTGTATTGCAGATACGGAAAGCAGACAATGGCAGGTGCCATCAAAGATGGGATGAGTGCCATCTCAAGATATTATTTAAACAATTTTCAAGATGGAGTTAGACAGGCTAGCCAACTTAAAGATTATTTTTTCATCAACTATTCTTTGTACTTACCAAAAGTAAAAAGTGTTTAAAATCTCGAGTAGATTTTGACAAAAAATTATATACAACACAGGATGCAATAGATCTTATCAGTGGCCGCTACACTGTGAACAGAAATGGTCGCTCCCCTTTCCAGCATAAAGGATTTGAATCCCTTTCGGTAAGACAATACATCTTCTGCAAATTACCTTTAAAATATGGTTTCCTACAGAGGCATCTCTTTACATTGGTTTTAGTTAGTCATATGTTCGATGATTGCAATATTTATTTAGACCACACTATGCCTATTTGTTTATAGTGGCTTCGTCACGTATGAATTGCAAGAATAATGTGCATGGCACCGTTCCAACGGTGCATGTTAGTCACAATTTTCCTCCTTTCTCTAATCTTGTTTATGGTTTTTTCAACCTTGCTGATTAAAATACTTCCCTTTCTATTAATTGTAAAACTACAGTATCTTCCAGTCGCATCAGCTTTAATTATCGGAGGATTGACAGTGACATCAATCACATTAAATCAAGGTATCAACACATCTTATTGCGGGTTTCATTGTTGCTACCCTTAAAGGCACTGCCCTCGGGCATCATCCACCATCCATTTGGAATCTTTTTTTTTTTCTTTTTAAAAAAAGATTCCAAATGAATGGTGATGATGCCCCTAAGGGCACTACCCTTAAGGGCATCATCAAAAAAACCCTTATTGGGAAATGATATCTAGACTGTAAATTTGTTTTGGCATCTATACTGCCACCTTTTGTTTTTTTTTTTATTATTATTATTTTTTGCAGCGGGACGAAATGCACAACACATTCTATCTTCAATTATCTGTGCTGGTGTAACTGCTGGGTTGATGTCAATAATTAAATCCAACGGAAGACAAATTTGTTCAAAGCCACGTTTGTGTGGTCTCTTATAGGCTACTCAATTTCATAAACATTTCACATTTCAATAAAGGAGCAAATAAGAAAAAGACTGAAATACGTGCATAGGGAAGCTAAAAATGTGACTGCTAATAATCAATTTGAGCTCTCTAGTCGTATTCAGCTGTTTTGAAGGTATTAGTTATTGGACAATGCATTGAGTTAGAAAGTGTGTAATATGTATCAACTTGCCTTGAGTTTTAGTTGGAAACTAATGCAATACAACAAGATTCCTAGTGCACCAAGCATTACTATAATATAAAATTAAATCCCCTTCATTTGATTCTGTGTAGAATGGAACATGTATGTGATAATTTTACTATTTCAAACCACACAGAATCTCAAGAGGACAGTATCGTAAATAATTAGATGTACACTTGATCACCTCCTCCCCTCGGATGAAAAATATTCATTAATCAATTAGTAAAAATTTGTAGGGAACAAAAGTTAAAAAAAAACACAAAGTTTATTTATTATGGCGCCTCAAAAATCTCCACATTTCATTAAAAAAAAAAAGACTCATAAATTGTGTTGCATACCAATTTGATTTATATGCGCAAAGAAACTTTTAACATAAATGTTCTTGTAGTTGCAGTAATTTGTTCGATTTTACTCGTAGCTTACACAGATGAGACTCCAAGAACTCGTATTCCCTGGACTAGCTCATTAACACACAAAATCATAGCTTCTAAAGGAACAATAATTGCGTTTTGGTTTGCTGCGGTTTTTAATCCAAAAACATGCCACTTTGATTCCAACCTTCTAGGACCAGCGCCCTCCGATTAAAGGCCCCCCATCACTCTGGAATTTGCAATCCTTCTGCCAATAAGATCTCTCAGCTCAATTTCACCTGGGAACCTGCTCTCCTTTAGCTTTGAGAATACCTGCGTCGAGTAAGATGATGAGGAAAAAAAACAAGAAAAAACAATTTATCTATGGTCGCTACTCGACAATAGAAGAATATAGAACTGTATCCCATTTGTTCATCCATCAGAAGTGAATGGATTGGAACTTTTTAAGCCACTTGTACGTACCGCACGAGGCTTGGCATGTTTATACTTGAATGTAATCAAAATGAGGTAGTACAAGATACATCCAAGCATATTGTCCAACGCCAATTGGAAAAAAAAACACATTTGCAGCATTGAACTGCTCAACACCCCGAACTCAAAAATTTATGGTCAAAGCATTTGATGTTCGAGTGCGCTACAATTTATCGACTCACAAGGCGCTATAAATGGACTCATACGGGCCAGATGAGTATGACTTATCAATTGATATATGAAAGACTGCAAACAATCTGAGACTACTGTACTCTAGGCGCGTACAAAGACTATGTCAACTTCTGTATTCTAGGTGCATGCAAGAATAAAGAGCGCTTGGCTAAAAGAATCACTTGAAAGATATCTGACCCGGGGACAGACGATCGTGTCTGGTTCATGTGTATGCATGCAAATATCATAATAAATGCATGAAAAGAGAATTACCAATAACAACGAAATCAATCTGTATGATGTGATCCTCGAGTCCAACCAACCTGACCAAATCTAAAAGTCTGGCACCATTGCTAATGTGATGACGGCTTATGAGAGTGTATTGAATGGAGTTGAGAGTGATTGGTACCCTTAACCCTAGATACAAATGCTATATTTATAGTTGTAATCAGCTAATTGGGTCAGGGTTAATATAAAGCTCATTGGACCAACATTTGGCTTTTAGGGCATTTATGCTAGAGGAATTACACATAGATACCACTTTTGAAAATATGTTTCAACTAAATCTAGCAAAATATTTTCTTTTCAACTAAATACATCTTGTGGGAATCTTCTTTTGTAAGGCCTCTCTACCTTAACGGTGTAATAAAAATATAAATAGGGCTAACATGCATTAAAACAGTTTATGGTTCCGGTTGCAGCCTTGAGCTATTAGGATTACAAGCCAAAAATAAAATTCCAAAAGCTAATTAATTACATTCCCAATAATGAATGTTGATACTATAGATTTACACTACTCCTAGAGTAGAGACTATCCAAAATCATGTATCCTAATTCCTTAATACTCCTCGTAGCTCACTGCCTCAACCCGGCCCATAGCCCTCCAAGTCCAAAAGGTGTACCTACAGGAACAACTCACCATGAGCATATACATCACTATTCAACAAAATCCAAGCACAATAACATAAATAATTGCATGAGATATATATGTGTGTATGCTCCCTGATTTACCACATTAGCACATTTTCATTGTTGTTCCTGTTTCAAAAACTCTGCACAAAATCATTAGTTCATAATATAATGATCGATACCACGTTCCAGTTATAACCACAATATTCCACATTAATCACTAGAAATGTGACTGTTCCGGTCCTGTTACAACAGCGGAATTTTAAGACCCCTCGCTTTGACATATAGCGGCATCATATGATATCCCTCGCTTCGACAATGACAGCAGCATGTACATCGCTTCGACATTACAGCGGCAAATATCATATTACCATCGCTTCATATGACAGCGGTAAGTACCTCCCTCGCTCGTATATAACAACTACCGGAACAATCAAGCATTTCCAACCACATATAAATAACCACAATACTTGAGTCCACAATCATAATGCATCGCCATTATCTCAATATATATCAACACATTTCGTAATCCACACTTGTCCACGATATATATATAACCACAAGTGTAAGAACACATTTTACCGTCCAATGCCCGTACGTCTCACTACGTATCTTAGTCTCTGTTGGGAAACGATTTCTAAGTTTTGGTGATTACAAACACCTACGGGATAAAGACTTACCGGGTGATAAAGACCAACTGGATGAACACCTACCGGATGTTGAAGTCTTACCGGGTGATAAAGACCAACTGGATGAACACCTACCGGGTGAAGACACCAACCGGGTGATAGACATCAACTGGATGGCTACCAACTGGATAGACATCAATCGGACAGACATCAACTGGATGGCTACCAACTGGATAGACATCAACCGGACAACCATCAACTGGATACATACATTAGCCGGACAGACATCAGCCGGACAGACATCAACCGGATAAACATAAACTGGATGGACATCTACTGGACAACCATCAACCGGATAGTCTCACACTGAACAAAGACATCAACTGGTCATAAGAGGATGAACGACCAGTTGAACAAAGAAAACCAGCAGAAGTCTAAACTTCCAGTAAGAGCACTAAGCAACGAGACAAAATAAGTACAACATTATCTGACAAAGGTACAACAGAGCGGCGCACCCTGCTATATCTCCGCCACCATTACCGTCAGAGTTAAAAGAGCCGTTGCTTAACAAAATAGGAAAGAAGACAATATGAATTTGGAAAGCTAATCTCTTCCATATTCAGAAAAGCTACCGTTGGACAACCAAACCTATAAATACGTCCAAGCAAAGAATGAAGATGTGCTGAGCGATTTTCAATCAAAGAGAAACACTTCAAAGCAAACAAGAAAATCAACTTATTTATATTTTAAAAGTTCAGCAAAGAGCAGACAAGCAGTGCAACTGAATCTGTGATAGATTATTCCAACTGAAGTCTGCTGATCAAGAACACTCAAAGCTAAACGTGTATTCTGTAAAGAGTGTCATAGAACCTTTTGTAACCAAATCAAGTAGTTGTGATTGCTAGGAGTTTAGGCCAAGTGTGTGAGTGCCTAACAAGGTTGTATACTGTAAAGTGTAAACCAAGTGTGAGGGCCCGATCCTAATGTGGTGTTTAATTAACACATAATGATTAATTTACGTAAACAGCGGAAGATTTATTTCAAAGGTCTTATCAAATGGCCCTAAAATTTTTTTCGCTTTTAGGTGTACATATATAGTGATACTGAAAATACGTAATTCCAGTTTCCAATTTAACCTGTTGAGCATAACATCCATAAATCAACCAGTAGTAGAATACTTAAAATACAGATACTCGGGGCATACCCCGGTAATTCAAAACATAATTAAAAATATTCTAACAACTACTGGGACGCAAAACATAAAATATAAACCTGAGCTCGCTCTCAAGGAGCTCTGGTATCTCTCGATGCGTCGCTGCAAGCATCGCCACTATGTCCTCCTGTAAAGCCTGTCATGTCCGAACAACAAAAGACATGACAGCCCCCACAAAGGGGGTCAGTACCCCAGTACGAGAAATAAATAAATCATGTCAAGTGACAAAGTATCATGCAATGCATACCATGTATGAATGCGATGTATGAATGGGTACAAGGAATCGAATATCAAGATACCAAAAATCGGAGTCCAAAGGAAGGTATCATCAAATCATCAAAGCTCGAGCAGAGGGTGACAGTATACGTACATTGCGCTAGGAAAACTCATCCTATGTACGTTACTGCATCCAGCCCTCGTGTCTAGGTCGAGTCGCACCTGCACGTGACTACAGTTACTACCTATACTGCCTGTCATCGCCATGCTCGTCGTACCCGACACTCAGAGTAAGTCAACTCAGTCAAATCATGGATATCAAAGGAATGATAGATCAATATGATATGCCCATGAATCATTTATGCATCAAATGACATATGCAACTCAATATATCATGCAATCTCATGTGAAAGTATATACAAATCATGTAATTTCACATATCATGTAATCCAAGACATTTATCATGTCATATAGTCACATAAGAATCATATAGTGACAAATAAGTCATATAAATCAAAGAATGACATATAAGGTCATACATTAGCATCATTACACGTCTTTGCCAGACGTCATGATAAAACTCATTTCAACGTACCTCGACCCAAGCTAATCTACCGAGACTTCTCGAGTCAACACCGGAATCTATTAACCTGGTCATAACAGTTCCAAATACAACATAATGTCACATACTAGTCTTAAACTTATCAAAATAAAACTCAAACTTAGACCCAAAACCAATTCTCTAAATTTCAGTCTGCGCAACTGTAGAGATCGGCTCATAACTTGTCCGATACCTAATAAACTCATATGGGTCCAATTTATTTTCAAAGCTAACTCAAAAATGAACATTTCATCAGTTCAACTCATCTTCAAATTCGTTCATTTAGCCTAGGTAAAATGGCCAAGAACAATCTGCTAGAAAAACAGGACAATTTACCAAATTCCAGCCTGACCCAGTTTTGTATAAAACTCATAATAAATTCATATGACGTCCAAATGACTTGAGGCTAGTTGGAAACTCACGAAAACCCAAAGTAATACAGTTCATATTTGAAGTTCAGAAGCTAGTTCGCTCATCTAAAGGCACATGCAAAGCAAAGTATGCCAGATTTAAAAAATACTCATATTCTGTTTTGACAGAGTGAGCGGTTCTAGGGAAAATTTCATATCTTACACACGAAAACTCCAAATCATGTGAGGCCAGTTTCTAATGCAAGATAACTCAAAGTTTTACATCTTTTATTCAGACACCAAGGTCAAAATCGTAGCACATTTTGCCCAGATTTACCATGAACACACTGCATGTGCAACCCACCTACATGCATGTCCCAGATTGTGCACCTTGTGGTACAAACATCATAACTCACTCATTTTAAGTCCAAAACATCTCAACTTTTAACCACAGGACGACAACACTTATATCTACAACTTTTGTTTGAGGCGCAAAGTCAGAATCGGAAGTTAGGTAAATCGAAATTTCGGAGCTACCTACTGCATGCAACAACATTTATGCAGATTCTGTTTTAACAAAATGACACCAACAAATTTCGTGTCTCCTCCTAAATTTCGACCCAAAATCTACAAAGTTCAACTAAATAAAGATAAGAACAGGTTCATACCCTTGTAGTTCTTGAAGACTCAAGCATCAAATTCACCATCAACACTCCATTCAAGCTTTCCAAGAATTTGCCACCTCTTCAACACTTCCAATTCTAAAATTTCTTGGGGATTCTTATCCCTCTCCTCTAATGCTCTACAAATCTATAATTGCATGTATAATTTAACCAACTCTTCCCATGGAATTAGAGAGAGAGAGGTTCGAAATTTTGGAGAAAAGAAGTGGGAAAAATCTGAAATGGAAAAATGGTAAAAAGGAGTTGCCTTGCATGGTGGTTTTGGCATGATTTGATGGAATGAAAAGAATTGCAATTCCAATGCTGAAATCTGATGCTTGGGCGTGAGTTTCAAGATTTGTAGGATAGAATTTGTGTGCAAAATGTCATGCAAGAACCCACATGTCATGTGGTCTAAGTGTCCAAATTAGTGATGTAGGATTTTAGTGTTCTAATCCAACTTAGTGCATGTCTTGTATGACAAAATTGTTATGGTACAATATATTTATATATATGTATGTTTCGTATATATGTATACATATTTACATATATTTTGCTTTATTTATCCCAATCGATGCAAAGCGTCGTGATCCGGAGCAATCAATTTGAATTCTCGGCTTTTAATCACCCGGGTTTGCTAACTCGTGATTAATCAAAATTAATTAGCAACGGGGCCTTACACTTCTTCCCCTCTTAAATGATTTCGTCCTCGAAATCGCAAAACTGAGTATAACTCAAAAAAAAATTAAATCATATGAGATGTCTCAATTTCATTCATAGATACATAAGAATCATCATGTATCAGTGCCAAATGTTGTGGTAGTGTCAACGATGTACCACTGAACCAAACTTCTCTATGACTCCATAAGGTTCAAAATATCGAGGCACTATCAAACCTCACTTAACGAATCATATTGATCGTGCAAATGTCATATTTCCGTATTTACCTGATTCTCAACTTGAAGTCTAACGATATATTTCTCTTTGGCGTAGCAAATCTGCTCACCTCAAGCCAAATTTCAATCGTTTCCGCATAAAATTTTATCGTTCCTGGCATATTTCTCAAAAATCTTAAGTTATGCCAAAATTCCTTATCAATTTTCTATCATCATATCAGCTATCAGTAATTCTGGCTCTACAAAACCTGAACCGATACCATCCCAAAAGTTGTCTGAAACTTAAATTATAGAAAAATTCTACTGGTGAATAGTGATTTCTGTCAATTCCCACTAAATCACCACCATTAATTGAGACATAACTTCCAAAGTCTGGATATTTTCTCAATTGATCAATCTGTATGGGTATGCTAAGCAATACTCATTGCTAACTTAGTATCCATTACATTCTGAATATAGTTTCGAATTCTGATATTATCCTCGGATCTCAATCAGATACATCTATTACAGAAACTAACTGTAACTAAACCACATTATCCATATCTTAAACATGTCGTCTTCTCATAGACATATAGACTATCATATGAAATCAACATCTTGTATTGAATAGTCAACCAATTCCGAATCAACTTGTTTCACCATCCCTGTTTGTCAAATAACTTGCTGGCATGTCAAACAATTTGCCACAAAATTCAAAAATTTCTTTCTTTATACCATCTCATCATAAATAGGATCTCGAGAATGATACATCTCAGCATTCCCCGAATAACTCTATGTTATCTATATTGTGCTTTCTGCTGTAATACGTCTTTCAAATAAGTAAAATACGATGTTATATACTGATTTTTCATTCGCAACCACCACTAAATGACATACTAAATTTACTTGGTTGATAAGACAGAACCAATTTCTTAACTCAATATCTCTATGGGTCTGTCCTTCGAGTCTTTCCGATCGTCAAAATCAGAGGTTATCAAACTGCAAAGCAAACATTTATGCTACCATTGCACCTTGAACTTTTAGGTTCAGTGCATCTGCTACTAGTTTCATTTTCCTTGATTTATATTGACTATCAAAGTCAAATTCTTTAATAAATCCAGTCATCGCTTATATCTCAAGAATATGAAATCATCTTTTCATGATACATTAGAACATTTCTTCAAATCTTCGACATACGTATTTGCACAACTACATATCTCCCTGAACCAGTTAACCACATCAACACTGGGGATGTAGTTCACTTCCATTTTAGTTATCACAATCGCTTTCACATTCATCTGACCTAACGAAACTCAAATTTCTTCTTGGTCAATTGGTTCATAAGACAGGCTATCCTAGAATATCCTTCCGTAAAAGCCTGTAGTATCTGTCAAAATTCATAAAACTTTTCATCTTGAGTACAATGATTGGTCTTGGCCAAATTAGTACTATCTTTACTTTACTGAAATCAACAGGTATCCTGTGAATTGTATCACCTATCCCAAAATAACATTCAATTCAACCAAGATTGACACTTCGATAACTTGGTATACAATTTGAGCTTCACGAAGCGTCTGAAAAATCAATCACATGTGTTCTGTGTGGTTCCTTCCGGATCTCGTATACACTAGTATACCACTGATGAATATGATTACACTTCCGCCCAAAAGTTACGGAAAATTTTCTTCATCAAATTCATAACTCTACCGGTATAATTGTCAGACCACACGACATTTCCAAAAATTCAAAATGTGTATATCTGGTTTGACCAATTGCCTAGAGAATATTTTCTCTTATGACTCAAACTGATGGCAACCAGAGTAAAACTCGTTCTTCTTATACGTCGAAGTTCCTTACAACTGATCAAATACTTATAGAACTTAGGTAGTGAGTATTTATTCTTGACAGTAGCCCGATTCAATTGTCTTTGGTCGATACACATCTTCATAATATCATTTTTCTTCTTCAAGAACAATGCTGATGTTTCCTCAAGTGACATACTCAAACATATGTACTCGTATCAAGGAGATTCTGCAATTATTCTTCTGCATCTTTCAAATCTGTTGATGGCAGTTCGTACAATGCTTTTGATATTTGATCTATTCTTTGACATTAACAAAAAGTTAAAATCGAATTCCTTCTTTAGTGGAGTTCTATTATTTCCTCAGGAAAATCTCGGTAAGTTCCTTACCATTAAGATATCAGTCAATCTCGACTCTTCCTGGAGTATCAACTGTTTATTATCAAATATCCTTCATTTTCCACATACGCAACATCAATATTTTCATAGCTGATACTATCAGTATCTTAGCTTACTATTTGTGGCTATCAATATTTCATTTTGGGGTCACAAAACAGTCGAAAATTCATTACACCATAAAATCAACTTCCTATGTCTCAAAATTTATCAGAGTATCCATACACTTGATACAATCAAAACTATATTTCGACAACATCATTTAATTCAAATCCACAACACTATCAACAAATTGTAATCTGCAGTTCACTATTTCAAGTGTGGATAGAATAATTATCACTGCTGGTGTATTTTCCCAATCATCATTATCAACGCACATTTGATGCAATATATGAAACCAATGATGTTATCTCAAATCAAACTCGTGCAGTGTGATCGGATACACAACATGTATCTGTGATCACTACTCCTATAGCATCTCTATCATTGACGAAATCGAAATGGTTCTATATCCTAGAGATATCTCAATCCCATTGTCAATGTATACTCTCTGGTCTACAGATAATTAACTGCTGCTGATACTGAGTAGTCGAAAAGAATAACAACTATGATATCTACCCCTAGCTCAGGGTATTTGTTGTTATGGCTGCATCTGTTCCTGAGCACGTAACGGACATGCTCTGATTGGCCACAATCAATAACAGTTCCTTTTATTCTTTCATATGGATCAATAGATATTTACATCCACCATGACCTCGGAAAGCTTGGTATTCTACAATCTCATAGTACCTCAAGAACTACTAGAGCTGGATAAATTGGAGTGATACTTCTGAAGCTTTTCTAGGACTACTGGGATTATCCCAATGATAGTCACTTCATTAATCTTTAATCCAGTTCTAACTATATCGGACCACATCGGTGTCTTATTCTTCAGTCGGTATCTAATCTCTTCACTAGTGAATAGCTATCGAGATTAAGCAGACATTTCCATTTCTCAAGTCCACGATAAACGTTTATCATTTTCCATGTAATCAACATGACTTTCTCGTAAATATTCTTTCCTGTGTCAACGAGAGGGAAAACTCTTCTTCCATCACTACCATTACTCTAGATACTCTCATCTAGAAGAGTTAATCATGTAGTATTTATTCATAAGTTGGACATATAAACTAGAACTGAATTACTACAGTCCCCCATCCAAGTCCTCAGTCAAACAGTTCTCGTTGTTTCTCACAACAACTATACTCGATCAGTCAATTGAAAAAATCGCTAGTTTCAATATTCTCAAGTTCTAAATTATCATATCGTCGTACACAGGTTTTGACATAAACTCATACGTATAACCTTGGTCTTTCAGACTTAAATTACTGATGTCGATCAACACAAAGCGTTTTAATTAGTTCTAGTGTCATCCCACTAATCACAATGATAAGTCCCAAAGTGATAAACACAATTTCCAATAATAGACACATTATCACTAAGTTATAATTCAATTAACAGTTTACAGTGCTTACAGGTACAATAAATGGCTCTTAAAGTTTGTATCGCTACTACCTGTCCAACACTAACTGTTCATCATAAAATCAAAACATCAATCTCAAGTCAGAGATGTTCTCATCACTTATTCTACATCATCATCCGGTCAGCAACTATCAGTGCTAACAAATAAAATTCTCAATTTCTCTAGATTGTCTGCAACTCAGCATTCAAAATCTCTAGATGATATGCGACTCAGCATTCAAATTCTCTACATTATATGCAAATCAGCATATTAAAATACTTAGAGATATAACCTCTAATTATCCCTGCTTAATAATCCATTACATGTATAAATCTCATTATCGAACATGTAAACATAGCAGGCAAGAGCATATAAAATCACATAGTCAGACACATGCACAAACAATCCATTTGTGTCTATTCTCAGTGTCCTAACTCTAGTTCGAGCATATCCCAGATATAGGCTCTGATACCATAATGTGAGGGCCCGATCCTAATGTGGTGTTTAATTAACACATAATGATTAATTTACGTAAACAGCGGAAGATTTATTTCAAAGGTCTTATCAAATGGCCCTAAAATTTTTTTCGCTTTTAGGTGATACATATATAGTGATACTGAAAATACGTAATTCAAGTTTCCAATTTAACATGTTGAGCATAACATCCATAAATCAACCAGTAGTAGAATACTTAAAATACAGATACTCGGGGCATACCCCGGTAATTCAAAACATAATTAAAAATATTCTAACAACTACTGGGACGCAAAACATAAAATATAAACCTGAGCTCGCTCTCAAGGAGCTCTGGTATCTCTCGATGCGTCGCTGCAAGCATCGCCACTATGTCCTCCTGTAAAGCCTGTCATGTCCGAACAACAAAAGACATGACAGCCCCCACAAAGGGGGTCAGTACCCCAGTACGAGAAATAAATAAATCATGTCAAGTGACAAAGTATCATGCAATGCATACCATGTATGAATGCGATGTATGAATGGGTACAAGGAATCGAATATCAAGATACCAAAAATCGGAGTCCAAAGGAAGGTATCATCAAATCATCAAAGCTCGAGCAGAGGGTGACAGTATACGTACATTGCGCTAGGAAAACTCATCCTATGTACGTTACTGCATCCAGCCCTCGTGTCTAGGTCGAGTCGCACCTGCACGTGACTACAGTTACTACCTATACTGCCTGTCATCGCCATGCTCGTCGTACCCGACACTCAGAGTAAGTCAACTCAGTCAAATCATGGATATCAAAGGAATGATAGATCAATATGATATGCCCATGAATCATTTATGCATCAAATGACATATGCAACTCAATATATCATGCAATCTCATGTGAAAGTATATACAAATCATGTAATTTCACATATCATGTAATCCAAGACATTTATCATGTCATATAGTCACATAAGAATCATATAGTGACAAATAAGTCATATAAATCAAAGAATGACATATAAGGTCATACATTAGCATCATTACACGTCTTTGCCAGACGTCATGATAAAACTCATTTCAACGTACCTCGACCCAAGCTAATCTACCGAGACTTCTCGAGTCAACACCGGAATCTATTAACCTGGTCATAACAGTTCCAAATACAACATAATGTCACATACTAGTCTTAAACTTATCAAAATAAAACTCAAACTTAGACCCAAAACCAATTCTCTAAATTTCAGTCTGCGCAACTGTAGAGATCGGCTCATAACTTGTCCGATACCTAATAAACTCATATGGGTCCAATTTATTTTCAAAGCTAACTCAAAAATGAACATTTCATCAGTTCAACTCATCTTCAAATTCGTTCATTTAGCCTAGGTAAAATGGCCAAGAACAATCTGCTAGAAAAACAGGACAATTTACCAAATTCCAGCCTGACCCAGTTTTGTATAAAACTCATAATAAATTCATATGATGTCCAAATGACTTGAGGCTAGTTGGAAACTCACGAAAACCCAAAGTAATACAGTTCATATTTGAAGTTCAGAAGCTAGTTCGCTCATCTAAAGGCACATGCAAAGCAAAGTATGCCAGATTTAAAAAATACTCATATTCTGTTTTGACAGAGTGAGCGGTTCTAGGGAAAATTTCATATCTTACACACGAAAACTCCAAATCATGTGAGGCCAGTTTCTAATGCAAGATAACTCAAAGTTTTACATCTTTTATTCAGACACCAAGGTCAAAATCGTAGCAAATTTTGCCTAGATTTACCATGAACACACTGCATGTGCAACCCGCCTACATGCATGTCCCAGATTGTGCACCTTGTGGTACAAACATCATAACTCACTCATTTTAAGTCCACAACATCTCAACTTTTAACCACAGGACGACAACACTTATATCTACAACTTTTGTTTGAGGCGCAAAGTCAGAATCGGAAGTTAGGTAAATCGAAATTTCGGAGCTACCTACTGCATGCAACAACATTTATGCAGATTCTGTTTTAACAAAATGACACCAACAAATTTCGTGTCTCCTCCTAAATTTCGACCCAAAATCTACAAAGTTCAACTAAATAAAGATAAGAACAGGTTCATACCCTTGTAGTTCTTGAAGACTCAAGCATCAAATTCACCATCAACACTCCATTCAAGCTTTCCAAGAATTTGCCACCTCTTCAACACTTCCAATTCTAAAATTTCTTGGGGATTCTTATCCCTCTCCTCTAATGCTCTACAAATCTATAATTGCATGTATAATTTAACCAACTCTTCCCATGGAATTAGAGAGAGAGAGGTTCGAAATTTTGGAGAAAAGAAGTGGGAAAAATCTGAAATGGAAAAATGGTAAAAAGGAGTTGCCTTGCATGGTGGTTTTGGCATGATTTGATGGAATGAAAAGAATTGCAATTCCAATGCTGAAATCTTATGCTTGGGCGTGAGTTTCAAGATTTGTAGGATAGAATTTGTGTGCAAAATGTCATGCAAGAACCCACATGTCATGTGGTCTAAGTGTCCAAATTAGTGATGTAGGATTTTAGTGTTCTAATCCAACTTAGTGCATGTCTTGTATGACAAAATTGTTATGGTACAATATATTTATATATATGTATGTTTCGTATATATGTATACATATTTACATATATTTTGCTTTATTTATCCCAATCGATGCAAAGCGTCGTGATCCGGAGCAATCAATTTGAATTCTCGGCTTTTAATCACCCGGGTTTGCTAACTCGTGATTAATCAAAATTAATTAGCAACGGGGCCTTACACCAAGTCTTCTAGTGAATCCTTCCTGCAAAGGAAGAAGGGGAGACGTAGAAGCGTTGTGCTTCGAACTTCCAGAAACAATTCTTGTGTCATTTGTTTATTGCTTATTTACTATTCAGTTTTATTTCTCCCAAGTCCAGCAGACTTCTTCCGCACTATAATCAGTGTCTGATAGCTTGCTTGATATTGAGAAGCAACTGTAATACTTAACAGTTTACAGTTAACTTAGGAAAGAAATAGAAATTGAATCTAGTGTTTATTCAACCACCCCCCCCCCCCCCCCCCCCCTTCTAAACACTACCCCGATCCTAACAAGTGGTATCAGAGCTCAGGTCTTCTCAATCTTGAGAAATTACCAATTACCAAATACTGATGGCCTCATTCAGCAAGATTCCAATGTTCAAGAAAGACGAATATGATGATTGGAGAATCCGTATGCAAGCACATCTAAGTGCTCAAGATGATGATATGTGGTATGTAATCACTGAAGGACCTATGAAGATCATGAAAATCAATACAGCTGCTTCTATCACAAGTGGTGATCCACAAATGGTAGAAAAAGACAGATCTCAATGGTTAAATGAAGAAAAGAAGAAAGCCAATCTGGATAACGTTGCTAAGGACATTTTGTTCAAAACTTTGGACAAAAATATGTTCAACAAAATAAAAATGTGTTCCACAGCCAAAGAAATCTGGGAGAAGATTGCCCAACTCTGTGAAGGAAATGATCAAACCAAAGAAAACAAGCTTACTATGGCATTACAGAAGTTTGAGCATATCAAGATGATAAATGGAGAAACTCTCAACGAGTATGATGAAAGAGTGACCGGAATAATTAATGAACTCAGCAGTCTGGGCAAGGAGTTACCCAACAGAGAAGTCACCCTCAAAGTGATGAGAGGTCTCCCAAGAGAATGGGATGTCAAGACCATTGCTATGAGAGAATCAAAGGACATCAACAAGATAGATCTGCATGATTTGTTTGCTGATTTAAAAGCCTATGAATTCGAGTTAGGTATTCGGGTTGAAGATGAACCCAGTACCAGTCAGCCTACCAAAGCTCTCACTGCATCAGAAGCCATACCTACTACTACAGAGATGACTCCAGAAAAAATATGTAATGATGCTATGGCGATGTTCGTAAATAAATTCGGAAAATTCATGAAGAAGAATCAGAAATCATATCCACGAAGGCAGAGCTTCAAAGGAAGATCAGAAGAAGAAGAGCGTGTATGCTTCAACTATCTCAAGCTAGGGCATTTCATCGCCGACTGTCCCAAACCCAAAAAGGATGATCACAAAAGAGGATCCAATGATCACAGAAAATCCAAGGAAACTTGAAAATCTTCCAGAAGGGACAGAGACCAAAAGGTGTTGATGGCAGAAGAAAGTAAAAGAAAATGGGCTGATTTTGAATCAGAATCAGAGGAGTCAACCAGCTCGTCCAGCGAGAGTGAAGACGAGGAAGTCCACTGCTTAATGGCAAATGATGAAATTGAGGTACACAAATCTAATCTATCTGAATTTACACATGGTGAACTTACCAATGCATTGCAGGACATGATCAATGAGTATCGGACGTTATATGAATCCTTTGAAAGCTATAAGACTGAGCACTCAATCCCAACGGAAACGCATAACAACAAACTTGATTGTGAACAATCAAATGAGTTGAAATGCTTAAGGGAAACAGCCAGTCTTCTAGTGAAAGAAAGAGATGAAGCCAAGTATGCTTACCAGAAACTCAGCAAACTGGTCAGCACTTGGAATGCGTCAACTACCAGAAAAGATGAGATGCTTGAGTCTATAAGACTTGCTAGTGATCGAACTGGTATAGGCTATAATAACAATGATGGCAGTTCATCTGGTAACGAACATCAACTGTGTATAACAAAAAGCAAGGTTCAACCAATGAATTTTGTAAGATCTAGCACGGTATATGACCCTTATGAACTGGTTAAAGAACCTGTTAAAGCAACACTCATCAAGGAACAGGCACAACACAGGGGTATCGGTTATGTAGAACCACTCAAAGAGGCTAAACCGAGGCAAAAGTTCAGAAATGAACTTAAACCCACTGTCGAGCAGCTAGAGAGGTTAAACCCAACTGGTACTACAACCGTAAGCCTGTCCAGAAGAGGTATATGCTCTATAACAGGAACTACAAACCAAAAGCACATGCATACACATATTATCACACTTCACAGTCAAGACCATCACCATCAGTTATGAATGCACACACATTTCAGAACCCACACCGACCTAAGCCACTCAGGGTCATACAAGTGTGGGTTCCGAAAGGACTAATCCTGCCCGGACCCAAGTAGGATTGGGTACTAATCATTTTATCGCTTTAATTGCAGGAAACTAGAATGCATCTTGTTCGGAGCTCAGAATGGTTTCTGGACAGCGGATGCTCTAGACATATGACAGGAAATGCGAGCTTATTGTCTGAACTGGTGGACTCCACCGGACCCAGAATAACTTTTGGAGACAACGCGAAAGGTAGAACCGTGGGTAAGGGTAAGATTATCTACGGTAACATTATTATTAAAGATATTCTGTTAGTTGAAAATCTATGCTATAACTTGATTAGCATAAGTCAACTCTGTGACAATGGTCATTCCGTAGAATTCAACCAGCACTCATGTACAATCAAATCTTCTGATGGTAGTATATTACTTATAGGAAGAAGGCATGATTACACATATAAAATTGATTGGAATCTTAATCAGCCTACCTCCTCTACTTGCTTTGCTGCCCTGAATTCTTCCAAGAATTGGCTTTGGCACAAACGTTTGAGTCACTTAAATTTTAAAACCATTGCCAGTCTGCGTAAACTTGATCTAGTCATTGGACTGCCCCAAATTGAGTTCTCAAAAGATAAGATCTGTGCAGCATGCCAACTTGGTAAGCAAATCAGATCCTCCTTTAAGAACAAAGGGAGTAAATCTTCTTCTCGGTGCCTAGAGTTGCTGCATATGGATCTGTTTGGTCCTATACCAGTAACAAGTCTAGGGGGAATGAAGTATACCATAGTGTTAATAGACGATTACACTCGTTTTACGTGGGTATTGTTCCTAAGTGGCAAAGATCAGGCTACTCCAAATCTGATCAAACTACTGAAAAGACTCCAAAATGAGAAATCGTGTGGGATAGATAGAATTCGCAGTGATAAAGGTACTGAGTTCACCAATCAGTCACTCGAATCATATCTAGATGACCTTGGTATTAAACACGAATACTCTGCTGCTAGAACTCCTCAACAAAATGGAGTTGCTGAGCGTAGGAACCGCACTTTGAAAGAAGCTGCGCGAACTATGCTTGCGGAATCAGAAATATCTCAGAAATTTTGGGCAGAAGCTGTCAACACAGCTTGTTTTACGCAGAACAGATCAATGATTAATAAGCGAGCAAATAAAACCCCTTATGAGATCTGGAATGACAGTAAGCCAAATATTTCCTACTTCCATGTGTTTGTTGCAAATGTTTTTTTCACAACAATGGAAAGACTCATGTAGGGTCTTCCTACCTTAACATCATATTATACACGTATTATGGACTAAACATGCATTCATAACCTCTTAAGGGTTCCGGTTGTAGCTTTGAGCTAAGAAGATTACAGGCCAAAATAAAATTTCAACAGCTAATTAATTACATTATCAATAATGAATTTTAAAGCTATAGGTTTACACTACTCCTAGAGTAGAGACTATCAAAATCATGTATCATATATTCATCTTGCTCCTTTTTGCTCACTGCCTCAACCCGACCCTAGGCCCTTCGGTCCAAAAGTGTACCTACAGGAACAACCCATCATGAGCATGTACATCTTCAATTAACATCATAGGGTAATGGCATATAAATAAATGCATGAAAGTAATTGGTAATGTATACTTCCTGGTTAATCGCATTAACCCTCTTTGGTTGTCCCTGTTGCATGGTCATGCATAAAACCATTAGTCCTTGACATAAATGATTAAAATCATACTTCACATATATGCTCATAATCAACAATGTTAATTAGAAATGGGACTGTCCTGGTTCTATTATGGCAGCAGCACAATTGGCCCCCTTGCTCGACATAAAGCGGAATTGTGATACCCCTCGCTACACCTTGATAGCGGATGTAACTCCTCGCTAGTTATGTCAGCGGCAAGTACCTTCCTCGCTTGCCCATAACAACCACCGAACATTCTACCATTTCTAGTAACATAGTTTAATATTCATCATAAACATCATAGCATCTTATAGATATCTTGTAAACATCATCATCATATAGACATCATCATCTTATAAACATCATCATCATATAACATCATCATCTCATAAACATCATCATCATATAACATCATCATCTTATAAACATCATCATCATATAACATCATCATCTTATAAACATCATCATCATATACCATCATCATCTTATAACATCATAACAAATATAACCGTAAATGTACGAAATCTTAGTTAAGTAAACTTGCTGGTTATTCGTTAACTTCTTTTTGTTGACCCTGATTCACATTCATTTATATGGGCATCTTACCCTATCGTATGACATCTTACCATATCATAAACATCGCATGGCATCTTACCATGTGGGCATCTTACCCTACCTTATGGCATCTTACCGTATCGTAAACATCGTGTGGCATCTTACCACGAGGGTATCTTACCCTATCGTATGGCATCTTACCATATCATATCATCGTGTGGCATCTTACCACATGGGCGTCTTACCCAATCATATACATCGTATCGTTAAATAAACATCGTATAAACATTATCTTAATCTTACTTATCACAATCATCATCATAAACATCATCATTATAAACTTACTTATCATAACCATCATCTTAAACATCATCATCATAAACTTACTTATCATTACCATCATCTTAAACATCATCATCATAAACTTACTTATAATTACCATCTTAAACATCATCATCATAAACTTACTTATCATAACCATCATCGTAAACATCATCATCATAAACTTACTTATCAAATCATTATCATAAACATCATATCATCTTTACTTATCATAAACATCATCATCATAATACTTGTGCAATCATTGCATAAAGTATAGATGTATGGTTTACCGTCCGATGCCCGTACGCTTCTTACGTACCTTAATTCCAAAAGTGGAGAAATTGAAGAACTCTATCTTCTTGATGTTGTTGGCACCTGGGATGGTTCCACACAATCATACAAATCAATATTAGAAGCCAAATAATAGCCAAATACCAATAATTCATCAAAAATCATCATTTTCCATGTTTTACACAGTGGCGATCGATCGCTACTTGAGGCGATCGATCGCCTCGCTCTTTTGCCTTGCGGCGATCGATCGCTTAATTTTAGGTGATCGATCGCCTGCTACGTGAAATGGCTACTGGCCATCGGCGATCGATCGCCTCATACAGGGCGATCGATCGCCACCCACTGGTGCGCGATTTCCACCATTTCCTTGAGCATTTTCTAAGCTCGATCCCATACCATTCAAACCCAAACTTTCTAACCACACTAACATCATCATAACTCGTTAAAACGCACATAAAACACTTCAAAAATCATACCCCAACCATAAATAACATACACCCAAACAAACCCATTTCAAAACCCTCCAAAACCATAACAAACTCAAATAAAACTTTACAAAAACATCAAGGAGGTATCCATACCTCTTGGGGACTCCAAATCTCCCAACAAATTCCACAAATCAAGATTTTTGAAGGATTCCTCTTCCTCTTTTAAGCCATGGACGAAAATGGAGGGGGTAAGGGTTTGGGTTGTTGATTTGGGGATTTAGAGTATAAAGGGGAAAGTGAGTTAAAAGGTGGGGTAGTGGGGATTATAAGGGTTTAATTAAATTTGCACCCCAACACCTAACATGATGTATAAAATACCCCAACATGGTATTTTAAAAGTATTTACAAAAATGCAACCAACTTCATTAAATCCATACTTTCCTCATAATTAACAACCAATATAATAAAAATCATGTTAACACCTTATTACCCAACACCTAACTCAATTACCACGTAATTCATCATATAAACATAATTAATGCCTTAATTGCAATTAATCAATTTCGGGGTGTCACAATACTCCCCTACTTATAAGATTTCGTCCTCGAAATCGCATGCACTTACCCAAAATGAAACTAAACATAAATCATACCAGAAAATAGTTCCGGGTAATGCTGCATCATATGCCGTTCCGTCTCCCACGTGGCCTCTTCGACACCCCGACCATCCCACTGAACCTCGACCAACGGTATAACTTTGCTTCGTAGTGTGCGATCCTCGTGATCCAGAATTTTGATTGGTCGTTCTACGTAGGACACATCTGAGTCTAACTGTACTTCTGTAGGCTGTAAGACATGAGATGGGTCTGGCTCATACTTCCGTAACATAGAGACGTGGAAAACATCATGAATACCAGATAAAGACGGCGGTAGAGCCAAATGGTAGGCCAAAGTACCGATACGCTGCAATACCTCATACGGCCCAACATACCTCGGAGATAACTTTCCCCGCATACTGAACCGAACTACACCCCTGAAGGGTGAGATTTCCAGAAGACCTTGTCTCCTACTTGGAATTCCAGCGGTCATCGCCGCTTATTGGCATAGGCTGCTTGCCTATCCTGGGCCGCTTTCATCTTTTGGCGTATCAACTTTATCTTACCTTACATATCCTTGATCATATCCGGTCCTCCGACCGCTTTGGTAGTCAAGTCCTCCCGATACAGCGGTGACCTACATCGTCGTCCGTACAGAGCTTCAAAAGGAGCCATTGAATGCTCGCCTGACAACTGTTATTATAGGAGAACTCCACCAGTGGCACTGAATCTTGCCACAGAGTATCAAACTCCAACACACATGCCCTCAACATGTCCTTGAGCGTCTGTATGGTACGCTCCGTCTGGTCGTCTGTCTGAGGGTGATAGGCCGTACTCAGTCTCACCTCTGTGCTCAAAGCTGCCTGGAGACCCTCCCAAAAAAATGTGAAGTAAACCTTGGGTCTCTATCAGACACAAACGAGACTGGAATGCCATGTAACTTCACCACATCCCGTATATACATTTAAGCCATCTTTAAGTATGTAAAGGACATACAATAAGGGATGAAATGGGCCACCTTCGTCAGCCTATCTACGATCACCCAGATTGCATCAAATCCTGAGGCCGTCCTTGGCAAGTGGGTCACAAAGTTTATAGAGATATGCTCCCACTTCCATTCGGGTACCTCTAAGCTCTTCAACTCGCCACCAGGCCTCTGTCTTTCTGCCTTCACCTGCTGGCAGATCAAACATCTTTTAACGAAAGCGATCACATCGCGCTTCATGCGTCTCCACCAGAACTGACCACTTAGGTCCTTATACATTTTCCTTACTCCTAGGTGGATACTGAATCGACTACTATGAGCCCGTTCCAATATTCCTTTACGCAACTCTGGTGTATCTGGGACTACCCATCGGTTGCCCAGTCTCAAGGAATCATCTTCTGCCACTCTGAACTTTGATGGCTGTCCTTGAAGTACTATTGTGGGGTCTTCCCACCTTAACAGTGATTACTAGACATAAGAAGGACTAATCATGCATTAATAACATCCTGAGGTTCTGGTTGTTACATGAGCTATCAGAATTACAGGCCAAAATAAGGGACTTCAAAAATAAATTCGTTACACTTCCAAAAGAATGTTCATGTTTAGATTTATACTACTCCTAGAGTAGATACTAATCAAGACTTGATTCCTATACATTCCTGTGTTCTTCGTAGCTCACTGCCTCAACCCGACCCCTAGTCCTTTAGTCCAAAAGCGTACCTACAGGGACAACACATCATGAGCATATACAATCGTACTTAACATCATAAAAACATCATAGCAAATGCATGAAATGTTGGTTAAGTAAATATGCTGGTTAATCATTAACTTCTTTCTGTTGTCCCTGATTCATATTCATGCATATGGGCATCTTACCCTGTGGCATCTTACCACATTATAAACATCGCATGGCCTCTTACCATGTGGGGCATCTTACCCCGTGGCATCTTACCACAATTAACATCGTATGAATATATATAAACATCTTATCAACATCGTAAACATCTTATAAACATCTTATAAACATCATCATCTCATCATCAATACTCATGCAATAAAAGCATAGTTGTAGTGTAAGATGTGTTTTACCGTCCGATGCCCGTACGTCTCTTACGTACCTTTTCAAAAAGAGGAGGAGTCAACAGACTTTATCTCCTTGATGGTGCCGGTACCTGGGATGGCTCTACAAGACCACACAATACCATATTAGATGCCTCAATACCATCTCACATCATAAACTTAACAAAATAAAACATCATTTTATTTTTCAACATTCTGCCTCTCTCGATCGATCGGCCCCGAGGTCTCGATCGATCGAGAAACTGTGCACAACAGTGCTCAACCATTCTGCCTCGATCGATCGATCGAAACATTTTACCGATCGATCGAGGAGCTTCACCGATCGATCGAGAAATCCATCGATCGATCGGCACATGAAATTCAAAACATGCTTTAAACATTCTGTCTCGCTCGATCGATCGGGACCAAATCTCGATCGATCGAGAGCTCTGAAAAATCGGGACTTCCCCAGATTTTTGAGCACCTCATTTCATACCATCATTTCTACTTCATAAGGCATAAAACATGCTTGAACAAAACGTTACCAGCTTCATAAAACTACCATGCATGTATTCAAATCAAAGGTTTAACAAAACCTAAGCTAACATGCATCATATCATCATCATAATCTTCATCTTCAACCAACCTAAGACAGAAACAGAGCATGCTTATCTTTTCCCAGATTTTTCGAGCATATAGTTTCACAACAAGAATTCTATCACATAAATCATGTAAAATGCTCGAACAAACATGCTAGTAGTTACATAATACTTCTATGTAAGCACCTAACCCAAGGTTTCGACCAACCCTTACACTAGCATGCTGAAAACCACACAACCAAACCCTATCTTAACCAAGCTCCCAGAAAAACAGGGTCATGGATTACCTCACTCTTTTTGCTCCCTTTTTGGCAAGGATTTCTCAATACAATCCACAAGCCAAATCTCCACCTTCTGCAGCTTTTCCTGGACGATTTTGGGGAGAGGAAGGGGAGAGGAAGAAGTGTCTTGGAAGCAAATGAGTGAAGCATGGGTGAGGGATGTGATGGGGTATGGGCTGCCAAGTGGGGGGGGGGGGGGGGTGGCCGAGTGGCAGGGGTGGGTGGTGTGGGCTGGGTGGTCATGTGGTGTTTAATTGTGTCCCGGTATATAGTACGATGTATTAAAATATCCTCACTCGATATTTTATAACTTCATTTAAATTAATACATCCTTTAAAACACCCAACTTTCCCCCTAAATCATATCATCATCTCATAAATATTATCCCCCAAATTAAATACACCACAACCCTTAAACATAACATAAATCATCATCATAGCACATAATCATATAACATTTCGGGGGTATTACATTACTCTCCTACTTATAAGATTTCGTCCTCGAAATCCACATGCATCATCATAATGGAACTAAACATTAAAACATACCAGAGAATAGTTCCGGATAGTGCTGCACCATATGCCGTTCCGTCTCCCATGTAGCCTCCTCGACACCCCGACGATCCCACTGAACTTTGACCATCGGTATAACTTTGCTTCGTAGTCTGCGATCCTCTCGATCCAGAATTCTGATTGGTCGTTCTACGTAGGACACATCTGAGTCCAACTGAACTTCTGTAGGCTGTAAGACATGAGACGGGTCTGGCTCATACTTCCGTAACATAGAGACATGGAAAACATCATGTATGCCAGACAAGGATGGCGGTAGAGCCAAACGATATGCCAAAGTACCGATACGCTGTAAAACTTCATATGGCCCAACATACCTCGGAGATAACTTTCCCCGCATCCCAAAACGAATCACACCCCTGAAGGGCGAGATCTTTAAGAAGACCCTGTCTCCTAACTGGAATTCCAGCGGTCGTCGCCGCTTATTTGCATAGGCTGCCTGCCTATCCTGGGCCGCTTTCATCTTCTGGCGTATCAACTTTATCTTACCTTCCATATCCTTGATCATATCCGGTCCTCCGACCGCTTTGCTAGTCAAATCCTCCCAATACAGCGGTGATCTACATCGTCGTCCATACAGAGCTTCAAAAGGAGCCATTTGAATGCTCGCCTGATAACTGTTATTATAGGAGAACTCCACCAGCGGCACTGAATCCTGCCACGGAGTATCAAACTCCAAAATACATGCCCTCAACATGTCCTCGAGCATCTGAATGGTACACTCCGTCTGGCCGTCTGTCTGAGGGTGATAGGCCGTACTCAGTCTCACCTCTGTGCCCAAAGCTGTCTGGAGACCCTCCCAGAAATGTGAAGTGAACCTCGGGTCTTTGTCAGACACTATCGAGACTGGAATACCATGCAATCTCACCACATCCCGTATATACATCTGGGCCATCTTCAAGTAGGTATAAGACATACTGTAAGGGATGAAATGAGCCGTCTTCGTCAGCCTATCTACGATCACCCAGATCGCGTCAAATCCTGAGGCCGTCCTCGGCAAGTGGGTCACGAAGTCCATAGATATATGCTCCCACTTCCATTCAGGCACCTCTAAGCTCTTCAGCTCACCACCAGGCCTCTGCCTCTCTGCCTTTACTTGCTGGCAGATCAAACATCTTTTCACAAACGTGATCACCTCACGCTTCATGCGTCTCCACCAGAATTGATCGCATAGATCTTTGTACATCTTCTTTCCCCCTGGGTGGATACTGAAACGACTACTGTGAGCCCGCTCCAATATTCCTCTACGCAGTCCTGGTGCATCTGGGATTACCCATCGGTTGCCCAGTCTCAAAGAATCATCCTCAGCCACTCTGAACTTGGATGGCTGACCCTGAAGTACCAATGATGCCCATCTCTGAACCTCACTATCCGACTTCTGGGCCTTCCTGATCGCCTCAAATACATCTGGCTCCGCCAATAAGGTTGACACTCGCACGGGCGACGTGTCTACATCGAAATCGTAGCCCAGATGGCAATAAGAAGTCATCAAGGCCGACAAACACATAACATCCACTGCAGTACTCTTCACCTTCCGACTTAAGGCGTCTGCTATCAAGTTTGCTTTACCAGGATGGTACTCAATTTCACAATCATAGTCTTTGAGCAAATCCATCCACCTTCTTTGCCTCATATTCAACTCTGCCTGAGTGAATAAAAACTTCAGGCTCTTATGGTCCGTATATATAGTGAAAGACGTGCCATACAAGTAATGCCTCCAGATCTTCAAGGCAAATATGATGGCCGCCAGTTCCAAATCATGCACTGGGTACCTAGCTTCGTGTGGCTTCAGCTGCCTCGATGCATAAGCCACCACGTGCTTATCTTGCATCAACACACAGCCCAAACCTTGCAGTGACGCATCCGTATACAAGGCAAACCTCTTATTCTCAGACGGAATTACCAATACAGGCGCTGTAGTCAAGCGACGCTTCAGTTCTTGAAAACTTTCCTCACAAGCCTCAGACCAAAAGAAGGGGACTCCTTTCTGAGTCAGCTGTGTCAGGGGTTTGGCAATCTTCGAGAAACCTTCGACGAAACGTCGGTAATAACCTGCCAAACCGAGGAAACTCCGTATCTCCGGTACAGAAGTGGGTGCAGCCCACTCTAACACAGCTTCCATCTTCCTGGGATCTACAGATATCCCATGGCTAGATATGACATGGCCCAAGAATACCACGCTGTCCAACCAGAACTCGCACTTACTAAGCTTTGCATATAGCTGATGATCCCTAAGGATCTGAAGTACTATCCTCAAGTGCCTTACATGCTCTTCTTCAGTCCGAGAGTAAATAAGTATGTCGTCAATGAAGACTATGACGAACTGATCCAAATATGGCTGGAATACCCTGTTCATCAAACTCATGAAAACAGCTGGGGCATTCGTCACCCCAAAAGGCATGACCAGGAATTCATAGTGCCCATATCTAGTCCTGAATGCCGTCTTCTGAACATCGTCTTCTCTTACTCGAATCTGATGGTACCCCGACCTCAGATCGATCTTACTATAAAGCCTCGTACCCTGCAACTGATCGAACAAGTCATCGATCCTCGGAAGTGGATACTTGTTCTTTACTGTAGCTTTATTCAGTTGTCTATAGTCAATGCATAGACGCATCGATCCATCTTTCTTCTTAACAAATAAGACAGGCGCACCCCATGGCGATACGCTAGGGCGTATGTAGCCCTTGTCAAGGAGTTCTTGCAACTGAATCTTTAACTCCTTTAACTCAGCTGGTGCCATCCTATACGGGGCACGAGAAATTGCAGACGTCCCTGGTAGTAACTCAATCCCAAAATCGACCTCTCTCGTCGGTGGGAATCCGGGAATTTCCTCCGGAAAGACATCAGCAAACTCCGCCACTACGGGCACGTCCTCAACCTTTAGCTCTTTCCTCTTTTCCGTCATATCGACAGCATAGATAAGATATCCTGTATGACCTCGTTCTAATAACTGTGCCATCTTGACAGCAGATATCAACGGAATCTTTGGGCGAGAACCATCCCCAAAGAATGTCCACTGGACTCCCATAACAGACCTGAATCGGACAGTCCTCTGTCTGCAGTCTACCACTACCTGATACTTGTTCAGAACATCGATGCCCACAATGCAATCGAAGTCTTTCATTCCCAGCACAATCAAATCTGATCTTAACTCATTATCCTCAAAATAAATGAGGCCATCGTAGACAATCTGATCCATAGTCAAACTTCTTCCAGCGGGGGTCGAGACCATAAGAGGCATGGGCGACGGAGAAGTGCATATGTGGTGCCTTTCAACAAAATTCGTCGACACAAAAGAGTGTGACGCACCTGTGTCTATCAATATAAGAGCAGGGTGCATAAATAAAAGACACGTACCCGCTATAACCTCCTCCGGAGATGCTGTAGCCTGCTCCCTCGTCAAAGCATACACTTGTCCCTGAGGTGGCCCCGTGGGCTGACCTCCAAACTGCCTCGGTGCGAAAGGTGGTCTGTGCTGTGCTGCTCTGTCCGCAGGCCTCCCCGCAGAGTTCTGCTGTCTTCCCCTGTTGGGACACTGTCGAGCAAAGTGGCCTCTGTCGCCACAGACATAGCATCCTACGCAATCCTTTGCCAGATGTGGTTGTCCACAAAGAGTGCACTGAGCTCTTCCAGATCTGTCTCCCTGAGGCTGTCCTCTCCCAGATGGAGCATCATTCCTACGGTTCCCTTCCCATCGATTCTCGGGCCTCTTGTCACTGAATCTCGATGCTGAAGTGTTCCCCCTAGGCTTAAACTGATCACCCCTGGGCTTCAAATTGTCAGAAGTGGATCTCTGAGGGGGTGCTGGAGGCGGCACTGCATCAGGATATGCGCCAACTCCCAGTTCGGCTAGTTCAGCTCGTGAAAGCGCATCGTCAAAACAGGCAGGGCCATAGGTAATTACCCTGTCATATAGTTCCGGCCTCAAGCCCTTCATGAAATTCCTCATCTTCGCTTGAGGGTTTGCAGCAATATGGGGCACATATCGCAGTAAGGAACAGTAATGTAGAGCATAGTCAGACACAGGCATGGTACCTTGCCTTAAACTGGTAAACTCATCCTCCTTGGCTTGTCTTGCAGCGGCTGAGAAGTAGCGGGTCAGAAACCGCGTTCGGAACATCTTCCAATTTATTTCCTGCCCCAGAGCCTCTTGCTCAATCACGGTGGTCTTCCACCACATCAGTGCCTTCTTGGCCAGCTGAAATTCAGCCAATCTGATCCAGGCTGTCTTTGCACAAGGCGCTGCCACAAAGATCTGTTCAATCCTCTCCAACCATTTCTCAGCTTTCTCCCCGGATTCAGTTCCTTCGAACATCGGGGGTCGGTACATCATAAATTGAGCCAAGCTCAACTCCCCGGGTAGCAACTGTTGTTCAGAAGGTTCTTCTCCCAAGGCTGGTGGTGGCAGTGGATTCGTACGCCCAGCACTTGCATTTACACTAACGGCGTCACCCACTTCTATATTTGCTGCCATGCTGCAACACAAGGGTTAATAATAACACCACAAGCAGTTCATAAAGCACATCGTTAGATAATTAAACATGTCTAAAACTAAGCACCTAGTCAACTTATTGCTAAGGCTACCCTTCACTCATTCCCGAGTTATCTAACCTGGCTCTGATACCACTAATGTGGGGTCTTCCCACCTTAACAATGATTACTAGACATAAGAAGGACTAATCATGCATTAATAACATCCTGAGGTTCTGGTTGTTACATGAGCTATCAGAATTACAGGCCAAAATAAGGGACTTCAAAAATAAATTCGTTACACTTCCAAAAGAATGGTCATGTTTAGATTTATACTACTCCTAGAGTAGATACTAATCAAGACTTGATTCCTATACATTCCTGTGTTCTTCGTAGCTCACTGCCTCAACCCGACCCCTATCCTTTAGTCCAAAAGCGTACCTACAGGGACAACACATCATGAGCATATACAATCGTACTTAACATCATAAAAACATCATAGTAAATGCATGAAATGTTGGTTAAGTAAATATGCTGGTTAATCATTAACTTCTTTCTGTTGTCCCTGATTCATATTCATGCATATGGGCATCTTACCCTGTGGCATCTTACCACATTATAAACATCGCATGGCCTCTTACCATGTGGGGCATCTTACCCCGTGGCATCTTACCACAAATAACATCGCATGGCCTCTTACCATGTGGGGCATCTTACCCCGTGGCATCTTACCACAATTAACATCGCATGGCCTCTTACCATGTGGGGCATCTTACCCCGTGGCATCTTACCACAAATAACATCGTATGAATATATATAAACATCTTATCAACATCGTAAGCATCTTATAAACATCATAAACATCTTATAAACATCATCATCTCATCATCAATACTCATGCAATAAAAGCATAGTTGTAGTGTAAGATGTGTTTTACCGTCCGATGCCCGTACGTCTCTTACGTACCTTTTCAAAAAGAGGAGGAGTCAACAGACTTTATCTCCTTGATGGTGCCGGTACCTGGGATGGCTCTACAAGACCACACAATACCATATTAGATGCCTCAATACCATCTCACATCATAAACTTAACAAAATAAAACATCATTTTATTTTTCAACATTCTGTCTCTCTCGATCGATCGGCCCCGAGGTCCCGATCGATCGAGAAACTGTGCACAACAGTGCTCAACCATTCTGCCTCGATCGATCGATCGAAACATTTTACCGATCGATCGAGGAGCTTCACCGATCGATCGAGAAATCCATCGATCGATCGGCACCTGAAATTCAAAACATGCTTTAAACATTCTGTCTCGCTCGATCGATCGGGACCAAATCTCGATCGATCGAGAGCTCTGAAAAATCGGGACTTCCCCAGATTTTTGAGCACCTCATTTCATACCATCATTTCTACTTCATAAGGCATAAAACATGCTTGAACAAAACATTACCAGCTTCATAAAACTACCATGCATGTATTCAAATCAAAGGTTTAACAAAACCTAAGCTAACATGCATCATATCATCATCATAATCTTCATCTTCAACCAACCTAAGACAGAAACAGAGCATGCTTATCTTTTCCCAGATTTTTCGAGCATATAGTTTCACAACAAGAATTCTATCACATAAATCATGTAAAATGCTCGAACAAACATGGTAGTAGTTACATAATACTTCTATGTAAGCACCTAACCCAAGGTTTCGACCAACCCTTACACTAGCATGCTGAAAACCACACAACCAAACCCTATCTTAACCAAGCTCCCAGATAAACAGGGTCATGGATTACCTCACTCTTTTTGCTCCCTTTTTGGCAATGATTTCTCAATACAATCCACAAGCCAAATCTCCACCTTCTGCAGCTTTTCCTGGACGATTTTGGGGAGAGGAAGGGGAGAGGAAGAAGTGTCTTGGAAGCAAATGAGTGAAGCATGGGTGAGGGATGTGATGGGGTATGGGCTGCCAAGTGGGGGGGGGGGGGGTGGCCGAGTGGCAGGGGTGGGTGGTGTGGGTTGGGTGGTCATGTGGTGTTTAATTGTGTCCCGGTATATAGTACGATGTATTAAAATATCCTCACTCGATATTTTATAACTTCATTTAAATTAATACATCCTTTAAAACACCCAACTTTCCCCCTAAATCATATCATCATCTCATAAATATTATCCCCCAAATTAAATACACCACAACCCTTAAACATAACATAAATCATCATCATAGCACATAATCATATAACATTTCGGGGGTATTACAACTATCGATGACCATCTCTGAACCTCATCATCCGACCTCTGGGCTTTCCTGATAACATCAAATATGTCAGGCTCAGCCAACAAGGTCGACACTCGCACCGGCGACGTGTCCACATCAAAGTCATAGCCCAGATGGCAATAAGAAGTCATCATCGCTGATAAACACATAGCATCTTCAGCAGTACTCTTCACCTTCCGACTTAAGGCGTCTGCTATCAAATTTGCTTTACCAGGATGGTACTCAATCTCACAGTCATAATCCTTGAGCAAATCCATCCATCTTCCTTGGCGCATATTCAACTCAGCCTGTGTGAATAGAAACTCCAGGCTCTTATGGTTCGAAAGATAGTAAACGTCATACCATACAAGTAATGCCTCCAAATCAATGAAAACAATGACAAACTGATCCAAATACGGTTGGAACACCCTGCTCATCAGGCTCACAAAAACAGCTGGGGCATTCGTCACCCAAAAAGGCATGACTAGGAATTCATAGTGCCCATACCTAGTCCTGAAAGCTGTCTTCTGTACATCATCCTCTCGAACTCGAATCTGATGATACCCCGATCTCAGATCAATCTTACTGTAGAGCCTCGTACCCTGCAACTGGTCAACTAAATCATCGATCCTCGGAAGCGGATACTTATTCTTCACTATGGCTTTGTTCAGTTGTCTGTAATCGATGCACAGCCGCATCGAACCATCTTTCATTTTGACAAATAGGACTGGTGTACCCCAGGGTGATATGCTAGGGCGTATATAGCCCTTGTCAAGGAGCTCCTGCAACTGAACCTTTAACTCTCTTAGCTCCGCTGGTGCCATCCTATACGGGGCACGAGAAATGGTAGACGTCCCTGGTAGTAACTTAATCCAAAACTCGACCTCGCTCGTCGGTGGGAATCCGGGAATCTCTTCCGGAAATACATCAGGAAACACCGCCACTACGGGCACATCCTCAACCTTTAACTCTTCCCTCTTCTCAGTAATATCAACAGCATAGATGAGATATCCTTTATGGTCTCGTTCCAATAACTGTGCCATCTTGACAGCAGATAGTAACGGAATCCTTGAACGGGAACCATCCCCATAGAATGTCCATTGGACTCCCATATCAGACCTGAATCGGACGGTCCTTGTCTGCAGTCCACAACTGCCTGATACTTGTTCGGACTCCCATATCAGACTTGAATCGGACAGTCCTTGTCTGCAGTCCACAACGTCCTGATACTTGTTCCGCACATCGATGCCCACAATGCATTCGAAGTTTGACATTCCCAGAACAATCAAGTCTGTCCTCAGCTCGTTACCCTCAAAATAAATGAGGCCGTTGGTGTGCGCTTATCGTGTACGCCCAAATTAACCCCACTCAATCCTCAAGATTGATAACAATAATGTAGTAGCGTGAGTAGGGATCGATCCCACAAGGAGGTGTGAATTCTTGTGTTAATGAAAATCAAAATCAAAACAATAAAAGATGGGGTTGTGAATGAATTATACTAACTAAAATTAAAAACAAAGATTAACTAATGAAAGCGATTCTTGGTATCGGTCGACTCTTCCTTGAAATTATCATCTATTTCATCGATTCACAAAAGACTCAATTTTTCATATGAATATTCATCGTTGGACGTTTAATCCAATAATCAAAGTCCTATCTCACCTTACGTTTAGTTAAGTAGCCCAAGCGTTCTAGTTTAACCCTTATCAAACAATCAATCAAAATACAAGCGATTAAGATTTAAATCGATGATAGCATATGAACTAGTGAGATCGATGAAGCTAAACAACATAATCCAAGCGTCTATGTTTAATCTAGTCAAGTGTTCTTCCTAAGAATTTAACAAACTCACAAGCGGAAATTCATCAATCTTAGTTGCTTCGTAAATTAGAGGGATCAAACGATTCCGTATTTGATATCTAATTTAGCGTTAGATTTCATGCAAGTTATTAGGTTGTCAATCCAATAAACAAACACAACAATCATATCAATAAAATCAGAAAAACTCTTGATACTCAATAAAATTGATAATTAAAGCGTAAGAATCTCCCCAAGATAAATAAATCCAAGGATTTGTCTTCCTCAACCAAGAATTAAAACTAGCTAGACATAATCTAAGATAAAGCAATAAATAAAAACAAGGGAAAGAAAACTAATCCAATCTCCGCTCGTCGAGGTGTCAATCCCGCCTTCGCTTCGATCTTCGTAGCGTTATTCAACAAAATTGAGAGAAAAATTGTAAAACTATCCTAAACTACTCTACCCTAACTATCTAGATGGTTTAAAAGGTCTGATTTTCGTGGATATATGTATTGGGAGGCTGATGGAGTAGGTTAGAATCCATGTGGGAAGGAAAGAAATCAAGTTTTTACACTTTCCAAAAGTCTTCTGGCGTAAATACGCGTAGAATGGCGTAGCTACGCCTACAGATGCCGCAGCGTTGGCGTAATTACGCCTGTGAATGGCGTAATTACGCCTGTCCTCCATTTTTCTGGCGAGTTTCGTATTGTGGCCGTAACTTTCTCGTCCGAACTCCGAATTTGATGAATCAGCTGTCCACTCGAAGATAACTCAAAGTTCTACAACTTTTCTATGGACCACATTTCTAAAAGATGGCTGGAACATATAGAAAGTTGAGGAGAAAGGAGCAACATGTGTCTTTGGATTCCGGTTTTTTCCTCTTTTCTTCAACTTTATTGCTTCTTTCATCATTTTAGCTTGATTTCTTCACATTTCCCTACATTTACACAAATATACGATTAGGTAGCATATGTATCAATTTATCAATCAAAATATACCAAATCGTAGATAATTAAGCGCAATAGATGTGTCTATTTCTAGTCACATCAAACACCCCCATACTTACTCTTTACTCGACCTCGAGTAAATCAGATAAAACTACAATATTTTTTTCTTGGCTCATAGGTTCATAACAAAGACACTTGTCCTCACTTTAATGCCTCAACAATTTTAACATGCACAGTAATGAAAGGCGGTGAAAAGTTAACAGTGGAACAAGTTCAATCCCTATACATTTCATACTCAACAAAATAGTGAACGTGTGTGTGTGGTCATAAACAAGTGTTGTGTACAAATTATAGTTCCAAAATATGTAAATCCACAATAGTTCAAGTCATACACTAACACAAGTATAAGCTCACTTGCACACTCTTCTCCACTATCTTAGCTACTTTGCAAACATAAATCAAGTAGGTCTTTATTAGCTTGTAGCTTGGCCTAGGTATTGGCTTATGAAAGAAAGGATAAAGATATATCAAGTAAGAGAGTATGATGATATGCACACTAAAACTTCTCTTCTTGCATGAATTTTTCAAACCTTGTTCATTTTTTTTTCAAGGTTTATTTCAACAATTTTTCAATATTTTGTGCCTTGGCTCCCATCGGAGTCATATTTTTATCAAATTTCTCAAGGCATTCCTTTTCTTTCATGTATTTCATTCTTTTGACAATAACGTTCACAAATATAATTCAATGAATTTCCTAGTGCATTTGAATGAAATACATCATACTCCCTTAAAAGGTATGGATTAAAAGCATATTTAGGCTAAAAGGGTAGGATGATAAGCTAGTCAAGGAATGTTGAATGGGGGTCTTTAGTATGCTTAGCATACTACCATTCTTTTACATTAAAGCTCAAAAAGGGTACTAGTGATTGATTTTCTTTACAGGGTAGGCTTGAAAGGCTCAAACGCATCAAAGATCGCCTATATCACTTTCATGTTTGCAAGTAGTCTAGACATACGCCTCAAAGAGCATGTAGTTAAGTTCTAGCATGTATTAGAGACTTCTTAAGACTATCACAAAGTTTACACAATCTTCACTAAGCTATGCACACTTCACAAGTCATGACAATAATGTGCTCTAATATTCAACTACTAAGTTAAAGTAAAATTTGCATTAGAGTTCAAAGTGTTCCAAGGTTAACAATTCACCTTTGTTCAAAAGCATGCATGATATCAATTAGGTTTCATCATGGGCTAGTGATTCTAAGCATGCATTCATTACTAACTATGAGCTCAAAATTTTCAAATTTTTCAATTTTTTTGTATTTTTATAATAAGAAAAACAATAACAAACCACTAATCCCTCCCCCATACTTAAATCTTACATTGTCCCCAATGTAAGACAAAAATACAAGAAAAGAGAATCTAACTACTAAAGCAAAAATAAATAAATAAAAGGGAGAAAGGAAACTAACTCCCCTTGGGTTGCCTCCCAAGCAGCGCCTCTGTTTAACGTCGGTGGCCCGATGCCAGTTCTCGCTTAAGACGATGCCTATTTGCCTTGAACCTCTTGGAGGGTTTTTGTCTTTTCACTATGTCGCCTTCCTCCAAAGAAGTCAGTTGAGGTCGATCAAGATCTACCTCATGGCATCCTTTAACTTGTCGTCCCCTATGCTCGCCTTTTGGAATCTCATTCTGGTAAGATTCCTTGTTATCCACATCGACCTCTGTTTGTTCTTCAAGTATTGATGGCATCAGTACCATCGTTTCTGGAGTTTCTACCTCTTTACCACTGTCCAAGGTGTTGTCTTCGAAAAAATAGTCCCAAGGATCCATTTCAACACAGTACTCTATCGCCGACTCCTCTTCCACATCACTTGATTCATCTAAGTATTCAACATAGCTCTCAGTTGGAAACTTACCTTGCGAAGTTGTAGGATATACAAGCTCCTTTTCTTCTATTGGCACATGTATCTCCTCTTCTAGCTCGGGTGGCATCAGTACCACCTTCTCCAGAGTCTCATCTTCTTCATCACTCCATGATTCAAATGCAATCATGGTCTCCTTTTGTGCTGCTATCCGATCGGCTGATCTTATTATTTGCTCCATTTGGTTACCCAAATTCTGAGTGCTAGCCCTGAATTCCTGTTGAAATTGCAAAGTACTATCAATAAGTTTTAAAACAAGATTCTCTAAAGACTCACCAGGGGTATGGTATTGTGGTTGTTGCTGCCATGACGAATATTGTGGTATGTATGGCGGTAGATAGGACTGCATGTAAGGTGGAGGTGGGCTCATCCATTGATTGTCATAGTTGAGATTGGGATGATCACTCCAACTTGAGTTGTATGCACTTTGTCCACTCCCTACGCCAAGTTGGTGCACAAGATACTCCAATTCGTCTAGTCGCCTATAGTCCTCCATGATAAGATATGATTTTGAGAAATCAACCTGTAAGCACTAACAAACAAGAGTAGCGGTGGGGGGAAAGAAAGAAAGAAAAAGAAAGAGAAAGAAAGAAAACAGAAAATATTAACACAAAAATATACAACGCCTCCCCAGCAACGGCGCCAAAATTTGGTGTGCGCTTATCGTGTACGCCCAAATTAACGCCACTCAATCCTCAAGATTGATAACAATAATGTAGTAGCGTGAGTAGGGATCGATCCCACGAGGAGGTGTGAATTCTTATGTTAATGAAAATCAAAATCAAAACAATAAAAGATGGGGTTGTGAATGAATTATACTAACTAAAATTAAAAACAGAGATTAACTAATGAAAGCGATTCTTGGTATCGGTCGACTCTTCCTTGGAATTATCATCTATTTCATCGATTCACAAAAGACTCAATTTTTCATATGAATATTCATCGTTGGACGTTTAATCCAATAATCAAAGTCCTATCTCACCTTACGTTTAGTTAAGTAGCCCAAGCGTTCTAGTTTAACCCTTATCAAACAATCAATCAAAATACAAGCGATTAAGATTTAAATCGATGATAGCATATGAACTAGTGAGATCGATGAAGCTAAACAACATAATCCAAGCGTCTATGTTTAATCTAGTCAAGTGTTCTTCCTAAGAATTTAACAAACTCACAAGCGGAAATTCATCAATCTTAGTTGCTTCGTAAATTAGAGGGATCAAACGATTCCGTATTTGATATCTAATTTAGCGTTAGATTTCATGCAAGTTATTAGGTTGTCAATCAAATAAACAAACACAACAATCATATCAATAAAATCAGAAAAACTCTTGATACTCAATAAAATTGATAATTAAAGCGTAAGAATCTCCCCAAGATAAATAAATCCAAGGATTTGTCTTCCTCAACCAAGAATTAAAACTAGCTAGACATAATCTAAGATAAAGCAATAAATAAAAACAAGGGAAAGAAAACTAATCCAATCTCCGCTCGTCGAGGTGTCAATCCCGCCTTCGCTTCGATCTTCGTAGCGTTATTCAACAAAATTGAGAGAAAAATTGTAAAACTATCCTAAACTACTCTACCCTAACTATCTAGATGGTTAAAAGGTCTGATTTTCGTGGATATATGTATTGGGAGGCTGATGGAGTAGGTTAGAATCCATGTGGGAAGGAAAGAAATCAAGTTTTTACACTTTCCAAAAGTCTTCTGGCGTAAATACGCGTAAAATGGCGTAGCTACGCCTACAGATGCCGTAGCGTTGGCGTAATTACGCCTGTGAATGGCGTAATTACGCCTGTCCTCCATTTTTCTGGCGAGTTTCGTATTGTGGCCGTAACTTTCTCGTCCGAACTCCGAATTTGATGAATCAGCTGTCCACTCGAAGATAACTCAAAGTTCTACAACTTTTCTATGGACCACATTTCTAAAAGATGGCTGGAACATATAGAAAGTTGAGGAGAAAGGAGCAACATGTGTCTTGGATTCCGGTTTTTTCCTCTTTTCTTCAACTTTATTGCTTCTTTCATCATTTTAGCTTGATTTCTTCACATTTCCCTACATTTACACAAATATACGATTAGGTAGCATATGTATCAATTTATCAATCAAAATATACCAAATCGTAGATAATTAAGCGCAATAGATGTGTCTATTTCTAGTCACATCAGCCGTCATAAACAATCTGATCAGTTATCAAACTTCTTCCAACGGGTGTCGAGACTACAAGAGGCATGGGCGACGGAGAAGTGCATATGTGGTGCCTTTCCACAAAACTTGTCGACATTTGCTGCCATGCTGTAACACAAGGGTTAACAACCATACCCAAAAGCAGTTCATATCATACATCGCTAGAGAAACAAAACATGTTAATGTAACATCATGTATTTCATAAGCAACATATGCACAAAACATGTTTTAAAAGTAAGCACCTAGCCAACTTATTGCTAAGGCTACCCTTCACTCATTCCCGGGTTCTCTAACCGCTGCTCTGATACCACTAATGTAGGGTCTTTGATAGGCTTAGATTTTGAGTGTTTTTAACTGTAATTTCTTCCTACTTTCCGTATTTTTTCCTGGATGATATTATGCTTTTTGGTGTTTATTCGTTTATTTCAGGAAAATAGATCGGAAGTGGAAGAAATGAGCCAATATGAAAATAACGGGCGAAATCGAGGCGAGAAAGAACTAAATTTGAGGATATGAGATTTTCGGAATCTCGATCGATCGAGATTATGTCTCGATCGATCGAGACAGACAGTGCGCTGAGAAGATTTGAATTTCAAGTCTCGATCGATCGGAACAAATTTCCGATCGATCGAGCGAGGCAGTGACTCCGGAGCAAATTTTATTAAAGTCTCGATCGATCGGTGGAAAATCTCGATCGATCGAGCGAGACAGTGAGTTTCAAAAGCTGGCATGAACAGTGCACCGATCGATCGGTAGAAAATCTCGATCGATCGAGACGCGAAATCCTGAAGATTTTATTTTCCTTTTTTATCGTGATTGTGGAGGGTTTTAAGCGGGAATTGATTCATTCCAAAGGGAGAGCATATCAGACGATTTTTCTGGACCAAAGAAGAGCCCTAGCCGCCGCCAAGGAGATCCGTTCTTCCGGTTCTTCGCCTGAGCCAAAGCAAATCAATTCCGGAGTGCAAGGAAGGAGCAAGAGAAGAGATTTCGGTGCTACGCACGGATTCATTCCGCCGTTTATCGTATTTCTAGACTTTAATCTATTTCATATTAATTTTCAATTGATGTTTTTGAGGTCGAGAGACGATTAAACTTCTTTTGTATTTGATTTGAAACAATTCTAGTTTATTTTATTGAGATTTAGTATCATTGTGTTTGATATATTGATTCAATTGTGTTTGAGTGTATTGATGTCTATTGTTCATGATTTAATCGATTGTTAAGATCAAAGCCTAGCTAACTTTGATTCATTCTGAGAGTTATAACCGAGATCGAGAGATAACGTTGTAACACGCTCTTTTAATTCATGAAGTATGTTATGATTGAGATCGAGAGATGATATCGCATACGTGAGAACTTGGAATCGAGAGATTTAGAGTTATAAGGTTTTGATAATTTATGCAACTTTGAATTAGTAAATAGGTGCACGAGAGTGACTTATTCTAATTTATTGTTAGTTTCTTTACAGCTCGAGAGAGTGTATTGAATAATAGCGAAAACCTTTCACCCTTAGAATCAATTGGTTGATAATTTGCTTATTCAATTGAATCATTAAAGATAACACAGTTGAACGAAGAGCTTGATAAATTTCTTGAGCAACTTACCTTCGCATATCCGGAACCATTCATTTTATTGTTTCTTATTTGAGTTTCATTTCTTAGTTTAAGTTTGCTTTAGATAATCACATTTGATAATCGTAGGCTAAATATAATGTTATTAATCTTATTTGGTACTTATACGTTAGTCCCTGTGGATTCGATAACCCGTACTTAATTTTCACTATACTAAAACTTGACAACCGTGCACTTGCGGTAGAATCGCTTCACACTATTCTTTGAAATATCTTTTGTTTAAAAATAAAGTGGTCAGTCTTCCTACCTTAACATCATATTATACACGTATTATGGACTAAACATGCATTCATAACCTCTTAAGGGTTCCGGTTGTAGCTTTGAGCTAAGAAGATTACAGGCCAAAATAAAATTTCAACAGCTAATTAATTACATTATCAATAATGAATGTTAAAGCTATAGGTTTACACTACTCATAGAGTAGAGACTATCAAAATCCAATATCCTATATTCATCTTGCTCCTTTTTGCTCACTGTCTCAACCCGACCCTAGGCCCTTCGGTCCAAAACTGTACCTACAGGAACAACCCATCATGAGCATGTACATCTTAACTTAACATCATAGGGTAATGTCATATAAATAAATGCATGAAAGTAATTGGTAATGTATACTTCCTGGTTAATCGCATTAACCCTCTTTGGTTGTCCCTGTTGCATGGTCATGCATAAAATCATTAGTCCTTGACATAAATGATTAAAATCATACTTCACATATATGCTCATAATCAACAATGTTAATTAGAAATGGGACTGTCCTGGTTCTATTATGGCAGCAGCACAATTGGCCCCCTTGCTCGACATAAAGCGGAATTGTGAAACCCCTCGCTACGCCTTGATAGCGGATGTATCTCCTCGCTAGTTATGTCAGCGGCAAGTACCTTCCTCGCTTGCCCATAACAACCACCGAACATTCTACCATTTCTAGTAACATAGTTTAATATTCATCATAAACATCATAGCATCTTATAGATATCTTGTAAACATCATCATCATATAGACATCATCATCTTATAAATATCATCATCATATAACATCATCATCTCATAAACATCATCATCATATAACATCATCATCTTATAAACATCATCATCATATAACATCATCATCTTATAAACATCATCATCATATAACATCATCATCTTATAACATCATAACAAATATAACTGTAAATGTACGAAATCTTAGTTAAGTAAACTTGCTGGTTATTCGTTAACTTCTTTTTGTTGACCCTGATTCACATTCATGCATATGGGCATCTTACCTTATCGTATGGCATCTTACCATATCATAAACATCGCATGGCATCTTACCATGTGGGCATCTTACCCTACCTTATGGCATCTTACCATATCGTAAACATCGTGCGGCATCTTACCACGAGGGTATCTTACCCTATCGTATGGCATCTTACCATATCATATCATCGTGTGGCATCTTACCACATGGGCGTCTTACCCAATCATATACATCGTATCGTTAAATAAACATCGTATAAACATTATCATAATCTTACTTATCACAATCATCATCATAAACATCATCATCATAAACTTACTTATCATAACCATCATCTTAAACATCATCATCATAAACTTACTTATCATTACCATCATCTTAAACATCATCATCATAAACTTACTTATCATAACCATCATCGTAAACATCATCATCATAAACTTACTTATCAAATCATTATCATAAACATCATATCATCTTTACTTATCATAAATATCATCATCATAATACTTGTGCAATCATTGCATAATTATAGTATAGAAGTATGGTTTACCGTCCGATGACCGTACGCTTCTTACGTACCTTAATTCCAAAAGTGGAGAAATTGAAGAACTCTATCTTCTTGATGTTGTTGGCACCTGGGATGGTTCCACACAATCATACAAATCAATATTAGAAGCCAAATAATAGCCAAATACCAATAATTCATCAAAAATCATCATTTTCCATGTTTTACACAGTGGCGATCGATCGCTACATGAGGCGATCGATCGCCTCGCTCTTTTGCCTTGCGGCGATCGATCGCTTAATTTTAGGCGATCGATCGCCTGCTACGTGAAATGGCTACTGGCCATCGGCGATCGATCGCCTCATACAGGGCGATCGATCGCCACCCACTGGTGCGCGATTTCCACCATTTCCTTGAGCATTTTCTAAGCTTGATCCCATACCATTCAAACCCAAACTTTCCAACCACACTAACATCATCATAACTCGTTAAAACCCACATAAAACACTTCAAAATCATACCCCAACCATAAATAACATACACCCAAACAAACCCATTTCAAAACCCTCCAAAACCATAACAAACTCAAATAAAACATTACAAAAACATCGAGGAGGTATCCATACCTCTTGGGGACTCCAAATCTCCCAACAAATTCCACAAATCAAGATTTTTGAAGGATTCCTCTTCCTCTTTTAAGCCATGGACGAAAATGGAGGGGGTAAGGGTTTGGGTTGTTGATTTGGGGATTTAGAGTATAAAGGGGAAAGTGAGTTAAAATGTGGGGTAGTGGGGATTACAAGGGTTTAATAAAATTTGCACCCCAATACCTAACATGATGTATAAAATACCCCAACATGGTATTTTAAAAGCATTTACAAAAATGCAACCAACTTCATTAAATCCATACTTTCCTCATAATTAACAACCAATACAATAAAAATCATGTTAACACCTTATTACCCAACACCTAACTCAATTACCACTTAATTCATCATATAAACATAATTAATGCCTTAATTGCAATTAATCAATTTTGGGGCGTCACAACTCATCTCACCGCTTTTGATGCCAAATCTGATGCTGGAATATTTCTTGGTTATTCTACAGTTAGTAAAGCCTTCAGAGTATTTAATAATAGAATTCTTACTCTAGAAGAATCAGTGCATGTAAAATTTGATGAACCTACTGACTGTACAATATCTGATATACAAATCAACAACTTGAGCAATCGACTGGAAAGCACTTACATTGATGAAAATGTTGATGATGAGATGAATTACAGAAGCAGGACTGACTGCTCCTTAGAACCAGAAGTTCCTGAAGCTCAAATAGAGGAGTCTGCTGGTCAACAAGAACCGCATCCAGCTGACAATGACACTATTGCACATACTCCTGCTGCAGTTGAGGGAGCAAGTGAAAAAGATGCGACAATCAGAACTTCTGAATTACCCACTCACATCCAGTCAAATGAAGAGCTCAACCCTCTTGGACCTCCGCTTCGGTGGATGAAGAATCATCCTCCCGAGCAGGTCATAGGTAACCCTGTTGCTCCTCTACGCACCAGAGGACAAATGATTAATGAATTCCTTCATGCTGCATTCATATCTCACTTAGAACCTAAGAAGATTGATGATGCTATGTTAGACCCAAGCTGGGTAGAAGCTATGCAAGAAGAACTAAATCAGTTTGAGCAAAACAAAGTTGGTATCTAGTACCACGACCACAGCATCACACTATAATTGGCACTAAATGGGTATTTAGGAATAAATTAGACGAAAATGGAACAGTAATCAGAAATAAGGCAAGATTAGTTGCAAAGGGCTACAGACAGGAAGAAGGCATTGATTTTGATGAAACCTTTGCCCCTGTAGCTCGACTAGAAGCAATTCGCATATTTCTTGCATTTGGTGAGTTTAAAGACTTTAAAGTCTATCAGATGGATGTTAAGAGTGCGTTTCTTAACTGCAAACTCCAGGAAGAAGTTTATGTTGAACAACCTCCAGGATTTGAAAGCCATCAGCAGCCATCTTATGTTTTTCGTCTCAATAAAGCTTTGTATGGTCTGAAGCAAGCTCCCCGTGCATGGTATGAAACTCTATCAAAATATTTGACTGAGCATAACTTCATCATTGGCACGGTGGACAAGACCCTTTTCAAATTCACAAAGGGAGATCATACTCTGCTAGTTCAAATTTACGTTGATGATATTATTTTCGGAAGTACTAACTCAAAATTGTGCGAAAGATTTTCTAAAATTATGCAGGATCAATTTGAGATGAGCATGATGGGAGAATTATCATTTTTCTTAGGATTTCAAGTCAAGCAATCTAGTGAAGGAATCCTGATAAATCAGTCTAAATACACTAAAGAGCTGCTGAAGAAATATGGAATGAGTACCAGCTCAGCTGCTGCAACACCAATGAGCTCATCTGCCAAACTCGACTTGGATAATTCAGGAATACCAGTCGAAGTTACAATGTATCGAGGCATTATCGGATCTTTACTATATTTGACAGCCAGCCGACCAGACATTATGTTTGCAGTATGTATGTGCGCCCGTTTTCAAGCAAATCCCAAGCAGTCGCACTTCACTGCTGTCAAAAGAATCCTCAAATATCTGAAAGGCACTGAGAATGTCGGTCTATGGTATCCAAGAGACTCAACTTTTAACCTTATTGGATATTCAGATGCTGACTATGCTGGATGCAAAATTGACAGAAAAAACACCAGTGGATATTGTCAATTTCTTGGTGATCGATTGATATCACGGGGTTGCAAGAAACAGACATCCATAGCAACTTCTACTGCAGAGGCAGAATACCTTGCTGCTGGAAGCTGCTGTGCTCAACTGCTCTGGATTCAGCAACAACTAAGAGATTATGGAATTGAATCCACAGAGGCACCCATATTTTGTGACAATACGTCTGCCATTGCTATAACATACAATACAGTTCTTCATACTCGTACTAAACATATTGACATCCGTCATCATTTTATCAGAGATCATGTTATGAAGAAAGAAATTCGGCTGGTGTATATTTCTACAGAACAACAGGCAGCAGACATTTTCACAAAACCTCTACCGGACGCTAAGTTTTCCTACTTTCGAAATATTCTTGGTTTAATTGAAATTACTCATTGATTATTTTGTTTTGGTAATAAATTCAGGGGGAATTACTTAAGTTTATTCGCATATATTAATGGGGAATTTCAGTTATAATCTTATCTTGGTTATTTAAGCTCAATTGGTAATACAATGGTCAGCTGCAGTAGGTGTATACGTACCAGTAGGACTCTACATCCAATAGATGCGATCTTACCAGTCGGACCCTACATACCAGCAGACTTTACCAAATATGCTTTGACAAAAATAACCATCAATACTCATTAACCTAATTAAACATCGGAATTCAAAATTACTTTTGTGTAAAATAAATTATTTCACTCCCGCCTAAATCCTGTCCTTTTATTTATTGGTTAAATTTTTTTTAATCGTTAGATAATCGTCACGTATACATGTGTCCGCTCATCTACAGTACGACGTTACATATACTCTCATTTTCACCGCCATTAGTTTCATTATTCTTCATCTTCTCCAACAAATCACTGCGATTAACCTTCCTTCCAGAAAATTTTAGTCAACAGGATTGCTGATGTTACTTCCGCATAATCATTCAACATGTCAAAGAATACACAGCCAAGCTTCATCATAAATGCTGTTCACGTGGATTTTCATTCAATCTACACATCATCTGATGAAGAGACAAAGGAACTGATTCACAAGTTGGATACCTCCGGTCTGTTGGTGATCCTAAGCCAGGTCCCCTCATTCTACAAGGAAGAATTATACGAGTTCTTTGCTACTGCAAAAGTCGTTGATGACACCGTGGTGGCATCCGTCTCTGAACAGTTGGTTACAATCACCCAACTTGAATTTGGCACCCACCTGTGCCTTCCCTCCACCGGACTTACTGATTTTTCCACTATTCCAATGGAACTACGAGAAGGGATGCGCCTCATAGCTTCTGACTCTGCAAATCGCCTTCAACGTCCTCCATTCAGGAAAGTATTAATGAAGAGCCATTTTCGACAACTGGCGGATATCATTCAACGGGGCTACTATGTAAAGCTGGGTCATTTGATATCATCACCCCAGAAAAATTTGATGTTATGAGTGGGATATGCAAAGGCTTGGAGATAAACTGGTCAGTTGTACTATTTCAAATTCTGACTGGTCTCGTAGTTTCTGGCCAAGGTCAATCAGGCTTCGCCCTACCACTAAGCAGCCTCTTTGACAGCAAACACATTAAGACAGGGGCTCTCACCAAACTCCATCCAGGGAGACTTATCACTGCAAAGTATCTTCAGCTTCACAGACAGCGAAGTGGCAGAGAAGTTGGGGTGACGAAGAGCCGATCAACCCAAGTTATTAGTGACTCTGACCAAACCATATCGGAATCCGCTGAGTCTTCTCCTCCTCCTCCCCCTCCTAAGAAGCCCAGAACAAGAAAAGCTGCTCCTCCGACTTTCCGACAGAAAGTCATTGCAGTTTCTGATACCATCTCCTCCGCAGGTCCTACAGAAGATATCCCTGATAGAGAACCTAGCCCTGAAAATCCTCCACCTGAGGAACCAACTGCTTCTTTGGCCATGGTACTTGCTACCTCAGTGGCTCCCACTGACAATTCTTCTGCACTGGTGAGCTCTCAACAAGCACCAGGCTCTATCAGTTTTAGGACACCCAAATCCTTGTGTCCTTACTGTCATCCGAAGACCACCCCCGCTGGCAAAGGAAAAACTCTTATGGCTCCAGTATCCACTCCTGTTGCCTTTGAAATACAAATGGTCATGGATACCGTTGAAGCCAATCTGCAGCCACGGCTAGACATTTTTGATCGATGGGTGAAGGCTCGAGTGAAAGTCCGATTTAATGATTTCGATCCTATTCTGGATCAGGCAAGGGAAGATGAAAACCAAATTTTGGCTTATCTTCAAATCACAGACCCTGAGAAGAGCCTGAAGATGAGGGATGTATTCATTCTGATGAACTATCTGGGCGAACTTCAAGCCCTTGTTGAAACCCGTCTTCAGCATTTCAACGGTGATTCAGGCACAACGAATCATGATAGAGCAGTTCTACATGCTCTTGGACCAAAACTGGAAATGGGCGAGCTAGCTCTTCATGATCTTTGCATATCAACTGGTATTCACTCATGCTCTACTGCTGCAAATGTTGCAAGCCCCGACCAGCCTGATTTACAGATGGCCACTACTGATCTGGAAATTGCCACTACCAATGTGGAGATCAGTTCGACTGCCCTGGAGACAACTCCCACTGGAGCGGAGATAGCGTCAACTGCCCTGGAGACAACTCCCACTGGAGTGGAGACAACGTCAACTGCCTTGGAGGCAACTTCTCCTGCTAAAGAACTCTCCTCTCCAACTGCTCACCTTGTCTCCTCTGCTCCCAGCTCTTATAATGATCAACCGACCCAACCGATGGTTGTTGATCACGAAAATGTGGACACAGTAATTCAGACTGTGGTTCATCAAGTTACCATCTCCTCTGGCAACCATGAACCCAGTGAGTCCTCACATTCAAATGATCACACCCAGTCATCTGCTGCTGCGGTTGTCCAAGCCACGACTGATATGGTTGTACCTGCTCCAGACTCAACAGCTGCCCCACTTATTGAAGACACTGCTACTATGGTTGTTACTGTCTCAGACTCAACAGCTGCCCCACTTGTTGAAAACACTGCTGTGGGGTCTTCCCACCTTAACAGTGTTTGATAGACATAAGAAGGACTAATCATGCATTAATAACATCTTAGGGTTCTAGTTGTTACATGAGCTAACAGAATTACAGGTCCAATAAAACTTCAAAGCTTATTAGTTACATTCCCATAATGAATGTTAACATGTTAGATTTATACTACTCCTACAGTAGATACTAAACAGAAGCTGAATCCTACACGTTCCTGTGTTCCTCGTAGCTCACTGCTCAACCCGACCCCTTAGTCTTTTAGTCCAAAAGCGTACCTACAGGAACAACCCATCATGAGCATGTACATCATTACTTAACATTATAAGGCAATGGCATATAAATAAATGCATGAAAATAATTGGTAACGTATACTTCCTGGTTAATCGCATTAACCCTCTTTGGTTGTCCATGTTTCATAGTCATGCATAAAATCATAAATTCTTGACATGAATGATTAAAATCATCATCTTATGAATATTATCATCTTATAACATCATCATCATATAAGCATCATCATTTTGTAATTATCATATCTTATAACATCATCATCATATAAGCATCATCATCTTGTAATTATCATTATCTTATAGCATCATCATCTTATAGCATCATCATCTTGTAGCATCATCATCTTATAGCATCATCATCTTATAACATCATAACAAAATATAACAGTAAATGTATGACATCTTAGTTAAGTGAACATGCTGGTTATTCGTTACCTTCTTCTTGTTGTTCCTGATTCATAATCATGCATATGGGCATCTTACCCTGTGGCATCTTACCACATTATAAACATCGCATGGCCTCTTACCATGTGGGGCATCTTACCCCGTGGCATCTTACCACAATTAAACATCGCATGGCCTCTTACCATGTGGGGCATCTTACCCCGTGGCATCTTACCACAAATAAACATCGCATGGCCTCTTACCATGTGGGGCATCTTACCCCGTGGCATCTTACCACAAATAAACATCCCATGGCCTCTTACCATGTGGGGCATCTTACCCCGTGGCATCTTACCACAATTAAACATCGCATGGCCTCTTACCATGTGGGACATCTTACCCCGTGGCATCTTACCACAATTAAACATCGCATGGCCTCTTACCATGTGGGGCATATTACCCCGTGGCATCTTACCACAAATAAACATCGCATGGCCTCTTACCATGTGGGGCATCTTACCCCGTGGCATCTTACCACAATTAAACATCGCATGGCCTCTTACCATGTGGGGCATCTTACCCCGTGGCATCTTACCACAAATAAACATCGCATCACATTATCATATAAACATCATCGTATAAACATCATCGTATAAACATCGTATAAACATCATCGTATAAACATCGTATAAACATCATCGTATAAACATCGTATAAACATCATCGTATAAACATCGTATAAACATCGTATATACATCATCGTATAAACATCGTATAAACATCATCGTATAAACATCGTATATACATCATCATATAAACATCGTATATACATCATCATATAAACATCGTATATATTCATGTGATAAATGCATAGTCATAGTGTAGGGATGTGTTTTACCATCCGGTGCCCGTACGTCTCTTACGTACCTTTTCAAAAGGAGGAGGAGTCAACAGACTTATCTCCTTGATTGTGCTGGTACCTGGGGTGGCTCTACAAGACCACACAATACCATATTAGATGCCTCAATACCATCTCACATCATAAACTTAACAAAATAAAACATCATCTTATTTTTCAACTTTCTGCCTCTCTCGATCGATCGGCCCAAGGTCTCGATCGATCGAGAAACTGTGCACAATCAGTGCCCAACATTCAGCCTCGATCGATCGATCGAAACATTTTACCGATCGATCGAGGAGCTTCACCGATCGATCGAGAAATCCATCGATCGATCGGCACCTGAAATTCAAAACATGCTTTAAACATTCTGTCTCGCTCGATCGATCGGGACCAAATCTCGATCGATCGAGAGCTCTGAAAAATCGGGACTTCCCCAGATTTTTGAGCACCTCGTTTCCTACCATCATTTCTACTTCATAAGGCGTAAAACATGCCTGAGCAAAGATGTTACAAGCTTCATAAAACTACCATGCATGTATTTAAATCGAAGGTTTAACAAAACCTAAGTTAACATGCTTCATAACATCATCATAATCTTCATCCTCAAACAACCTATACAGAAAACATAGTATGTTCTTCTTTGCCCAGATTTTCGAGCACATAGTTTCATAACTAGAAATCTATCACATAAAACATGTAACATGCTCGAAAAACCATGCTAGTAGTTACATAATACTACCATGTAAGCACTCATACCAAGGTTTCACCCAAACCTACACTTAACATGCATAAGAATCATCCCACCAAACCCAAACTCATAAAAACAAAGTACTTACTTACCCCTCTCTTTTTGCTCCTCTTCTTGCAAGGTTTTTACACCTAATAATTCCAGCTTTTCCCCCTTAATTTGCAGCACTTCATGGACGAAAAGAGGGGAAAGGAAGAGGGAAAGGAGGAGGAGAGAAGGAGATGGAGGTTGATTGAGTGGTAGCATGGGTTGCACAAGTGGGGGTATGGGTTGAACAAGTGGGGGAGGGTGAGGTGACCGAGTGATGGGGGTGGGGTGGTGTGGGTTGGGTGGTCATGTGGTGTTTAATTGTGTCCCGGTATTTAGCACGATGTATTAAAAATATCCTAACTCGATATTTTTCATCTTCATTTAATTAATACATCCTTTAAAACACCCAACATGTTCCCCACATCATATCATCATATCGTAAATATACTCCCCAATTTAAATACACCACAACCCTTAAACATAACATAAATCGTCATCATAGCACATAATCAAATAACATTTCGGGGGTATTACATTACTCCCCTATTTATAAGATTTCGTCCTCGAAATCCACATGCATCATCATGTCGAAACTAAACATAAAAACATACCAGAGAATAGTTCCGGATATTGCTGCACCATATGCCGTTCCGTCTCCCATGTAGCCTCCTCGACACCCCGACGATCCCACTGAACTTTGACCATTGGTATAACTTTGCTTCGTAGTCTGCGATCCTCTCGATCCAGAATTCTGATTGGTCGTTCTACGTAGGACACATCTGAGTCTAACTGAACTTCTGTAGGCTGCAAGACATGAGACGGGTCTGGCTCATACTTCCGTAACATGGAGACATGGAAAACATCATGTATGCCAGACAAGGATGGCGGTAGAGCCAAGCGATAAGCCAAAGTACCGATACGCTGTAAAACTTCATATGGCCCAACACACCTCGGAGGTCATCTCCCCCGCATATCAAACCGGGCTACACCCTTAGAGGATGAGGTTTTCAAGAAGACCTTGTCTCCTAATTAGAATCCCAGCGGTCGTCGCCGCTCATTGGCATAGGCAGCTTGCCTATCCTAGGCCGCTTTCATCTTTTTGGCGTATCTACTTAATCTTTCTTTCCATAACCTTCATCATATCCGATCCTCCGACCGCTTTACTAGCCAAGTCCTCCCAATACAGCGGTGATCTACATCGTCGTCCATACAGAGCTTCAAAAGGAGCCATTTGAATGCTCGCCTGATAACTGTTATTGTAGGAGAACTCCACCAGCGGCACTGAATCCTGCCACGGAGTATCAAACTCCAAAATACATGCCCTCAACATGTCTTCGAGCGTCTGAATGGTACGCTCTGTTTGGCCGTCTGTCTGAGGGCGATAGGCCGTACTCAGTCTTACCTCTGTGCCCAAAGCTGTCTGGAGACCCTCCCAGAAATGTGAAGTGAACCTTGGGTCTCTGTCAGACATAATCGAGACTGGAACTTCATGCAACCTCACCACATCCCACACATATGATTGGACCATCTTTAGATACGTAAAAGTCATACAGTAGGGGATGAAGTGAGCTACCTTCGTTAGCCTATCCATGATCACCCAGATCGCATCAAATCCAGAGTCCGTCCTTGGTAAGTGGGTCACAAAGTCCATAATGACATGCCTCCACTTCCACTTAGGTACCTTCAAGCTCTTCAGCTCGCACCAGACCTCTGCCTTTCTGCCTTTACCTATTGGCAGATCAAACATCCTTTAACGAAAGTGATCACAGCGTACTTCATGCGTCTCCACCAGAACTGACCACTTCGGTCCTTATACATTTCCTTCCTCCTGGGTGGATCCTGAACCGACTACTATGAGCCCGTTCCGATATTCCTTTAAGCAACTCCGGCGTATCTGGGACTACCCATCGGTTGCCCAGCCTCAAGGAATCATCTTCTGCCATTCTGAACTTTGATGGCTGTCCTCGAAGTACTAAAAACGACCACATCTAAACCTCATCATCTGACCTCTGGGCTTTCCTAATAGCCTCAAATATGTCTGGCTCAGCCAACAAGGTCGACACTCGCACCGGCGACGTGTCCACATCAAAATCATAGCCCAAATGGCAACAAGAGGTCATCACAGCTGATAAATTCATGACATCCAACTTCCTTGTCGCATATTCATCTCAGCCTGTGTGAACAAAACTCCAGGCTCTTATGGTCCGTGTAGATGGTAAACGACGTACCTTGCAAGTAATGCCTATGCCTCCAAATCTTCAAAGCAAGTATAACGGCTGCCAGCTCCAAATCATGGACTGGGTACCCATCCTCATGTGGTTGCAACTGCCTCGATGCATAAGCCACCACATGCTTATTTTGCATCAAAACACAGTCCAAAACCCTACAGTGATGCATTCGTGTACAAGGCATCCCTCTTATTCTTAGAAGGAATCACCAACATAGATGTCGTAGTCAAACGACGCTTCAATTCTTGGAAGCTTTCCTCACAAGCCTCGGACCAATAGAACGACGTTCCTTTCTGAGTCAACTGTGCCAGGGGTCTGGCAATACCTAAGGATCTGGAGTACTGTCCCCAAGTGCTTCACGTGTCCCTCTTTAGTTCGAGAGTAAATAGGTATATCGTTCATGAAAACTAGGACGAACTGATCCAAACATGGTTGGAGCACCCTGTTCATCAGGCTCATAAAATAGCTGGGGCATTCATCACCCTGAAAGGCATGACTAAGAATCTGTAGTGCCCATATCTAGTCCTGGAAGCTTTCTTCTGTACATCATCCTCTTGAACTCGAATCTGATGATACTCCGACCTCAGATCGATCTTACTGTAGAGCCTCGTACTCTGCATTTGATCAAACCAATCATCAATCCCCGGAAGCGGATACTTATTCTTCATCATGGTTTTGTTCAGTTGTCTGAAATCGACGCATAGCCGCATCGAACCATCTTTCTTCTTCTTAACAAATAAAACTGGTGCACCTCAGGGCGATACGCTAAGGCGTATATAGCCCTTGTCAAGGAGCTCCTGCAACTGAACATTTAACTCCTTTTTGCTCCGTTGGTGCCATCCTATACGGGGCACGAGAAATGGTAGACGTTCCTGGTAGTAACTTAATCCCAAACTCGACCTCTCTCGTCGGTGGGAATCCGGGAATCTCTTCCGGAGATACATCAGGAAACACCACCACTACGGGCACATCCTCAACCTTTAACTCTTTCCTCTTCTCAGTACTATCAACAGCATAGATGAGATATCCTTTATGGTCTCGTTCCAATAATTGTGCCATCTTGACAGCAGATATTAACGGAATTCTTGAACGGGAAACATCCTCATAGAATGTTCATTGGACTCCCATATCAGACCTGAATTTGACAGTCCTTGTCTACAGTCCACAACTGCCTGATACTTGTTCAGCACATCGATGCCCACAATGCATTCGAAGTCTGGCATTCCCAGAACAATCAAGTCTGTCCTCAGCTCGTTGCCCTCAAAATAATTGAGGCCGTCATAAATAATCTGATCAGTTATCAAACTTCTTCCAGCGGGGGTCGAGACTACAAGAGGCATGGGCGACGGAGAAGTGCATATGAAATCGCATCGCTTACTTCTGCATTTGCTGCTATGCTGCAACACAAGGGTTAACAACAATACCCAAAAGCAGTTCATATAAAGCACATCGTTAGATAACTAAACATGTTAGCATAACATAGGAACTTCATATGCAACATACATATAAAACATGACCAAAAGTAAGCACCTAGCCAACTTATTGCTAAGGCTACCCTTCACTCATTCCCGAGTTATCTAACCACTCCTCTGATACACTAATGTGGGGTCTTCCCACCTTAACAGTGTTTGATAGACATAAGAAGGACTAATCATGCATTAATAACATCTTAGGGTTCTAGTTGTTACATGAGCTAACAGAATTACAGGTCCAATAAAACTTCAAAGCTTATTAGTTACATTCCCATAATGAATGTTAACATGTTAGATTTATACTACTCCTACAGTAGATACTAAACAGAAGCTGAATCCTACACGTTCCTGTGTTCCTCGTAGCTCGCTGCTCAACCCAACCCCTTAGTCTTTTAGTCCAAAAGCGTACCTACAGGAACAAACCATCATGAGCATGTACATCATTACTTAACATCATAAGGCAATGGCATATAAATAAATGCATGAAAATAATTGGTAACGTATACTTCCTGGTTAATCGCATTAACCCTCTTTGGTTGTCCCTGTTTCATAGTCATGCATAAAATCATAAATTCTTGACATGAATGATTAAAATCATCATCTTATGAATATTATCATCTTATAACATCAGCATCATATAAGCATCATCATTTTGTAATTATCATATCTTATAACATCATCATCATATAAGCATCATCATCTTGTAATTATCATTATCTTATAGCATCATCATCTTATAGCATCATCATCTTGTAGCATCATCATCTTATAGCATCATCATCTTATAACATCATAACAAAATATAACAGTAAATGTATGACATCTTAGTTAAGTGAACATGCTGGTTATTCGTTACCTTCTTCTTGTTGTTCCTGATTCATAATCATGCATATGGGCATCTTACCCTGTGGCATCTTACCACATTATAAACATCGCATGGCCTCTTACCATGTGGGGCATCTTACCCCGTGGCATCTTACCATAATTAAACATCGCATGGCCTCTTACCATGTGGGGCATCTTACCCCGTGGCATCTTACCACAAATAAACATCGCATGGCCTCTTACCATGTGGGGCATCTTACCCCGTGGCATCTTACCACAAATAAACATTGCATGGCCTCTTACCATGTGGGGCATCTTACCCCGTGGCATCTTACCACAATTAAACATCGCATGGCCTCTTACCATGTGGGGCATCTTACCCCGTGGCATCTTACCACAAATAAACATCGCATGGCCTCTTACCATGTGGGGCATCTTACCCCGTGGCATCTTACCACAATTAAACATCGCATGGCCTCTTACCATGTGGGGCATCTTACCCCGTGGCATCTTACCACAATTAAACATCGCATGGCCTCTTACCATGTGGGGCATCTTACCCCGTGGCATCTTACCACAAATAAACATCGCATGGCCTCTTACCATGTGGGGCATCTTACCCCGTGGCATCTTACCACAATTAAACATCGCATGGCCTCTTACCATGTGGGGCATCTTACCCCGTGGCATCTTACCCCAAATAAACATCGCATCACATTATCATATAAACATCATCGTATAAACATCATCGTATAAACATCGTATAAACATCATCGTATAAACATCGTATATACATCATCGTATAAACATCGTATAAACATCATCGTATAAACATCGTATATACATCATCATATAAACATCGTATATACATCATCATATAAACATCGTATATATTCATGTGATAAATGCATAGTCATAGTGTAGGGATGTGTTTTACCGTCCGGTGCCCGTACGTTTCTTACGTACCTTTTCAAAAGGAGGAGGAGTCAACAGACTTATCTCCTTGATTGTGCTGGTACCTGGGGTGGCTCTACAAGACCACACAATACCATATTAGATGCCTCAATACCATCTCACATCATAAACTTAACAAAATAAAACATCATCTTATTTTTCAACTTTCTGCCTCTCTCGATCGATCGGCCCAAGGTCTCGATCGATCGAGAAACTGTGCACAATCAGTGCCCAACATTCAGCCTCGATCGATCGATCGAAACATTTTACCGATCGATCGAGGAGCTTCACCGATCGATCGAGAAATCCATCGATCGATCGGCACCTGAAATTCAAAACATGCTTTAAACATTCTGTCTTGCTCGATCGATCGGGAACAAATCTCGATCGATCGAGAGCTCTGAAAAATCGGGACTTCCCCAGATTTTTGAGCACCTCGTTTCCTACCATCATTTCTACTTCATAAGGCGTAAAACATGCCTGAGCAAAGATGTTACAAGCTTCATAAAACTACCATGCATGTATTTAAATCGAAGGTTTAACAAAACCTAAGTTAACATGCTTCATAACATCATCATAATCTTCATCATCAAACAACCTATACAGAAAACAGAGTATGTTCTTCTTTGCCCAGATTTTCGAGCACATAGTTTCATAACTAGAAATCTATCACATAAAACATGTAACATGCTCGAACAACCATGCTAGTAGTTACATAATACTACCATGTAAGCACCCATACCAAGGTTTCACCCAAACCTACACTTAACATGCATAAGAATCATCCCACCAAACCCAAACTCAGAAAAACAAAGTACTTACTTACCCCTCTCTTTTTGCTCCTCTTCTTGCAAGGTTTTTACACCTAATAATTCCAGCTTTTCCCCCTTAATTTGCAGCACTTCAGGGACGAAAAGAGGGGAAAGGAAGAGGGAAAGGAGGAGGAGAGAAGGAGATGGAGGTTGATTGAGTGGTAGCATGGGTTGCACAAGTGGGGGTATGGGTTGAACAAGTGGGGGAGGGTGAGGTGACCGAGTGATGGGGGTGGGGTGGTGTGGGTTGGGTGGTCATGTGGTGTTTAATTGTGTCCCGGTATTTAGCACGATGTATTAAAAATATCCTAACTCGATATTTTTCATCTTCATTTAATTAATACATCCTTTAAAACACCCAACATGTTCCCCACATCATATCATCATATCGTAAATATACTCCCCAATTTAAATACACCACAACCCTTAAACATAACATAAATCGTCATCATAGCACATAATCAAATAACATTTCGGGGGTATTACAACTGCTTTACTATCCACTGCAGTTATCGATGCTCATCCCGGTGCTCTCGCTTCTACTGCTGACCCTAGAATAATTGCTGCGGATCCGTCAATGGCTCAAGAACTTTCAGAAGATTTCTTTGACTTTCAAACATCAATCCCTCTGGACGAGCCACCAAACATTGCTGCACATCTAACAAATCTATCCACTGCAATTTCAGCACTAGCCAGCGATGTTAATAAACACAAGCAGGAAGAGCGCACTGCGACTCTTATTCTTGGCACCCATCAGCAGCACGCGGACTCTCAGTTCCAGCAAGTCTACAGGGACTTAAATAGTCTAACGACTACTGTCACCAGACTTCAGACTTTTGCTGAGAATGCAGTTGCGGACGCATTTTCTCGAATTGGCCAGGCTCGTCTTCAGATCACTCAACATAATGAATCACTTCATGCTGCCACATCCCTGGCTCTTGGAGATAAGATCGAAGACGCCAAGAAAGTCTTGACCGATCAATTGGCAACCATGCAGGCAGCATTCGCTTCCCAAATTCAAGATATATGCAACAGCCTGCCTGCTGCTCCACAAATAATCCGAAGACTGCCTGAGCCCAGCAGAACTGCTCCTTTGTCCCAGCGAGATCCGAGTCCAGCAAGTCGTTCATCCACTGCAGCTGGAGCATCCACTCAGTCCAGACCATCTGCTCAGCAAAGATCTCGAAGTCCGCGCCAACCGTCTACAGCAAAGCGCGACTATTCCCAACATTGGTTAGGGAGAAAATAGTATCATTTTCTGATCCCTTATTAATTACTCGTATCTATTTACTGTTTTTAGTTGACTTTTCTTCGTATTTATCGTAACGACATTAATGTGTTCACACTAAATGAATTTCTTCTATAAATAGAGACTCATGTTTGTTTTCATAACACACATTCACTCATCATGATTAATTTCAATTCATTGAAAATTCCTTGGTTTCCTTTCGCAATTGTTAAATTTCATGGGTTTATTACTTATCTAAATCAACCCCTCATAGGTTGATTACTTATCTAACACAGCTCCGTTAAGCTTCAGCGTTTGGACCCTGCTCTGATGCTCATCATCAGTCAGGAACTGCAATCAGGAGTTATCTGGGTGCTGATGACAAAAAGGTGGAAGACAGAGATAGAGTATTCTCAACAGAGATAGAGTATTTTCATTAGGTGAATCCATAAACCATGGAGGCCTGATGAATATACATTTGGACTCTTCCCGACTTCCTCTCTGAAACAAGGTGGATCGAGCTCTTCCTCTCCGCAACTAGGTGGATCGAAGCTCTCCGGTCTACATTGTTTGTTTAAAAATTTGTCATGTATCAGCTATATTTTGTAAAAATAAATTTGTCTTATGTTATATCCAGTTATCAGAATTCATCTTAATATAAAGATGAATCTCTCTCAATTGTCCAGTTTGATTACAACTTGTAATCTGCTTATCTTTATAACAAATGAAAATTTCCTTTCCATTATGTCTTCAAGTCTTTTTCAGGATTCACCACTTAAATTATTCAAGTATGAAATCGTTATTGCTTAGTTTTGTCATCACCAAAAAGGGGGAAATTGTTGGGAAACGATTTTTAAGTTTTGGTGATTACAAACACCTACTGGATAAAGACTTACCGGGTGATAAAGACCAACTGGATGAACACCTACCGGATGTTGAAGTCTTACCGGGTGATAAAGACCAACTGGATGAACACCTACCGGGTGAAGACACCAACCGGGTGATAGACATCAACTGGATGGCTACCAACTGGATAGACATCAATCGGACAGACATCAACTGGATGGCTACCAACTGGATAGAAATCAACCGGACAGACATCAACTGAATGGCTACCAAATGGAGAAAGACATCAACCGGACAACCATCAACTGGATACATACATTAGCTGGACAGACATCAGCCGGACAGATATCAACCGGATAAACATAAACTGGATGAACATCTACTGGACAACCATCAACCGGATAGTCTCACACTGAACAAAGACATCAACTGGTCATAAGAGGATGAATGACCAGTTGAACAAAGAAAACCAGCAGAAGTCTAAACTTCCAGTAAGAGCACTAAGCAACGAGACAAAATAAGTACAACATTATCTGACAAAGGTACAACAGAGCGGCGCACCCTGCTATATCTCCGCCACCATTATCGTCAGAGTTAAAAGAGCCGTTGCTTAACAAAATAGGAAAGAAGACAATATGAATTTGGAAAGCTAATCTCTTCCATATTCAGAAAAGCTACCGTTGGACAACCAAACCTATAAATACGTCCAAGCAAAGAATGAAGATGTGCTGAGCGATTTTCAATCAAAGAGAAACACTTCAAAGCAAACAAGAAAATCAACTTATTGATATTCCAAAAGTTCAGCAAAGAGCAGACAAGCAGTGCAACTGAATCTGTGATAGATTATTCCAACTGAAGTCTGCTGATCAAGAACACTCAAAGCTAAACGTGTATTCTGTAAAGAGTGTCATAGAACCTTTTGTAACCAAATCAAGTAGTTGTGATTGCTAGGAGTTTAGGCCAAGTGTGTGAGTGCCTAAGAAGGTTGTATACTGTAAAGTGTAAACCAAGTCTTCTAGTGAATCCTTCCTGCAAAGGAAGAAGGGGAGACGTAGAAGCGTTGTGCTCTTCCAGAAACAATTCTTGTGTCATTTGTTTATTGCTTATTTACTACTCAGTTTTATTTCTCACAAGTCCAGCAGACTTCTTCCGCGCTATAATCAGTGTCTGCTAGCTTGCTTGATATTGAGAAGCAATTGTAATACTTAACAGTTTACAGTTAACTTAGGAAAGAAATAGAAATTGAATCTAGTGTTAATTCAACCCCCCCTTCTAAACCCTACCCCGATCCTAACAGTCTCAAAAGTGGAGAAGTTGAAGAACTTTATCTCCTTGAAGTTGTTGGTACCTGGGATGGTTCTCTTGGGGACTCCAAATCTCACAAATAATCCCACAAATCAAGTTTTTGCAAGGATTTCTCCTCTCCTTGGAGCCAAAATGAAATTTGGGGATTTAAGAGTGATGGGTAAAGTGAAAGTAAAGTGGGGATATAGTGGGGTTATAAGGGTTATAATTAAATTTGTACCCCATTAATTAACATGATGTATAAAATACCCCAACATGGTATTTTAAAAGCATTTTTACAAAAATGCACCAAACTCCCAATAAATTCATGTTTTCCAAAATAATTGTCATCCAATACAATTAATTCATGCTAACACCCAATTGCCCAACATGCACAATATGCACCCTGAAATGCACCCCCGGGTCACGCCTACCATGTGACTAAGCATTTCAACAAGATAATTAATCCCAACACATAATTTAATTATCACCATAATTAATCACATAAACATAATTAATGCTCAAATGCATATAATTATTTCGGGGGTATCACATCTTTCAACTAAGTCCATTTTTATGAGACCCTAATCTAATTAGTCATTACATATTCCTATAACACCCTTGTTCTAAAAATCAATTTATAACAGATGAATCATCTCTTCCTCGTCGTGAGAGTTGGTGATTGTCGCGTGTTCTGGGAAATCAGCAATGGTGGTTATGCGAGGCGTATGGAGCGGTAACGGCGTTGTGGTGGATGCGACGGTGACTCCTTTTCGTTTCGCCAAATGTCCTTCTCCAACCACAGAAAACATATGTTTCGTTTCAATTTTGTTTGTTGTTTTTATGGTATTTTTGGATTTAATTAACATTGAACTTTTATTTAAATTTTGGTGCACATTATGTGTTTGCTAAAAGGTCTCTTTAGGTAAACAATTTTTTTTGTAGCAAATTTGAAAAAGATAAACAACATATCATCTCCTTCCAAAGGTTTTGATTTATTTTTTTCAACTTTCATTTGTTTATGTTTATGTACAACATACCAAGTAAAAAATAGACTCTAAAATTCCATTTTCATTCGTTTACATATTGTTTTCATTTCTAAAGTTTCAGACATCATGTCACTACATTAATGGAAGGATCTATAATAACATAAACGATGCATATATCAAATTCCTGACAATATATCAGTGAGGTAGCACTATCTTATCTTCCCAAATCAAAGTAGAAGAACTAACAATCTTAAACAAGCAAGCAAAGCATAGCGGTGCATGTAAATTACATGCACCGCTAGTCTACCGGTGCATGTAATTTACATGCACCGGTAGACTCAACATTTGCATTAGTTCTCAAATTACATACCGGTGCATGTAATTACATGCACTGACAGTCTACCGGTGCATGTAAATTACATGCACCGGTAGACTCAACATTTGCATTAGTTCTCAATTACATAATAAATAAGTATCACACAATAATTGTTAAAGACGATTACAAATAACACTTAAAAATTAAGACACGTTGGTGTAATATATTATCGTTTGAAAAATACTATACTTTTGTTATTTGATGATTCAATAATTTATCATATATTATATACTCATCCATAATAAAAATTTAATTTCTAAAATAATATATTGTATCTTTAATTTGTAATAAGATCAACAAGCAAGTAACATATAGCGGTGCATGTAAATTACATGCGCCCCTAGTTTACCGATGCATGTAATTACATGCACCGCTAGTCTACCGGTGCATGTAATTTACATGCACCGATAGTCTACCGGTGCATGTAAATTACATGCATCGGTAGACTCAACATTTGCATTGGTTCTCAAATTATTGGTTGAATATATGCGTATGATGATTCATTTAATGTTGGATAGATTACATCTATTTGATTTTTGACAATAAATATGTATACTGTGGGTGCTCAATGTTTACTATTCAATCGATCTCAAATGCCTTTAGAATTCAATAACTTTTGTCAATAAATATGTATACTGTGTGTGCATGAGAACCAATGCGATGGAATGCTATTAGGAAACCTGCATCACATTTGTCTAAAAGGTTTAAAATATTGGTATGTAGATCATAGTCAATGGGTGTGCAAAGAGATTTGAAATTGTATTTGGGAGGAGAGGATCGACCAATTTTTTGCTATGTTGCTTATTTGATCGAAGGTCATTTGCTATAATTGTTATTTAAGTTGAAAGAGCATGGGGAAAACTTCTTTGGTTTGTCTATGTATGCAACCATCCTAGTTGAATTTCTTTATTCCAAAGGTTTGCCATTCAGGAAATAAATATCGATATTCGGTGTCATAATGAAAATTCCCTTACTACGTATTGCAATAATTTATCATATAGTATATACTCATCCATAATAAAAAATTTAATTTTTAAAGTAATATATTGTATTTTTAATTTGTTATAAGATCAATTGTAAAAATTATAGAATGAAAAATTAATTCACATTTTTTTTTGATTTGATCATTGTTATTTAGTAATGAGATAAAAAAAATCGTATATTAGTGCATCACCGCCTATCGGTGCATGTAAATTACATGCATCGATAGATTTTAGCAAGTCGGTGAGTCTATTAGTGCATGCACCGCTAAGTCTGTTTTAGTTACATGCACCAATGAGTCTATCGGTGCATGTGAATTACATGCACCGATAGACTCGTGAACTGTCGGTGCATGTAAATTACATGCACCACTGAGTCTATCGGTGCATGTAAATTATATGCACCGATAGACTCATGAACTGCAGGTGCATGTAAATTACATGCACCAATTGTTTCAATATCATTACATTCTCAAAATTTACATTCAAACAATTGATCGAACATCTCAAATACATTATAATTTTGAGTTTTACATTAAAAATCTACAAACAATCATTACAATAATATTGAAATTCATAATAAATATAAAATTTTCATTCAAACTATTGATCGAACAATTCAAATACGTTATACTTTTACGTTTCACATTAAAAATCTACGTACAGACATTACAAAAAAATTTGAAATTCATAAGAAATATAAAACAAAATCAACACAATCGCTAAATAGATGATAAATAGAAGAATGCGATGATTTTGTCTTCTTGCACAACCTTTTTGTTTTCATTTGACCAGTGCGCGCAGCTCCGACGCCATGGGAGGAGCGACAACTTCCGACGCGGCGTTGGTGGTTGGGACATGTGGCTGATGTGAGGGTTGGAGACTAGGGTTTTGATGTTGAAGGAGGTGATCCAAGGAAGGCAGAAGACTATTTTGGTCATTTTGACCAAAATTAGATCTAGTTGAAAGAATTTTTTTTGGGGTGACAGGTCCGAAAAATCTTTTACCAAATAGTACCGGCCCGAAATTTTCCCAGTATGCTAACAGTCGTACCATCGATGGTTGTCCCAGCACCATGGTATGAGACAGAAATGAGTTGGTCGATCAATATCAAGGAGACCCCACTTCTTTTTTTAGGCCTCAACATAAGAGCCCATAATATGTTTTTGTTAAATTGAGCCCGTAATGAATTATTAGGGCCCAATTTTGCTTCAATATAACCCCTAAAACTCGCACCTCTAGGGTCTTCCTGAATTAAATGACCTAGTTCAATTGAATTTGTGTGACCCATGAGTCCACCTCCCCTTCTTTATTTCATCTTTGTGCGCCTCCAGCCTTTGTTCTTCAATTATTGCCATCTCATTTTTCATCGTCCATCCCACCGAAGCTGCCTCAGCCCCAAATACCTTCGTCGTAAATGACACAACACGCTTGTATGGCTTCGTTGCTCTCCTAACATCATATCTTTATTTAAATCGGCTTCCAAAACTTCCCCATCTCCTTTTGGAATCGTCTTTTCCAGTTACTCAGCCATGAATCGATTTTTAGTTTGTTATGTCTCATTGGCTACGTTCCCCCTCCTTCCGGTCCCGTCCTGTAATAGCCAGCAGAGTCCCTAAGCTTTCGGCGTGTTCATACACCTCAGTCATGCTCTTCGAAGCTTCGGTGATGGTCTTAGTTTTACTGGAATGGTTCAACTCTTCTTTGTTACTCTCTTCGTATGTTTCTGCAGCTTGTTTTGCTACACTGGTTTACTCCACATTTTGAGTCAAAGTGTCTGCCTCGCCCGTCGCAAATTGCTTCAATACTTTTATAATAAATTTGTGATGCCCGGAATATTTGATAATTATTTATTTGATTTAATTGTTGGATTGAAATAATAGTTTAGAATTTAAATTATTGAGCATCATATTTTGGACCCGGGTTGGATAAATAATTCCGGATTGAGCTCATGTGTGAATCAAATTAAATGAGAATTCTTAATATTATTATTATTTGAGAAGAGATTTAAATAGAATTAGTAAGGGGTATAGATGGAATTGAGTGGTGTATATTTTAAATTAGGGCACATTTATCCAATTTACCTATTAAAACCCTCACTCTCAACGCCTCTCACTCTCATCGCCATCTCTCTTTCTCGGCTGCTGCTGAACGACGGTCTCCTTTCTCTCAAGCTCGGATTTTGTTGTTCATCTTTGTGTGGGTAAGATGCTACATTATCCCTAGTTAATTGCTCCTTTTTCGTCTCGGTTTTGTTCGCTTTTGGTGCGTTTTTTTGGTGCGAATTTGTGGGGAAAAATCTGTTGCTGCTAGGTCCGAAAATTGGCTGTTATCATGCTCGAAATCATGCTGATATGGGTTCAAATTTATGATGTCTATTGGTTCGAAAATCTCATTCTCATACTTCGAAATTTATGTTGTGCTGGTTCGAAATTTTTTTGCTGTATAGAGCTCGAAAATCTTGTTATTTGGGGCAATGTAGTAGCTGCTATTGATTCAAAATTCCTGCTGCTTTTTGACTTGGAATTTGCTGCTGTTATGGTCGATGTATGTCCCTTCAATGGTGGTGAACTTGAGTGTGTATTTTTCATGTGTGTGTATCCAGCGTGTATCAGTGTGTGTAGGTGAAGTTTATGCAAGAAAATGTGTATTCCAACATGTATTGGTATATGTACAAGACATATATATATATGTATGTATGTGTTGTGGCTTGCGGTGGAATGGTGTTTTGATAATGTAGAAGGCTAGCTTGGTTTGAGTAATGGGTTAAGGCTTTGTTAGAAGGGAATTGTCGATTTGTAGATTGGCTAGTATCATTGTTGGTTAAAATATGAAGATTAAAATCATGCATGGAAGGTGTTTGATATTATGCTTAAATGTGATTCAAGTGTGGGTCTAAGCCTTGTTAGTGGGGGGTGAAAAGAACTAATTTCTATGCTATTTAGCCATTGTAAAGTTTGGTGGGTGTTGGGCTATTGTATGAGATGGGTTACATTTGGAGGCATGTGTAGTGTGTAAATAAATGGGTTAGATACATGCTAGTATGTGTTATAACATGGAATAGAGTTTATGGTGATGTTTATGCTTGAATGGATAGCATAGCATGTGTTATTGACTTATGTCACTTTATTGAGTTACTAATCTTAGTAGTGAGTTCTAAATCAAGAATTTTGGAATCCAATGCATATTAAATTTGTTGAAGTTGAATTTAATCAAATAAATGACTTTATGTTGGGATTAAGAGAATTAGATTTAAAAATGGTAGAATCTCGTATCTACATGGATCCTTTCTTTCATGTCTTGGTTTGAATCACCTCGGTGTGGGTTTGAATGTTTGGAACATATTAGTTGGCTTAATTGGATTGTTTAGTTAGACACTGGTTGGATGTTATTATTCAAACACCCTACAATCCCTTTCCCCCTGTTGAACTGCTGTGTCTAGTGAACTGCTATGTGAGTTGGGTGTGATCTAGCACGTATGGGTGTGTGTTTTCTGCATCATGTGTGTTGATGTAGCGATTGGTGGGAGATAATGGGGTTTTGCATTACCAATGATATATCATGATTAATGTGAGGATGTGTGCATCCAAAGTATTGATTATGATTTGATTCATAATATTGAGTTATTGATTTATGATATGGATATAAACATAAGAAATATATGAAGGTTATGAATTGCTTTGATTTCGAGCTAATATTGAATTATTTATGTTGAGCATAAATAATATATTGTTGTTGTATTGAATTCATAGTGTCGTTGAGTATCATGTTTTCAATGATAATACTAAACTTGACATTACGAATGTGCGTGAGTTTGAAACAGGAACAGTGCGTGGAAACTATACAAACTCGGACTTGTACAGGGAGTATATTTTATGAGTTTTGAATAATCTAAACTGTTGCATTATGATTTTGTATATCGATTTGTGATTGAATTTTGAGTTTGAGTATGCTCACCCTGTGTGGGGACTGTGTCTGTTGAAACGGGTATAACAGGTACGATGCTGCCTTGGAGTGCTAGTCTCGAACCTTGTTGGATGATGTTTCCAGAAGCATAGTATGAGATTGAGCCGATATACGAGGTTGAGCTGTTGGTAAATATATTAATTATGCATCCGGATGAGCATCCGTTATTCGTTGCTCTTCTGTGAGCACTTGTATCTATATATGGACTGTATAAGGGCGTTGAAACCCACTTTTGTTGTCTTGTTAGTGTGGTGTCTTCCCTGGCTGGGAATTTACTTAGTGTTTCTGTATTCTGTTAAGTATTGTGTTTTCCCTGGCTGGGAGTTATTTTGGTAATGTGTTTATTTTGGGATAGCTCAATTTATGGGGAGACTCTGCCCAAATTTTTATAAAAGTCCACAATATAAAAGTGGTGTAATGGGGATGGTAATGGGCGAAATCTTTGAGTCTATTTGTTGGTGGAGATGATCATATTATGTTGAACATTAGTTATGTCATGAGATTATGGGAAACATGTAATGTTCTCTTTAAAGAATGAAAAGAAAATGAAAAATTTGTACATACACGACGTCATAAATGAACTAATGACGAGTTCAGGTGTTGGGGTCTTACGAAATTGGTCCAATTCAACATCGAGATCTGTTTGAATGAGCTGATAAAACCAATCTATCGCGACTCGTTCATACTCATGAATACAATATGCATCCTGTTATGTCATGGAGTCGAATTGGTCTGAAAATAGCACTCAACCATCAGAATCCATTGGATGGGATCAACACCGGTGAATGTCAATAGTGCATCGTACCCAAAGCAACTCAGAAAAATTATTTCTCGTCTTCCTGCTTCAATGAACTCTGTGGTGGCCACGACAGGTCGGACCATTTGTTAGTCTCTGGTCGAATGGCCACTAGAATTCGAGATTTCACAGCAATGCACGAACAAAGAACACAATAGAGAGGAATAGTAGTTTTGTATAAACTAGAATATGACTTACATTAGCATTAACAATGGAAATGGAAAATACTCCCTAGCCAAATGCTAGTAAACCTGCCTAAGCTAGTCACAAAACTCACAAGAAAATATCTGAATAATCCTAACACACTCCCCTCTCCCTCAATTTATAATTCCCGCTCATAACTAGATTCTTCTATATAATAGGGCCCACTAAGTAAGGGGCCAGGCTATAACAATGAGACTAATGCATCATGACCAAGGGGAACAAAGGCCAAGATGCGGGTGGAAACGTGCATTCCTATGGTCCCAAATACTCTAAGTTGGACTCCCCTCAGTAAGCTGGGCAATTCAACCCCCTCGGTTGGCTCAATCAATGAAATCATTTTCTTAGGCATCAGCGTACACCTGAAGAAGACAAAGTGAGCCTCTCACCATTCCCCTTAAAAGGGGATGGACAATTCTGGTTCTTGAAACTCAAACTGATCAACCGGATTTATCTTGGAAGGACATTAAAAATCAGTCAAGATACGTTTTGGGTCCCCTCTTCGGAGTAACAAGTTGGGAGAATTATCCAAACTTAGCCAACATGGGACGGTAGATGAATACCAGTGACAATTAACTTGCAGCAAGGGATAACTCATCGCCCAGGGAACAAGAAGTGCAAATGTTTATTAGTGGACTGCATGGTTGTCAAAAGCCCTCGTCTGGCTCGCCTAAGTGACCAAGCCAAACTAGAGTGTAGCGCTTCTGGTGTGTGAGAGGCCACATACATACATCAGGCCGCGCCTATTCAGAGCCTAGGTGCCTGAGGCTTAAGCCACGGGCGATAGCTTAATGGAAATGAAGATTTTGTTTAGAATTGGGCTCAAATTACTTAAAACTTAATAAGCCTAAATCCTATTTTCAGTAAGCCCAAAACCAATTTTAAATAAGCTTAAACCCCATCTTCATATACTAGGGTATTAACACGTCGTATTCATTATTAATTATATCAAATGTAAAATTTAATTATAATTACATTTTTAATTTTATAAATAGATATTAATAAATGATAAGAATTAATGTAAAACAAAATATATTTTGAGAATAGAGTAAGAATATTTTAAGAACATTCAACCAAGCAGATTTAACATATTGTTTCTTTTTCTTGTTTAATAATTCTGATTAATATTGAATGAGATTCATTTTTATCAAATCTCTCGTGTAGTAAATTTATATTAGAAATAAACAAATATTACAACATGAGCAGCTTCTTGGCTATATAGTTTGGACATTTTGAAAAAAAAGTATTCATATCTAAATATTTAAAATTTATTTTTTCTCTACGCCGACGTCTATTAGGCCACGCTTCACCCGATGCCTAGTGCTTTGAGTCAGGCCATGGTTAATCGCTTTTTGGGGCCTAGCGTCTTTAATAACTATGGTGGACTGCAAGAGTATAATGCCATTGAGGTGGAGTTACAGAAACAATGGGGGTCTTACTAGCTCCACGAGGTTGGTGCGATTGTATGAAAGGCGAAACGGACTGCATAGCGAGGACATAACGAGCAACCAGGAAAGGACTAACACCTCCTCTGCGTGTCCCCCGGTCATCAAGAAGTTAACAAGGGCAGAGATGGAAACATGCGGGGCACAAGGGCTTTGTTTTAATTTTGATAAAACATATCATCACAGCACCAGTGTAAAAAAATTGTTTTGGCTTGAAGGGTTGGAGGACAGTGATATGAACGAGTCAAGGGTAGGGGAGAACCTAGAGGAAATCAAAGTATCTATTCATGCTATCACCGGGACTGAGGCTTCTCAAATGATGCAGGTTATGGGGAACATCAATAAATTTCCTCTAGGCATACTAATCGATTCAGGCATCATGCACTGTGTGCTGTACATTTCCCTCACTGCTCGCTTGGACTCTCCACGACCCAACCAATTGCTCTACAGGTGATGGTGGAAATTGGCAAAAAAATACCTTGTCCCGATGTGTGTTATAAGGTCCCAATTGATCTCGGAGGACACTGATTCAACATAATTCATCCTCCTCTAGCTAGGGGACTGTGGGGCAGTGCTGGGAGTTAATTGGCTTCAAACCTTGGGGACAATTAATTGGAATTTCAGTACGATGCATATGAGACTTTCTCATACGAGGAAGGTTATTGAATTAAGCCGCATACAGAAGGAGTCTCCTGCGATGGAAGGTGTCGCGCCCCGAGACCGGAGCCAATAAAACAAGCCTCATAGTTCATAAATGGATAAAACCAATCTTTATTCCATCAAAATAGAATAGAACCTATCTTACAGCTTAAGACTGATAACTAGTGAAACTTATTACAAAACTGTTCTGAAAATGGAAAATAACAGCGGAAGTGAAAATAAACTATCCTTTTTGATACCTTTCTCATTTGCATGGGATGAGAATGTAAGGCTGAGCGCCTAGCGGAAGTCAATAAAACATGACAAAACATATATGTACATAATAATTTTCGAAACAATCATTTTACACAACAGAAACCGATAAAAAAACTGCTCAAAATAGAAACTGATACAAAAGTTGCTCCCATCAGACCCAAAACCGATATACAGATATTAAAGCTGCTCCCATCATAACAGATATTTAAAACTGCTCCCATCAAAGTGGAAAAGAAATTTGTTCCCAACAGAGCCAAAACATATCAGATCATATCAGATATGGAATCTAAGTTTATATAAGCACGATAAATCCTCTAATTTTCTTATGTCTAATGATATCAATTCTATCTACATAACACTCCTAAAGAAAAAGTCAGAAAATCGGTTCACCCCCAAATAATGGGTCTGACATCCAAGAACAACAGTTACCCGCGATACCAGCGCATGATAGGGGTTAAAACCCCTCCGCATGAGGGTCAGAATTCGGGCTTTCCATGGATTTCGAAATTTAAAGTGCTTCAAGATCATTTTTTATCTAAGAAACTCAGAAACATTATAGTTTAAATTACTTCACATATTCGATCGATAAATCATGCATGATGATAAGTGTGTTTTTCACTTATATTTTATATGCTTTTAATTTGGATTTATTGTTTTTCGATCAAAAGTTATGCATTTGGGTTTTTCTTTTGTTTGTTTTTCAGGAATTTAGGATAAGAGGAGTTTTATGGGGCGAAAAGATGTTGAAAGGCGATAAAAAGGCGGAAAAGAGTCGGAAGGAAATAAGAAAGTGGAGATAGGGTGAAAAATTGATTCCGAGGCAGAAGCGGCAGCTTGGGGTGCTGCACGGATGTAAAATCAATTTGGAGACTGAATTCCAGGCGCCCCAGCTCATGGCGACGTGACCCAAGGACTTCTTTAGAGGGCTAGGGTTTTAAAAGGTAAACAAACCTGATTTTTTGGAGACTTTTGAAGGGTTTTCAATTTCTGTTTATTTGTGTTTCCTTGTTCTGTTTGCTTTCAGTTTACTTGCCATAAAATGAATGACTTTATATTTATAATCTATCAGGATTGTGAATAAGATCGTGAAAAAATATATCGTGGAATTTTATGAAGTTCGGGAGGCCTATAACTCTATTGAAACTGTTAAAAGAATCATTGTGTAAATTATTTGATTTTTGATTTTTTTTATAAGGATATAGAATTTGATATTCAATAATCATTTTTTACTCGTCACATGGAAAAGAGTAGACCAATATTCTTGGCTTTTTTAGGGTTTTCCAGAGAAATTTTTCAAAAGGATTGTGTAATTTTCCAATCGTGAAAAATATGATGTTTATAGATTGAAATTTCGGGAGTTACAATCCCATGAAATCTGTGGTTTCTTCTCAAATTCAGCCATATCTTCCCAAATTATCTTTATGATTTTCGAGCAATTACCATCGTTGAAGAAATTCAGTTTTGGACGGGTCTTCCATTAGGCAATTGGTTTACCGGGTCTTCACAAAGAGTTTCTCAGGTTCTAGAGTTGAACATGATAAACACATACCACTCGTGCTTGAGGACAACCACCATCTACAAGGGTAGGGGTATTGTTATGAGCTCTACGGTTCAAAAACAAGGCCATACAGGCCTGAGCTGTGCAGGCTCGAACCAAGCCCAGATTCACTCATTACCGAGCCCAAGATTCACGCAATACCAAGCCAAAGATTCCTGCACTGCAGATTCAATAAAGGGCATAAGGATGACACCCCGGCCTCAAGATCACATGCATTCTAGCTTCCAAAATTTATTTAATTTATTTCCTAAGTTTACTTTGATTTCTTTCCTAAGTTAACCATGCTTTCCTAGTACGGTAGGATTAATAGTAGTAAGGATAATCTCCAATAATGAGGAGATCCTTTAGCATCTCAAGATTCTTCATTCCTTAGTAAGAAGATGACGGCTATTGTACTTAAGAAAAAGAATTATAAATAAAACAGCAGAGTCGAATGGCCTTGTTTTTGAACCGTAGAGAATTTTAAATAAAGTTGAGATTATTTTAATTATGGTACTTAGTGTGAATTCAGTTTTTAATACATGTGGGAACGACAACCTATACTTCGTATCTATATTAAAACTTGACATTGTATGTTTGCAGTAAGTCTTACACCGACACATAATATGATTTTAAAGCAGTAAGCACACTTATCGATTGTTAAAGATGATTCTAAAACGTGATTGGACGATTCAGGTTGCAGAAAAGGCTATGAAATTCTTCTTTCTCGTTGGTATAGTCACAGGAAAAGGTAGAACCGGTGGCTTTTGAGGGTTTTCCAGAGAAATTTTTCAAAGGATTGTGTAATTTTCTCATTGTGAAAAATAGGGATAATACATGATATAGTCCTCATTGTTTTCTTGTTCCCGATTTAGTCCCTCTTGTTTACACCGACCCGATTTAGTCCTTTTAGTTTGTATTTTTTCCCAAATCAGTCATATATGTTAATTCAATGTTAAACTTAACAGATTAAGAATTTTCTAATTTCATTAAACACCCAAATAAATCCCAAAACTCCTAGTTTTACCACATTTTTATTTTTAACCACAAAATCACCCCATGATAAGGGCAAAAAACAAACTCATGTCCCAACTATTTTTTCTCCTCCATTTTTGATTTTTTTAGCATCGAGATTCAATTTTTTTATGGAATGGTAAATGATTCAAGCTACATGATTCAAGCTACATCACCTCAATTTCAAACAAACTTGGATGTAGCTTTCCAACAACGAAGATTTACTAAAGAATACAGCCTATACAGTATTTATGCATTTATCAACCATTTCGGAAAAGTAAAAGCTTCTATTTACGTGAGCAACTAAAAACTATATCATCCCAGGAAATATCAAATTTAGGCAAATGTACCAACTTCATTAAATTTTAATGATTTTCTATTTACTCATATTATACCACCTTAAATAATGCACAACAACAAAATTCACTCTCATCCTAGGAAATATCAAATTTATGAAAATGGCTTATAGAATCACATATAAGTTCAAAAATTTCTGCAACATCTCATTTATTTATATAACATCTCAAACACAACAAAACAACAACCTGAACTAATTCAAACACCATGTGTATATCAACTGCAATGTATATCACAAAAGTATTATATCACCCAAAAACTATTACATATCCAATCTCTATTAAACATTCAAATTTGCATCTCCATGCGTAGATGGGGCAGAAGCTGAGGGACCTTGTTGTCTTCGATGATTTAACCCATCTTTCAGCTTTGAAACTGTAAAAAATTCACTCGTCCTATGACGAACACAGGTTTATAAATATTCATGGCTTGATTAACCTGCAGAAATAGTTACATATGTCATATAACTGAAATAATATAAACAAACGAAATTGATGACTCACATTTATCGTGTTCGAGTTGCCTTCATTTTGCACATTAACCTGTGGGGCTGTTTTTGTAACCTGCATTAAGTAAATTTAACATATTAAGAGTTATTACGAATAAAATGTCATGTATATAATATGTTTACCGGTTGTTTTTCCCTTCTTTTTGTTCTCCAGTAGCAGGAGTCACTGATGTACTACTTTGTTGAGTTGCTGGTTCTTGCTGGTTCTCGGTAGCAACTTTGCATGTCCTCTGATTATGGCCAACTTCACCACATTTCTTGCATTTAGTAGTTCTTCGAGTACCTCTCAATTTTGTCTGGGAAGAAGCGGGTGATTCATCTCTTTATCTCCTCAATTTTGTTGGTCTTCCAACTTTTCTTGTATACACCGGTGGTAATGGAGGTGGCAAATCGCATTCGGGCCATAGATCTGGACCATTAATTGGCAAAATAGATTTTGCATAACATCTTTTGTACGTCTCAATCCGATAATGATCATGAACATAGTACTATGGATCCTCATTGTTACACCAAATGGCACGAACTGCATGTTGGCAAGGGATACCACTTAAATCTTTGCCAAAACGTTTTTAACCTTGGGACATATATCGCCATCCCATTTATCGGCCTTCTCTCGATTCAGCTGAAATCGAACCATGAGCAAGTTTTTAATTGATTCAAACATCGGTATAATGGGCATCTCTCTTGCATCCAAAATATAACTGTTGGAGCACTCACACATATTATTTAAAAGTACATCACACTTCGGAGTTGTAGTGAAATGTGACCTCGACCACTGTTCCTCAGGTTTTTTCGTCAACCACTCAAGGCCTTCTCGTCTACTTGCTTCATCTCCTCCATTTTCTTACGAAACTCTCCAACTGTCGTTGCTTTGGCAGTTGCCCATAGTGCATTTTTCACAGCTTCACCTTTGAAACCGTCGACCTTCATATTACTGTGGAGATGCCTAACACATAATCTGTTCTCTGCAGCAGGGAACAAACTATCAAAAGCTGAAATTAGACCCTTTTGTTTATCCGACATGAATATCCATTCATGTTGATTGTCAAAACCTATGTCGGAGTCCAATAAACACAAAACCACATCCAACTATCCTTTGCCTCTCCCTCAACCAACGCATATGAAATAGGAAAGATATTGTTATTTGGATCTAGCCCAACTACGGCCAACAATCGGCCACCATGTTTACCCTTCACAAAGCATCCATCCACACCAATCAAGGGTCTACAAATCTTAAAGCCATCTCTGCATGCAGAAAAACAAACGTACATGCGTTGAAACCTTGGACCATCGAATTCCTCGCTCAACTTTAGAATCACTGTTACATCTTTATCAGCCCTTTTTAACTCTGCACAATAGTTTCTAATCCTGCTGAATTGCTCCATAATATCGCCATCCACAATCTCAATAGCCTTTCTCTCGGCGAGGTATGCTTGTTTCCTTGAAACATTTGTCTTCAAAGACGTGCAAATCTCCTGTCGAAATTCACTTGTCCCTAACTTGGGATTCGATTTGAACTTCTTAATGATGGTCTTTCCCAACCACGTTGAATTCACACTTTTGTTCCTATAGTTCCAGTAGCAGTTTTTGTGTTCTGGTTGAAATGTTTTAATCTGCCAACATTTGTCTGTACTCGTGGTTGAGACATGAATCAACCACCTACAACCCTCATTTTTGCATTTACCTCTCAGCCTCGATTTATCGTTCTTCACAAACCTCACGGTCATTCCCCTTCTGATACAATGACTTTCGATGGCAAACTTTGCCTCCTTTTTTGAACTGAAAATCATTCCACTATTCCACTTAGGGTTCTTGGAATCCTTAACCGGATCAAACACTTAATATCTCCTTGATTCTCCATCATCAGATTCCCCGGGACTACACAAATCATCGTTGTCAACACAATCATAATCACCTTCTTGGGTCTGCAGCTTAGACAAGACATCTGTAGGGATCACTTCCTTGCCTTTAGAAAATTCGATACCACGATCAACAAACACATCAAATATCCATCATCTTCTTCAAAGTCATTATCACTGTCGTAGAATTCATCTTCACCCCCTTGTCATCTGGACCACTATCATTATCTGAACCACTGCCATCGAGCATTGAACCAATATCATCTTCATCCTCAACATTAGCATTCCTATTTTCATTGGCATTTACACTATCATCTACAACCATGTCCCCGCACTGAAAAACAGATCACAGAGGAATACAAAAATTTAAGTGTTGTTTTGAATAAGGAATACAGACAACTGAAACTGGTGGCATCGATTGATATGTGCATTTACCACATTACAATGCATTTACGCACCCAAGCAGAATCAGAAATCAGAAATCGAAATTAGGGTTCTAGAATTGAGGGAAAATTTAGGGATTTTTGAAATTATGTGAAAAATCCACACAAAAAAAAGTGTGAACTGTATGATTTTCGACGTCCAAGAATCAATTTCACGGTTGTTCTCCAAAAAAATCTGCCCAAAAATGAAAAATCCCTGCCCGAATCTGTATGGATATTCGATGGTTTTAGGTGGAATTGTTTGGGGAGAAATGAGTGACTTCACGATGGTTTGGGAGAAAGAAGAGTGGGGAGAAAGGAGTGAGTTCACGATAAATGTTTGGGTTTGCGATTTAAGATTTTTTGGGGTTTTGGGATGGTTTGGATTTTGGGAAATAGAGATTGTTTTGGGGTGATTTGGGGTTTAAAATAAAAATTGGGCAAAAATAATAGTTTTGATATTTATTCGGGTGTTTAATGAAACTGGGTAATTTTTAATCTGTTAAGTTTAACAGTTAGTTAACAGATATGACTGATTTGGGAAACAATTACAAACTAAAGGGACTAAATCGGGTCGGTGCAAACAAGATGGACTAAATCGAGAACAAGGGAAAACAATTATGACTATATCATGTATTATCCCTGAAAAATATGATGTTTATAGATTGAAATTTCGGGAGTTACAATCCCATGAAATCTGTGGTTTCTTCTCAAATTCAGCCATATCTTCCCAAATTATCTACGATTTTCGAGCAATTACCATCGTTGAAGAAATTCAGTTTTGGGCGGGTCTTCCATTAGGCAATTGGTTTATCGGGTCTTCACAAAGAGTTTCTCAGGTTCTAGAGTTGAACATGATAAACACATACCACTGTTGGGATATGCCCTAAGACATGTCATTGGATGATTGTTTTCACATACAATGTTTATGATTTTATGAATGGCAATTCATTATTATATATTATTCGTTTAACTGTGCAATGTGAATTAATATATATGTTAATGTCCTTAGAATAATATTGTATTATTCTTAAACATTGTCCCTAGTCAAGTATTATCATGAATCAGGATAATGATAATACATAGAGACTAGTATGTATTGATTGATGAATTGTTCATTGATATGAGATATCAAATCAACACATGGGTACATGTTAGAGAACGATGTACTGGACAGACCGACCATGAGAATGCAACATGGATAGTTATATGATTGTCATATGCAATTCTCATAGTGATAATAATGTATGTAATCCTTACGACTTGTGATCATCAGAGATCCCGACATAAGGAGTTATGTATCTTGATATTGTCAAACGTTACCCGTAACAGGGTAAACTATAAAGGCGACTATTGGATACACTACGAATTATGTAGAGGGATGTTGACTGATCGAGATAGGATTTGTCCCTCCTATATAACAGGAGAAGTGTTTGGCCCTTGATCAAGTGAGAACTAAAATGCATGGCCATGCTCGAATGAGTCGATATGAGATATCGAGCTTATTCGTTTATTCTAGTTCTACTTGGGGATAAAGAAATAAAGACTGAATATACGAGTATGACTATTCCATGACTCGTGTTCAATCTAAACACAAAGGACAAAGGGATTAAGTTACATGGTTAATATTATCACAAGTTCTAAAGGTTATGTCGAGTCATTGACATTCTTGTAATTTGGGTAGCCTTGATGTGTTGCTAGATACCGCTCATTGCTTGTAACGTAAAATGAGATTATATGTCACTGCCAACATTACAAGATCCTATCGGGTCGCACAAAAGATTAAATCGATAAAGGGAATTAAATTCATGGGATGAATTAAATAATTAAGAAGAGTCTTAATTAAATGATTATAAGGATTTAATTAAATCATGGGTTTGGGCCCATGAGGCTTTAATAAAGCCTTTAATTAAATCATATATAATTTGATATCAATGTGATTAATTGTTTTAATCAAACACTTCATATCAAAATAACCTAGCCACCTCTCATAAGTCTCGGCCACCTCTTCCTCTCCATTAGCTCACGCCGCCGTCGGTTTTGGGGGAGAGATAGGTAGTCGTTGATCGGTTGTGAACCGAGAGTTTGGTTTTGGTTCAAGAATAAGTCTAGCAACTTGTTCTTGAACAACCCTTTCGATTCGATCGTGTGGATACCGTAGAGGCAAGACCTTGGAGGTGTTGCTCGTGACTCGGAGTTCGTTGGACGTGGTTGTGATATCCCCGAAATAATTAATTGCAATTTGGGCGTTAATTATGTTTATGTGATATTATGGTGATAATTAGATTTTATGTTGGGACTAATTATCTTGGTACAATGCTTGTCTCATGGTAGGAGTGACCCGGTAGAGCATTTCGGGATGCATGTTATACATGTGAGGAATTTTGGGTGTTAAAATGGTTTAAATGATATGGATTGTGTTCATTTAGGTAAAACATAATTTTAATGGCATTTTTGGTGCATTGTGGTAAAATGCTTTTAAAATATCATGTTGGGGTATATTATATACCATGCTTGTGTCTTGTTACACATTTGAAACCATAACATCATTTGAAACCATAGCATGGTATGAGCCACTTGCTCACTTTATATCAAATCCTTTCCATCACCTTTAAGTCAAAACCCACCTACACCTTCTCTCTTGCAAGAAAGACTTTCCATTTTCGTTTCTGCATCAAAAGGAAAGGGGAAAACTTGGTGAAAGGGTTCATTTGGTGTTTTCTTGCTAGGAACTTGGAGCTCAAAGGGTAAGCTACCACCTTGGTTGAGTTTTGTTGAGTTTTGATTGGGTTTATAGCTTATTTTTGGGGATTTAAGGGTGGATCTTGGTCCAACATCTTATTATGTTTGGAAGTTGCATTTTTAAGGTTGTTTTATGGCTTTAAGTTGAGCATGGTGGTTGTTCTTGGTTGTGCTTGTGTATAGGTGAGGTTGGAAGCTCATTTAAGGAAATTTCTCGCGTGAACAGGGCGTCTCGATCGATCGGAAATTGGGTCCGATCGATCGAGCAAGGCAGTGTCTGCCCAAGGCGAGGAATGAGCTTACCGATCGATCGAGATTTTGTCCCGATCGATCGGTGTGTGTAATCTCGATCGATCGAGATAAACTCTCGATCGATCGGCGGAGGCAGTACTTGGATGCCTGTTTTCCTTCACTTGGCGATCGATCGGGACTTGGGGCCGATCGATCGGAAGGCTTATAAATGTGAATTTTTGGGATTTTGTTCTAAATATTGATGTTTTTGGTAATGGTTCAATTATGGGTTTCTGATATGGATTCATGTGATTGTGTAGAACCATCCCAGGTAGCCACACAACAAAGGAGATAAAGTTCCACAATATCTCCACCTTTGGAACCAAGGTACGTAGTGAGACGTACGAGCATCGGACGGTAAAATGTATCTATTACGCTTTGTATTGATTATGCACTATGGTTGTGCACATGGAATTGATTATGCATTGTGGTTGCATATGGGGTAATGTTTATACATCATGGATTGTACACATGATTGGTCATGCATTTTGGTTGCATGTGTATATTGGATGCATTGTTGCATGTGATTGTGAGTCAGGAATTATATTCCAGTAATGAAGAATACTTACCGCTATTGGCGTAGCGATGTGAATACTTGCCGCTGTCATACCGTAGCAATGAGAGAATATTTGCCGCTAATATGAAGCGAAGAACACGACCGCTGACATATTTATAGCGATGGATAATAGTGCCGCTGGTATTGTCTTAAGCGAGGGGTATTTCCGCTGTCATGATAACGCGAGGGGTATTATGCCACTGATATAATAAGACTTGGGATTGAACACGACATATATATGGGAATCGGTGCATGTCATGACATACATTATTGGTAATATAATCTACTGATTGTCATTTGGTACAGGGATAACCCAAGGGAGCATTTTAAATGTGTTACATACAGGAAGTGAAACACATTTATAATTATGCATTTGAATTGCTGTCATATCGTTGCGTATATGATTTTATACATGCTCATGGTTTTGGGGTTGTTCCTGTAGGTACTTTTGGGCGGAAGGGCTAAGGAGAGTTGGTGCAGTGAGCTAGTGCGGAGTGCTCTTGTAGCAGGCACATTCTTTTGTATAGTATCTACTCTAGGAGTAGTGTAAAACTATAGGATTAACATTCATAGTTAAGAATGTAATTAATCCATTTTGGATCTTTATTTTGGCACTGTAATTTATTAGCTCAGAGCATCGACACAACCTTTATACTCTGTTTATGCATGGAAATTTTTAATTACGCCTTTAGTCCGCACTTAAGGAACTAGGGTCCTTAAAGTGGTGCTTCGTGGATTCTGCTCAAACACGCTACAAGGGTGAGACTTTTGTAAATCCTTTATCCGATATGATAACCTATGTATAGATCCGGTGTCTTGTAATCCATAAAATTTTATATTCCACTGCGTACGATGCTTGATGGATTACTTACAGTGGTATCAGAACCGTGTACAAGGCTCATATCGGATTTATGTGATTAAATTGTTTTAATCATATTAGAACTAATATTGCATGCTATTTAAAACTGTATGAACATATATGATATGTTAATATTAAGTTTGTGAAATTATCATGAAATTATATTTGATATAATTGATGTTTGATGTATACGATACACGAAGCGAATAATCAAATTAATTACATAATGTTTCGGCCACCACCTAGTGCACTTGACCCATGGCTTAGCCACGTGAGGGCTAGGGTTTTCGAACCCTTGGCTCGAGATGGCCTAGTCGTTGTGGCTCATGTTCGTGCATGGAGGTTTCGAGACGTGGATGAGTTTTAAACTCTTTGGCTCGATAATGGTTCACGCATGCATGGATAAGTGGCTTCACCACGTGAGAGCTAGGGTTTTCGAACATTTGGCTCGAGATGGTTGAGCCACCACCGTGCATGGCCTGACCGTGACTCGTGGCTAACAAATTCCAATGTTTCGATCAAGTTGGCTCGAAGAAAACACAAACAAGGAGCAAGGCGGCTAGGGTTAGACCCTAGCGCCGCCGCCGCCACTCAATGGTTCGGCCATGGGCTAGGGTTTCGAACCCTAGGCCCATTATTGGTCCAGCCGTGGTGTTTGGTTGGTTCAAACCATGGTGGTTCGTGGCTTAGTCGCTTAAGTTCGTGGCATGTGATGTCCCGAGCGTACGATAATTTTTCAAAAATTATTTTACAGTTTTAATTAGAATTAAATTTTAAATTGTTTAGAATTTAATTAATTAAATGTTAAAGCATGTTTTATGTGTTGTTTGAGCATGGTGCATGGTTATAGCCCTTTGACCTATTAGATATGATTTGTGAATGTTTATAATTTATAATACGACCTGCGTGTCGTGCCTTCTCTATTTTATTCTAAATGTTATCCCTCCCCTATGTTCCCCTAAAATGTGAATCGAGGAATTCTATCTAGTAAATAGTGTAGTTTATTTGTTGATGGTGATCAATGAAGATGGAGCATCGTGCCGGGATGAGGAGGCCATTCACAAATTGGAGCCAAAGGAAGGTGCTTGTGAAGTTACCTTAGGTTGACTCTTAGGATTTTCTCATTGGCTTGAGAAAATCGCTAGTAGGGGCTATAACCATGTCACGTTTAATTATGTATGTTGATGCATGATTTATCTTATGTTTTAGATTGATAATTGTATTACACATATATGTAGATATGTATACACCTATATGTAGTGGATATATTTTAAATTATCAAACTAATCATGAGATCAATAAATCCCTCTAAAATATTAAGTTTTAGATGCCTTCCAAAAATTAAAAGTACTCGTCAAAACTTCGATTGTACATGTGTGGGTTTGCCAAAGCAAAGCACCTTGGCAATCTTAGTAAGGCGCGAAAGGATAAAAGTGATATCCGTTATACTTTAAATTGGGTACGACTTAACTAGGTTATCTCAATAGGATTGGGAACCTAGAGGCATGGGTTGGATAATAATTCATTTGATGAATTGAACAAAGTGTTGTTCGTCCAACTATCCAAGAATTACATGTGATGTAATTGACAAAGTGTTGTCTACCTAAATAACCGAGTCTTGGGCGATTAGCCAAAGCTAACTCAAGATTATGCGAAATATGGATCTTGGCCCACTAAAGGTTTCGAGGGTTGATATTTTTAAACAAAATAGTGGGAGTCTCATTTAATATAAGACCATGTTTAATGATTAAATCATAAACTTATTTTGCATATTTATATTGTAGATATCCATGGCAACTAACAATACAACAAGCACATTATCACTGCGATCGGTCCTTGAGAAGGACAAATTAAATGGGACAAACTTCCTAGACTGGTATAGGAATCTGAGGATAGTCCTCAAGCAAGAAAAGAAACAATATGTCCTAGAGGAACCCTTACCTGTTGAGGAACCTCCCCTGACGGCTATTAGAGCCGATAAAGATGCTTACAAGAAGCATCAGAATGACGCACTTGATGTTGGCTGCCTTATGCTTGCCACCATGAACTCTGAGCTTCAGAAGCAACATGAGGAAATGGAGGCGTTCGATATGATCGAACACTTAAAACAATTGTACCAATAGCAAGCTAGACAAGAGAGGTATGACGTCTCTAAAGCATTGTTCCAGTGCAGAATGGTAGAGGGAAGCCTAGTTGGAACTCATGTACTCAAGATGATTGGGTACATTGAGAATCTGGAGAAGCTGGGTTTTCCATTGGACCAAGAGTTGGCCACCGATGTGATCTTGCAATCGTTGCCTGAGAGCTTCAGTCAATTTTTAGTAAATTACAATATGACTGACATGGAAAACACTCTACCACAATTACTTGGTATGTTGAGAACATATGAAGCGAATACAAAGAAGACTAAGGCCACAAATGTTCTTATTGTGAATAAGGGCAAAGGAAAGGCCAAAGCTAAAGGCAATAAGAAAGCAAAGAAGGTCTTTGTTAAATCTAAGCCAAAGTCTTATGCACTGAAGCCAAAGGGAGGGATAGCAAAGGAAGGGAACTGTTTCCATTGCGGTAAGACCGGTCATTGGAAAAGGACTGCAAAGTATATCTGGAGGATCTCAAGAAAGGAAGTGTGACTTCCACTTCAGGTATTTTTGTTATAGAAGTCAATTTATCTACTTCTTCATCTTGGGTATTAGATACTGGATGTGGATCTCACATTTGTGCAATTGTGCAGGACCTCAAAAAGAGTAGACTGTTGGCGAAAGGCGAAGTAGATCTCCGAGTTGGAAATGGAGCAAGAGTTGCTGCATTAGCTATAGGAGATTATCATTTATCTTTGCCTTCTGGTTTATCGTTGATTTTAAAAGATTGTTATTTTGTGCCTTCAATTACCAAAACATTATTTCTATTTCTTGTTTGGACAAGTATGGATTCTCATTTATTATAAAGGACAACTGTTGTTCCATTTATTTAAATGATATGTTTTATGCTAGTGCACAAATGGTGAATGGTCTTTATTTACTAAATCTTGATATGCCTATCTATAACATAAATACTAAAAGGATTAAAAATAATGATTGTAATCTGACTTATCTCTGGCATTGTCGCTTGGGCCACATAAATGAGAACCGCATATCTAAACTTCATAAGGATGGAGTATTAGAATCTTTTGATTTTGAATCATATGAAACATGTGAGTCTTGTTTAATGGTGTGATGTCCCCGAAATGATTAGGTGTTATTTAAACATTAATCATTGTTGTGAAAATTATGGTATTAATTCTTGTGTTGAATTGATAATATTGGGAAATGCATGTGAGGGTGCATGTGTTATATGTTGGGATTTTGGGGTTGTGGCATTATAATTTGGGGTGTGTGTTGTTTGTTTTGGTAAAGCATTTTTAAATGGGAGTTGAAGTATTTTATTGAGAAAATACTATAAAATATCATGTGAGGATATTTTAATACATCGTGCTAAATACCGGGACCAAAACATAACACATCACTTAACCCCCACTCAACCACCCCCCTTGACCCATGCCCTGCTTCCAGCTGCTTGCCCATGCCCCTTGCCCCATCTCCCACTCCACCTTGTCATAGCTGGAACACCTCCAATCCTCTCCCATTTTTCGTCCAACATCTGATAAGGGAGAAAAGAAGGAGATCCACCATTTTTATTGCCTGGAAAGCTTCTAAAAATCGGAGCAAAAAGGGGTGAGAAACCATTTCTGGGTTTGAAATTTAGTTGTGGAGTTCATACTTTTGTTTGTGTGAAAAATGGCATGTTAGCTTAGGTTTCTTAAAACCTTCGATTTAAATGCTTACATGGTGTTGTTATGTAGCTCTCAGTATTTTTCCTTATGTATTTTACATGTTTTATGTTGAGGAAATAAGCATGTAAAGTAGGGTGTTCGGAAATCTGGGTAGTAGTATGCCCTGTTTTTCTGGAAAATGTGGACTGGGAGTGATTTTGAGGAGACGATATTATGCATGTTAGATGGGTTTTAGGGTAAACCTTTGATGTGAAAATATTCATGGTAGTTTTGTGAAGCCTTTGGCATTTTTATTCGAGCAATATTCATGACTTATGTGGTAGATTTCATTGCTTGAAAGTGAGTACTCAAAAATCTGGGCAGGAAGACAATGCTCTGTTTTTCAAAAAAAGTTGGTTGAGTACTGATGTTATAGGGTGCTTTTAATGCATGTGGGTTTGTGGTTATGATATATATCTTGTATGATTACACTCAGGGTAGTGTATTGTAGCTACTAGCATGTTGTTTAGGCATGTTGTATGTCTTACATGTTAGAATGAAAGGTGTGAAAATCAGTGTTGAGCATTCTGGAAAATGTCGTGCACAGACCATGTGGAGATCGATCGCCACAAATGGCGCGATCGATCGCCGAGGTCCAGTAGCCAAAATCAAAGGCACGCGATCGATCGCCATGAATGGCGCGATCGATCGCCATGGGACAGTGGAGTTTGGCGATCGATCGCCAAGTGGTAGCGATCGATCGCCAGAGGCAAAGTTTTGAAATATTGATATTTTGTTGGATTTTTGATTTTGGATCATATATTGGCATCTAATATTGTGTTGTACACTGGTGTAGAGCCTTCACAGACGGCTACACAATGCAGGGGATAGAGTCTCACCACACACTACATTTTGGAAAGGTACGTAAGCGACGTACGGGCATCCCAACGGTAACATGTACTTATGTTTGTCTGTTTGACATATGATGAATGCAATGTGATGCATTAAGAGTTGATACATGTTATTATGCATTGTTGTTGCATATTATGCATTGTTGTTGCATATTGTGATGTGGAATAAAGAGGTATTCCACGAGTCAGGGGTGATCACAGTGAAGGTTTAATGCTTACGCTTGACCGCTAAAAATGTGGAGCGGGAGGGGGGAGGCTCGCTTGCACATGGAGGCGGGGTATACCATACTAAGCGATGATGAGAACCGCTAGTATGAAGAAGCGAGGATGAGATACCGCTTGTTTTGAGATTGTAAAGCGAAGAAGCATTAAAATAACTGATGATGACTGACTCGAGAAAAAGAGATGATATGTCATGACATTTATTAGTGAAGCCATACATTCATATAGTGTTTGATTATGAATTGTGGTACAGGGACAACCACTGGGCATTGTAAATGCGATGAAAATACAGGAAGTGTTTTGTATTTATGATTATGCATTTACGCCTTACGTATTCATATTGTGTTGTATATGGATAGCTATGTGCTCATGTGTTGGGGGTTGTCTTTGTAGGTGCTTTTGCTAAGGAGAACTAGGGTCGGGGCTGATACTTTGAGCTGTAAGGAGTGCTACTACAATAGTAGGACAGAGTTCTTATGCGTAGTCTCTACAAGTAGTAGAGTAGAACTATAGTGTCACTCCTATTGTTTTGAGAAATGTAACTATTATCTGTTTCAAATTTTATGGGTACATTTGAACTGTAAGCTCAAAATGTCAACACGATTAAATACTCTGATATTGAAATGCTTAGTTCTCTTAATCGCACCTATTAGTATCTTGAGATATTGGGGTCTCACATTTAGTGGTATCAGAGCAGTGGTTAGATAACCAGGGAAGAGTGAAGGGTAGCCTTTAGAGACAAGTTGGTTAGGTATTCATTGTTGGGCATGTTATGCATGTGATGCATATTTTTGTATAAGTGTTATACTAACATGCTTTGAATATGATACTCTTGTTATCTAACGGCTTATACTATGAACTGCTTTTGGTATTGTTGTTAACTCTTGTGTTGCAGCATGGCGGCTATTAACCCGGAGAACCTCAATGAGGAGGTAGGGGATATGGGCAGTATGAATGCTAGTGTTGCTCATATAAATCCTTTACCGCCACTTGCTGTAGGAGTGGAGCCCAGTGCACAGATGTTATTACCAGGGGAGCTCAGTTTGACACAGTTTCTGAACTTCCGTCCACCCATGTTTGAGGGGACCGAATCTGGAGAAGGGGCCGAAGAGTGGCTAGAACGGATAGAGCAGATACTTGTGACTGCGCCCTGTGCACGTACCGCATGGCTGAGGTTATCCGAGTTTCAGATGGCGAAGAAGCCTTCTATGTGGTGGAAGACCACTGTGATGGAGCTGAGGGCCCAAGGTATGGTAGTGGACTGGACTGTATTCAGGACCCGGTTTCTTAACCGGTATTTTTCTGCCGCTGCCAGACAAGTCAAGGAGGACGAGTTCACTAATTTGAAGCAGGGCAACATGTCAGTTTCAGACTTTGCTTTGCAGTATTCCTCACTGTTGAGGTATGTTCCCCATATCGCTGTGAGCAGCCATGCGAAGATGAGGCATTTCCTGAAGGGACTGAGGCCAGAATTGTTTGATCGGGTTGTTTCCAACAACCCCAGCTCTTTTGATGACGCCCTGACTAGGGCAGAGCTGGCAGAGATTGCAGTGGGAGCATATAAGGACGTTGTACCCTCTTCCGTGCCATCACAGAGGCCTATTACTGATAGTTTGAAACCACGAGGGGATCAGTTCAAGGCTCGTGGAGCCTCATCATCTTCCAGATTTAGCGGGAAGAAATCTCAGAGTCAGAAGCAGAGCAATCGAGGACCTACACAGGGGAGTAAGGCAGGAGGGGACAGGTGTGACCGCTGTGGAGGATTTCACTTGTCACGTGACTGCGAGGCTGCTATGTTTGTGGCAAGGTGGGCCACTTAGCTCGGAATTGCCCCAATCGGGCAAGTCAGGCAGACTCAGGGCCGAATAGGCCAAGATTTGATGCTAGGACGGCACCACCGAGGCAGCAGTTTGTGCCTCGACCATAGGGAGGTCAGGCGATAGGACCACCGCAGGGACAAGTGTATGCACTGACTAGGGAGCAGGCTGAGGCAGCCCCGGAGGAGGTCATTGCTGGTACGTGTCATTTATTTACGTACCCTGCATTTATTTTGGTAGATACAGGTGCTTCTCATTCTTTTGTATCTGTTGCTTTTGTGGAGAGACACCACTTGTGCTCGTCTCTGTTACCCACGCCTCTCATGGTCTCGACACCCACGGGAAAACATGTGATTGCGGACCGACTGTTATCTGATTGCCTCATTTATTTTGAGGGCAATGATCTGAGGGCCGATCTGATTCAGTTAGAGATGGCAGACTTTGACTGTATTATCGGCATTGATGTGTTGAGCAGATACCGAGCTGTGGTAGATTGCCGACAGAGGATGGTACATTTTCTATCTGATCAGGGGTTCCAGTGGACTTTTTATGGGGACGGCTCTCGTCCAAGGATTCCAGTGATCTCAGCGGTTAAGATGTCACGGTTATTGGAACGTGGCCACACTGGGTACCTTATTTATGCCATGGATGCATCGGACGAAAAGGAAGTGAGAGCCGAGGACATTCCAGTTGTGGCGGAGTTCATTGATGTGTTCCCAGATGAGATTCCGGGATTTCCGCCTGTCAGGGATGTTGAGTTCGCCATTGAGCTGCTGCCGGGGACTTCTGCTATTTCTCGTGCCCCATACAGGATGGCACCGGCAGAGCTGAGGGAGCTGAAAGTGCAGTTACAAGAGCTCCTTGACAAGGGATACATTCGTCCTAGTGTATCGCCTTGGGGTGCACCAGTATTGTTCGTGAAAAAGAAGGATGGTTCAATGCGTCTGTGCATTGACTACAGGCAACTGAACAAGGCCACAGTGAAGAACAGATATCCACTTCCGAGGATTGATGACCTATTCGATCAGCTTCAGGGTACAGAGGTGTACTCGAAGATAGACTTGAGGTCCGGCTATCATCAGGTGCGGGTTAGAGCTGGCGATGTCCAAAAGACGGCTTTTAGAACTCGGTATGGGCATTACGAGTTCTTAGTGATGCCATTCGGAGTGACAAATGCACCTGCAGTTTTTATGAGCTTGATGAACAGAGTATTTCAGGAATACCTCGATCAGTTTGTGATTGTATTCATTGATGACATCCTCGTATACTCAAGGAGTGAGGAGGAACATGCCGATCATTTGAGGACAGTACTTCAGATTCTCAGAAATCATCAGTTGTACGCCAAACTCAGTAAGTGTGAGTTTTGGCTGAGCAGTGTATCATTTTGGGCCATATCATATCACGAGAGGGGATATCAGTAGACCCGAGGAAGATAGAGGAAGTTATGGATTGGTCTACCCCTACTTCAGTCAGTGAGATTCGGAGTTTTCTTGGGTTGGCTGGCTATTACCGACGTTTCGTCGAGGGTTTCTCAAAGATCGCCAAGCCACTTACGCAGCTGACTCAGAAGGGAGTTCCATTCCTTTGGTCGGAAACTTGTGAGCAGAGCTTCCAGGAGTTGAAGCACAGATTGACTTCAGCGCCAGTTTTGGTAATTCCCAGGGAGAACAAAGGATTCGTTCTCTATACCGACGCATCGCTTCAGGGTTTAGGATGCGTGCTGATGCAGGATAAGCACGTTGTGGCTTACGCTTCGAGATAATTGAAGCCACATGAGACGAGGTATCCGGTCCATGATCTGGAGCTAGCAGCTATAGTGTTCGCCTTGAAGATATGGCGACACTACTTATACGGTACCTCATTCACCATCTTCACTGATCACAAAAGCTTGAAGTTCTTGTTTACACAGGCTGAGCTGAACATGAGACAGAGGAGATGGATGGATCTGCTGAAGGATTATGATTGTGAAATCCTATACCATCCCGGGAAAGCAAACTTGACAGCCGACGCTTTGAGTCGGAAGGTGAGGAGCACAGCGGAGGATGCCATGTGTCTATCAGCTATGTTGGGCTCCTACTGCCATTTGGGATTTGATTATGATGTGTCTACTTCACCAGTACAGGTTTTGACCTTGTTAGCTGAGCCTGCTATTTATGATCACATTAGGAAGGCTCAGGGGACCGATGCAGAGGTTCAGAGATGGATGTCAGTGGTTCATTCAGGGCAGCCATCGAGATTCAAAGTGGCTGAGGACGGTTCTATGAGACTTGGCGACAGATGGGTGGTTCCAGATACACCCGAGTTGCGTCAGGGTATATTACAGCGAGCTCATTGCAGCAGGATGAGTGTCCACCCGGGCGGGAAGAAGATGTATAAGGATCTACGCAACCAGTTCTGGTGGAGGCGTATGAAACAAGATGTCACCTCATTCGTCAAGAGATGTTTGATCTGTCAACAGGTGAAGGCTGAAAGGCAGAGGCCTGGAGGTGAGCTAAGGAGCTTGGAGATACCACAGTGGAAGTGGGAGCACATATCCATGGACTTCGTGACCCACTTACCAAGGACTGTTTCGGGTTTCGATGCTATATGGGTAGTCGTCGACAGATTGACTAAGAGTGCTCATTTCATTCTCTACTGTATGACCTTCACGTACTTGAGGATGGCACAGTTATATATCAGAGATGTGGTGAGACTGCATGGGATCCCTGTTTCGATTGTGTCTGATCGAGATCCGCGGTTTACATCTCACTTTTGGGAGGGTCTTCAGTCAGCTCTAGGTACAGAGTTGAGGTTGAGTACAGCCTATCACCCTCAGACGGACGGACAGACCGAGCGTACAATACAGACGCTCGAAGATATGTTGAGAGCTTGTGTGCTAGAGTTCGACACTTCATGGCAGGACTCGATAGCCTTGGTGGAGTTCTCTTACAACAACAGCTACCAGGCAAGTATACAGGTGGCTCCTTTCGAGGCCCTCTGTGGTAGGCGTTGTAGGTCACCCTTGTGTTGGGATGACGGGGATCGCAAATCAGTCGGAGGACCAGATTTGATCCGGGAAATGGAAGAAAAGGTAAAAGTGATAAGGCAAAAGATGAAGGCAGCTCAGGACAGACAGGCAGCGTATGCCAATCAGCGGCGTAGGCCGTTGGAGTTTCAGTTGGGCGACAGAGTCTTTCTGAAGATCTCACCTTTCAGAGGCGTGGTACGGTTTGGTATGCGGGGGAAGTTATCCCCGAGATATGTGGGGCCGTACGAGATCTTGCAGCGTGTGGGTACTCTGGCTTACCGGTTAGCTTTACCGCCCTCTCTGTCTGGCATTCACGATGTATTCCATGTGTCTATGTTGCGGAAGTACGAGCCAGATCCTTCTCATGTGTTTCAGCCTTCTGAGGTTCAGATTGAGTCAGATGTTTCCTATGTTGAGCGGCATATCAGGATTTTAGATAGGGCAGATCGCAGGCTGAGAAACAAAGTTATTCCTATGATCAAGGTTCAGTGGGATCGTAGGGGTGTCGAGGAGGCCACGTGGGAGACAGAGCGACACATGGTGCAGCACTATCCAGAACTGTTTTCTGGTATGCGTTTATGTTTTGTTTTACTTCATGTTGGTAAGCATGCTGATTTCGAGGACGAAATCTTATAAGTAGGGGAGTATTGTGATGTCCCCGAAATGATTAGGTGTTATTTAAACATTAATCATTGTTGTGAAAATTATGGTATTAATTCTTGTGTTGAATTGATAATATTGGGAAATGCATGTGAGGGTGCATGTGTTATATGTTGGGATTTTGGGGTTGTGGCATTATAATTTGGGGTGTGTGTTGTTTGTTTTGGTAAAGCATTTTTAAATGGGAGTTGAAGTATTTTATTGAGAAAATACTATAAAATATCATGTGAGGATATTTTAATACATCGTGCTAAATACCGGGACCAAAACATAACACATCACTTAACCCCCACTCAACCACCCCCCTTGACCCATGCCCTGCTGCCAGCCGCCAGCTGCTTGCCCATGCCCCTTGCCCCATCTCCCACTCCACCTTGTCATAGCTGGAACACCTCCAATCCTCTCCCATTTTTCGTCCAACATCTGATAAGGGAGAAAAGAAGGAGATCCACCATTTTTATTGCCTGGAAAGCTTCTAAAAATCGGAGCAAAAAGGGGTGAGAAACCATTTCTGGGTTTGAAATTTAGTTGTGGAGTTCATACTTTTGTTTGTGTGAAAAATGGCATGTTAGCTTAGGTTTCTTAAAACCTTCGATTTAAATGCTTACATGGTGTTGTTATGTAGCTCTCAGTATTTTTCCTTATGTATTTTACATGTTTTATGTTGAGGAAATAAGCATGTAAAGTAGGGTGTTCGGAAATCTGGGTAGGAGTATGCCCTGTTTTTTCTGGAAAATGTGGACTGGGAGTGATTTTGAGGAGACGATATTATGCATGTTAGATGGGTTTTAGGGTAAACCTTTGATGTGAAAATATGCATGGTAGTTTTTTGAAGCCTTTGGCATTTTTATTCGAGCAATATTCATGACTTATGTGGTAGATTTCATTGCTTGAAAGTGAGTACTCAAAAATCTGGGCAGGAAGACAATGCTCTGTTTTTCAAAAAAAGTTGGTTGAGTACTGATGTTATAGGGTGCTTTTAATGCATGTGGGTTTGTGGTTGGGATATATATCTTGTATGATTACACTCAGGGTAGTGTATTGTAGCTACTAGCATGTTTGTTTAGGCATGTTGTATGTCTTACATGTTAGAATGAAAGGTGTGAAAATCAGTGTTGAGCATTCTGGAAAATGTCGCGCACAGACCATGTGGAGATCGATCGCCACAAATGGCGCGATCGATCGCCGAGGTCCAGTAGCCAAAATCAAAGGCACGCGATCGATCGCCATGAATGGCGCGATCGATCGCCATGGGACAGTGGAGTTTGGCGATCGATCGCCAAGTGGTAGCGATCGATCGCCAGAGGCAAAGTTTTGAAATATTGATATTTTGTTGGATTTTTGATTTTGGATCATATATTGGCATCTAATATTGTGTTGTACACTGGTGTAGAGCCTTCACAGACGGCTACACAACGCAGGGGATAGAGTCCCACCACACACTACATTTTGGAAAGGTACGTAAGCGACGTACGAGCATCCCAACGGTAACATGTACTTATGTTTGTCTGTTTGACATATGATGAATGCAATGTGATGCATTAAGAGTTGATACATGTTATTATGCATTGTTGTTGCATATTATGCATTGTTGTTGCATATTGTGATGTGGAATAAAGAGGAGTATTCCACGAGTCAGGGGTGATCACAGTGAAGGTTTAATGCTTACGCTTGACCGCTAAAAATGTGGAGCGGGAGGGGGGAGGCTCGCTTGCACATGGAGGCGGGGTATACCATACTAAGCGATGATGAGATACCGCTAGTATGAAGAAGCGAGGATGAGATACCGCTTGTTTTGAGATTGTAAAGCGAAGAAGCATTAAAATAACTGATGATGACTGACTCAAGAAAAAGAGATGATATGTCATGACATTTATTAGTGAAGCCATACATTCATATAGTGTTTGATTATGAATTGTGGTACAGGGACAACCACTGGGCATTGTAAATGCGATGAAAATACAGGAAGTGTTATGTATTTATGATTATGCATTTACGCCTTACGTATTCATATTGTGTTGTATATGGATAGCTATGTGCTCATGTGTTGGGGGTTGTCTTTGTAGGTGCTTACAGCTCAAAGTATCAGCCCCGACCCTAGTTCTTATGCGTAGTCTCTACAAGTAGTAGAGTAGAACTATAGTGTCACTCCTATTGTTTTGAGAAATGTAACTATTATCTGTTTCAAATTTTATGGGTACATTTGAACTGTAAGCTCAAAATGTCAACACGATTAAATACTCTGATATTGAAATGCTTAGTTCTCTTAATCGCACCTATTAGTATCTTGAGATATCGGGGTCTCACAAATGGGCAAGATGACTAGTGCCCCTTTCAAGGGACTTGTTGAAAGGGCAAATGTGTTATTGGGACTAATACATAGTGATGTATGTGGACCAATAAGTACACAAGCTAGATGTGGTTTTCAATACTTCGTTACATTTACTGATGACCTCAGTAGATATGGGTATGTGTACCTAATGAAATATAAACATGAAACCTTTGAAAAGTTCAAAGATTTCAAGAATGAAGTACAAAACCAACTTGGCAAGAGTATTAAAATCCTTCGATCAGATCGAGGAGGTGAATACTTAAGTCAAGAATTTCATGACTATCTAAAGGAGTGTGGGATAGTCCCACAACTCACTCCTCCGTAGACCCCACAATGGAATGGTGTATCCGAGAGGAGAAATCGAACTTTGTTGGACATGGTTCGATCAATGATGAGTCATGCAGATCTTCCGATATCCTTTTGGGGACATGCTTTGGAAACAGCAATATTCTTACTGAACCGTGTTCCATCTAAATCAGTGGAAAAGACACCATATGAGATATGGACTGGGAAGCGTCCTAGTATGTCTTTTATGAAGATTTGGGGTTGTGAGGCTTTCGTTAGACGTCACGCCACTAACAAACTTGGACCCAAATCTGATAAGTGTTTATTTGTGGGGTATCCTAAGGAAACGAAATGATACTATTTCTATTATCCCACCGAGAACAAAGTAGTTGTTGCTCGGACTGGTGTATTTCTTGAAAGAGAATTTATTTCTAGAAAAACCAGTGGAAGAAAAATAGAACTTAGTGAAGTTCAACCACAAGAAAACACTGAACCTGAGATTGAGATGGAAACAGAGTAGGCACCGCAAGCCGTTGTGGAAGAAGTACCTGCTCAAGAGACACAAGCCCAGCGTGGATCTGTAAGAGAACACCGGGAGCCACAGAGATATGGATTTCTTGTGACTCAACAAGGTGACTTACTACTTATTGATGAGGATGAGCCGTCATCTTATCAACAAGCTATAATGGGCACTGATTCTGAGAAATGGCAAGAGGCCATGAAATCTGAGATGGAATCCATGTATGCAAACCAAGTATGGACTTTGGTTGATCCACCTGAAGGGGTACGACCCATAGGGTGCAAATGGATTTTCAAGAAAAAGAACGATATTGATGGTAATGTACAAACCTATAAAGGTCGGCTGGTTGCAAAAGGATTCAAACAAATTCATGGTATTGACTATGATGAAACCTTTTCACCAGTGGCCATGGTTAATTCCATAAGGATCTTACTTGCAATAGCTGCATTTCATGATTATGAAATCTGGCAGATGGATGTCAAAACAACTTTCCTTAATGGAAATCTGCTCGAGGATGTGTACATGACACAGCCCGAGGGTTTTGTCGATCCAAAGGATGCTGAAAAGATATGCAAGCTACAACGATCCATTTATGGATTGAAGCAAGCTTCTCGGAGTTGGAATCTTCGTTTTGATGATGCAATCAAAGAGTTTGGTTTTATCAAAAACGTAGATGAACCTTGTGTCTACAAGAAGGTCAGTGGGAGCATAATCATTTTCCTAGTGTTGTATGTAGATGACATACTTCTCATTGGGAATGATATCCCTGCCTTACAATCTGTAAAGATTTGGCTAGGGAACTGCTTTTCGATGAAAGACTTGGGAGAAGCCACCTATGTATTAGGAATCAAGATCTATAGAGATAGATCGAGAAGGCTTCTCGGCCTAAGTCAAAGTACATACATAGACAAAGTTCTTAAAAGGTTCAGCATGCAAGAATCAAAGAAAGGATTCGTGCCTATGACACATGGTATATATCTCTCGAAGGAACAGTGTCCTTCAACACCAGATGAGAGACAACGCATGAGTAAGATTCCATATGCGTCAGCTATTGGATCTATCATGTATGCCATGATATGTACTCGTCCCGATGTATCGTATGCTTTGAGCATGGCGAGCAGATATCAAGTTGATCCAGGTGAAGGTCACTGGATTGCTGTCAAGAATATCCTGAAGTACTTGAGAAGAACTAAGGATACATTCTTGATTTATGGAGGTGAGGAAGAGCTCAATGTAATGAGTTACACTGATGCAAGCTTCCAAACCGACAAAGATGATTTTCGATCGCAATCTGGATATGTGTATTGCCTAAATGGAGGTGCTGTGAGCTGGAAGAGTTCAAAGCAAGAGACAGTAGCCGATTCTACAACGGAAGCTGAGTATATTGCTGCCTCGGATGCAGCAAAGGAAGCTGTTTGGATCAGGAAGTTCATTTCTGAACTTGGAGTGGTGCCTAGCATTAAAGATCCGATAGAACTCTATTGTGACAACAATGGAGCGATCGCATTGGCTAAGGAACCTAGATCTCACCAAAGATCGAAGCACATACTTCGGCGCTTTCATTTCATTCGAGAAATCGTTGAAAGGGGAGATGTTAAAATATGCAAAGTACCTACAGATGATAATGTATCTGACCCATTGACGAAGCCACTGTCACAGCAGAAGCATGATCGTCATACTAGATCTCTAGGCATTAGGTATATGTCTGAGTGGTCTTAGTGGAAGTGGGAGATTTGTTGGGATATGCCCTAAAACATGTCATGTGATGATTGTTTTGACATACAATGTTTATGATTTTATGAATGGCAATTCATTATTATATATTATTCGTTTAACTGTACAATGTGAATTAATATATATGTTAATTTCCTTAGAATAATATTGTATTATTCTTAAACATTGTCCCTAGTCAAGTATTATCATGAATCATGATAATGATAATACATAGAGACTAGTATGTATTTATTGATGAATTGTTCATTGATATGAGATATCAAATCAACACATGGGTACATGTTAGAGAACGATGTACTGGACAGACCCACCATGAGAATGCAACATGGATAGTATATGATTGTCATATGCAATTCTCATAGTGATAATAATATATGTAATCCTTACGACTTGTGATCATCAGAGATCCCGACATAAGGAGTTATGTATCTTGATATTGTCAAACATTACCCGTAACAGGGTAAACTATAAAGGCGACTATTGGATACACTACGAATTATGTAGAGGGATGTTGACTGATCGAGATTGGATTTGTCCCTCCTATATAACAGGAGAAGTGTTTGGCCCTTGATCAAGTGAGAACTAAAATGCATGGCCATGCTCGAATGAGCCGATATGAGATATCGAGCTTATTCGTTTATTCTAGTTCTACTTGGGGATTAAGAAATAAAGATTGAATATACGAGTATGACTATTCCATGACTCGTGTTCAATCTAAACACAAAGGACAAAGGGATTAAGTTACATGGTTAATATTATCACAAGTTCTAAAGGTTATGTCGAGTCATTGACATTCTTGTAATTTGGGTAGCCTTGATGTGTTGCTAGATACCGCTCATTGCTTGTAACGTAAAATGAGATTTTATGTCATTGCCAACATTACAAGATCCTATCGGGTCGCACAAAAGATTAAATCGATAAAAGGGAATTAAATTCATGGGATGAATTAAATAATTAAGAAGAGTCTTAATTAAATGATTATAAGGATTTAATTAAATCATGGGTTTGGGCCCATGAGGCTTTAAGAAAGCCTTTAATTAAATCATCTATAATTTGATATCAATGTGATTAATTGTTTTAATCAAACACTTCATATATAAATAACCTAGCCACCTCTCATAAGTCTCGGCCACCTCTTCCTCTCCATTAGCTCACGTCGCCGTCGGTTTTGGGGGAGAGATAGGTAGTCGTTGATCGGTTTTGAACCGAGAGTTTGGTTTTGGTTCAAGAATAAGTCTAGCAACTTGTTCTTGAACGTCCCTTTCGATTCGATCGTGTGGATACCGTAGAGGCAAGACCTTGGAGGTGTTGCTCGTGACTCGGAGTTCGTTGGACGTGGTGTTTCGTGGATTCTGCTCAAACACGCTACAAGGGTGAGACTTTTGTAAATCCTTTATCCGATATGATAACCTATGTATAGATCCGGTGTCTTGTAATCCATAAAATTTTATATTCCGCTGCGTACGATGCTTGATGGATTACTTACAACCATTCGTGCTTAGGACAACCACCATCTACAAGGGTAGGGGTATTGTTATGAGCTCTACGATTAAAAAACAAGGCCATACAGGCCTGAGCTGTGCAGGCTCGAACCAGATTGACGCAATACCGAGCCCAAGATTCACGCAATACCAAGCCAAAGATTCCTGCACTGCAGATTCAAGAAAGGGCGTAAGGATGCCACCCCGGCCTCAAGATCACATGCCTTCTAGCTTCCAAAATTTATTTAATTTATTTCCTAAGTTTACTTTGAATCTTTCCTAAGTTTACCATGCTTTCCTAGGACGGTAGGATTAATAGTAGTAAGGATAATCTCCAATAAGGAGGAGATCCTTTAGCATCTTAAGATTCTTCATTCCTTAGTAAGAATATGACGGATATTGTACTTTAGGAAAAGAATTATAAATAAAACAGCAGAGTCGAATGGCCTTGTTTTTGAACCGTAGAGAATGTGGGCTTGGTTCGAGCCTGCAAAGAATGTTCCATACTTTGATCCTGTAGAGAATGTTCCATACTTTGAATCTAAATACACCCATCAGATGCAAAGCCAGCGAGGTAAAAACACATCTGATCCTTCCAGTCACACAAATACCTATCTCTCATGAAAAAATTTCCATACATTAGTTTTAGCTCACGCATCGGATGTGACAAAATGCAAAGCTACGCAAACAAGCGAGAAAATGAATTTGAAAACAAAAGGTTGACACAACTATAGATAAGAAGAGATAGGAATAGTACCAGTTCACCATTGAAATACACTTCAAAAGCACCTGAACTCTGGAGGAAGGATTGAAGGAAGTTTCCAAGTAGCCAAATTGTGAGGGCCTGTTTCTAATGTGGTGTTTAACACATAATGATTAATTTGCGTAACAGGTAAAGATTTATTTCAAGTGTCCTGTCAAATGGCCCAAAAAAAAATTTCGCTTTTAGATGATACATATATAATGATACTGAAAATATAAAATTTCAGTTTTCCAATTCAATATGTTACTCGTCACATAAGCAAGTATATAACCAACCAGTAATAGAATACTTAAAATACAGATACTCGGGGCATACCCCAGTAATTTAAAATATAGTTAAAAAAGTACTCTAACAATGACTGAGCCTCAAAACAAAAAACATAAACTTGAGCTCAAGGAGCTCTGGTATTCATCGATGCTTCATCTCGCGCATCCGCAGTATGTCCACCTGTACCACCTGTAATGCCCATACAACAAATACATGACAGCCCCCACCCCCGCGAAGGGGGTCAGAACCCAGTACGAGAAATAAATAGATCATGTCAAGCTGATATGTGAATTACATGATATGTATTGATTTTCACATGAGATTGCATGGCATAATGAGTTGCATATGTCATATGATGCGTATATGATTCATGGGCATATCATATTGATCTCTCCATATCTTTGATATCCATGATGATGACTGAGTTGATTTACTCTGAGTGTCGGGACGACGGGCACGTCGATGGCATGCAGTATAGGTAGCGACTGTAGTCACACGCGTTGCTATCGGACCTAGACACGAGGGATGACGAGCACAACACATGATGATGCTCCTATCGGAAAGTGTGTGTGTTGTCATCCTCTGCTCGAGCTGATGTGGATTGATGATACCTCCCTTTGGTCTCCGATATTGGTATCTTGAGATTCTATTCTTTATACCCATTCGTATATCACATTCATACATGGTATGCATTGCATGATAATTTGTCATTCTTGACATGATCTATTTATTTCTCAGACTGAGTTCTAACCCCTTCGCGGGGGGGGGGGGGGGGGGGGGGGGGGGGGGGGGGCTGTCATGTCTTTGTTGTATGGGCATGCCAGGTGGTACATGTGGACGTACTGCGGATGCTCGAGATGAAGTATCGATTAATATCAGAGCTCCTTGAGAGTGAGATCAGGTTTATGTTTTTTTTTGTTTTCAGTCCCAGTGGTATACTAGTGTATTCGAGATTCGAAAGGAACCACAAAGAACATCTACGATTGGTTATTCAGACGCTTCGTGAAGCTCAATTTGTATACCAAGTTATCGAAGTGTAAATCTTGGTTGAATTGACTGTTACTTTGGGACAGGTGATACCAACACACGGGATACCTGTTGATCCTAGTAAAGTAAAGGTCGTACTAATTTGGCCAATACCGACCAGTGTACTCAAGATACAAAGTATAATGAGTTTTGCCAGATATTACAGGCTTTTATGGAAGGATGAACCAACTGACCAAGAAGAAATTCGAGTTTCGGTTGGTCAGATGAATGTGAAAGCAGTTTTCATAACTGAAATGGAAGTGGGCTACAGCCCCAATGTTGATTTTGTTTAACTGGTTCAGGGGAATATGTAGTTTGTGCAAATACGTTAGTCAAAGATTTGAGATATGTTCTAATGTATCATGAGGAGATGATTGCATATGCTTGAGATAGTTGAATCTGAAAGAATCATGATAATGAACTTGAGCTCGTAGCCATTATTTTGCCTTGAAGATGTGGCAATGTTATCTGTATAGTGAACAATTCATGATATACTTTGATTTAACGCGTTTAAAAATCTAATATTTAGTCAGAGTTGCACATAAGATAGAAGCGATAACTATATTTATTAAAGAATTTGAATTTAATAGTCAATATTAATCAAGAAAAATGAAAGATGCCCTAAACCGAAAAGTGCTAGGTTCTAGCTTTGAGTTTTATAACTCAACTGTCTAAATCAAACAGAGATTGTAAAACAAGATCAAAATTGATTGACAGATATTGATTTCATATGATTGTCTGTATGCCTATGAGAAAATGACATGTTTGAGATGTGGATAATGTGGTTTAGTTACATTGAGTTTTCTGTAACAAATGAATCTGATAGAGATTCTAGGATAATATTCAATTCAAAAACTGTTTTCAGAATGTCATGGGTACTAAGTTAGTAATGAGTATTGCTTATCATACCCAGAACGATGGACAAACTGAGGGAATTATCCAGACTTTGAAAGTTATGTCCTGATTATTCGTGATGAATTGAGTGGGAATTGACAGGAATCACTATTCACTAGTAGAATTTTCCTATAATTTAAGTTTCAGACAACTTTTGGAATGGCATCGGTTCAGATTTTTTGTAGAGCCAGAATTACCGATCGATGATTTGATGATGAGCTCACATGCAGGGCTCAGAATGAGCACTACAAATATAAAATTCATAACTTCTTCAAATTAAGCCTAAATTAAGCTCCCTTTTTTTTTTTTTTATCAAATTCAATATAATTAAAATACCTACATTTTTTATTTGAAGACCGACACCAAATTCGGAATAAATATTGCCCAGAAAGTCGAATTACAGTTTGTATGCAACATGCTATTGTAATAAAATTTCTCTCAAAGTGTATCTCAGGAAAAAATAACAATGGCTTCAAAACAATTTTATGTCGATGCGAGATTTGTAATCTCCGTCCTTAAAACAATATTGCCAACCGCATATGCAATATCGGGAAGCGGACTTCGATCATCACTGGCATTGTGATCCTTCACTACAAGGTTGGAGTCACCAATACCCACCGGAGCCTCACTACCCTATTGATACGCCACAACCATTTGAACATCGTGAAGAGAGGAGAGATAGTTCTGCAGATGTCACAACTCAGTTAGAGGTTACCTTAGTGAGATTCATGGAATCAACTGAGAATAGTTTGGAGTGCCAAACCAACTCTATGCGTCACCTGGAGCAGCAAATGGTGGTCCTCATTGAAACAATTTCAACTAGCTACCAAGAGGAAGAGATGAGGGCTACAAATCAAGAGGCGACAAATCGAATTTGGTTATATGATGATGATCACTCAACCAACCAAGTTTGGGGGAGTGATCCTCCTAGTGTGGAAGATTCAAAGGAACTTGAGCCTCTTCAAGATATTGAGCATACTTCAGAGATGTCATCCGAGGAGTTCCCATATGAAGATGAATCGAGTGTGATGTTGGAGAAGGAAGAGACTTGCGAAGATTCTGATGTAAGTCCATCGATGGAGTCATGTTCTATGCCATATGTGGATCCGTATTTTCCATCGATGCCAACTTCACCGCACTACATCCTGAAAGAGATAAAGCCGAGTCAAGAATAATTCTCCCATTCCTACCACTTCAAGATGAATGTTGTTGGAGCGACGAGCGCACACTGCTACAATCTTGCCAATCTTGAGGGCATACTGAATGAAGACCCATTAGTGGTATCATACGATACTTACTATGGGCGGCAGCCGCTCTTTGATGGTTGCTTCTGATGGTCAAGCCAACGACTAAAAATCAGCGCTTCTTGGGAGGCAACCCAAGCATATCCTTTTGCCATTTAGTTTTGTTTATTTTAGTTTTTACATTTAGTTTTTTTATCTCTCGTGTCGACTATTTTATTTGCATTCTTCTCTTGCTAGGTACTTAGTTGGAGCGATGAACCCCTACAACAGTGGAGCTTTCAAAAGCAAATCTTCCTCAACCCTCATGCAAGCGTCTTGATCAGGGGAGTTCACTGTTTCCCTTTTGATTCTTTTAAACATTGAGGGCAATGTTTGATTTAAGTTTGGGGGAGTAGTAGCTTGCATGTTTTACTTGTTTTAACCACCTGTTGTGTGCTTAAATGACACTTGAATCGTCCGATTATTATGAGCTAAAAAAAAAAATTTATGAGTTCAAACTTGAGAAAAGAATGAATTACAGTAGTGACTATTCAATGAGGATTTTGATCTCACTGTGCATATGAACTTGATTTGTGATTGGACTTTTACATGAATATCCTAATTTGAGTTAGCATGTCAAGAATGAGGAATACTTTGAGCACAATGAGTCATGATCTTGTGGATTGCATGTTGAATAGTGATAATTGTTGTGAACTTGACGATTTATCTTGAGCATCTTAGAGTTATCCTAGAACTTATTTGATGATGACACTTTGAGGTGAAATTTTATAGTTACAAACTCGACTTGGAAATGATCTAGACGATCTTTGACACGTTTGAGCCTTTCAAGCTTACCATGATTCATATCAATCCCTAGTGTCCTATTTGAGCTTTATTGAAAAAGAATGGTATATGCATTGCATATAATTAGACCCCATTCGACATTCTTTGCAAACTCATTATACTTACCCTTATTTGAGCCTAAATGAAAAATTTATCCTTACCCTAAGGGACTATAATGAATATCATTCGATGCTCTTGAATTATTATATCTTGATGAGCTTATTGAAAAAAAAAAAATTGATGAATTAGAAAAGAAAAAGATACGCAAAAAGCCTTGAGAAAAAGATTGACTAATAAGACCCAAAGTGGCCAAGGCTATAAAAGAAAAAGAAGAGAAGCTCGATGTGTGCGAAACATTTGCATTGTAAATGATTATACTCTCTTCTTTGCGCTTATCCTATCTTTTCTTTGAAGCCAACACCAAAGGCCTTACATTACAAGCTTAAAAAGTCCTTTTGATCCAAGTCTAGGGAATAACTATCATTAGTGGAGAAGTTGTTTGAAAATAGGCTTATGGGGTGCTTGATGATAATCTCGACTTTGAGTTGATTAACATGATTTGATCTTGAATATGTGCATGAAACTTGAGATTGAAATTATCACACACACACATTCCGATTTTGAGATATGTTGCTTGAATTAGGAGAAAACATGTCTTGTCAACTTTTGTATATGTGCATGAGATTTCTGAGAATAAGAAAGTCATGAAATAATTTTCAAATATCAAGAATGAACTCTACCTTATGATTTTAATGCTTAATCGAGGACGATTAAGTGATAAGTTTGGGGGAGTTGATAGGGTTGAATATTACGCGTTTTTAGGCTATGATATGTACATGTTTTCGTGTTGATTCTTGGAATATCTTACGGTTTATGGTATATATTTCTCTATTTCAGGAATCAATGTTGAAATGTAGGGAAAGGTGAGAAATCAAGCTAAAATGATGAAAAAATGAATAAAGTTGAAGAAAAGAGGAAAAAACCAGAATCCAAGACACATGTTGCTCCTTTCTCCTCATATTACTATATGTTCGAGCCATGTTTTGGAAATGTGGTCCATATAAAAGTTGTAGAACTTTCTCTTATCTTCGCGTGGACAGCTGATTCATCAAATTCGGAGTGCGTATGTCAAAGTTACGGCCAAAATACAAAACTCGCCAGAAGCTGAAAAAGGCGAAGAAACTTACTGTGAAGGGCGATCGATCGAGAAAGGATTTCCGATCGATCGAGACGGGCAGAAAAAGCCACAAAATTCTTACTGTAAGGCTCGATCGATCGGCCACTTCGTCCGGATCGATCAGTGGAATGAATTTTCATTAAAATAACTTCCTTATAGAGTTTGTTTTCCAACAAAGAAGTCCTTGATTTCCTTCCCCTATATATTACAAACGAAAATTACAACCCATACATCAGATTTTAACCTAGGAAACACATCACAGCCTCCATCTCAGCCCATCTCTTTCCTTCAATTCCACAATTCACACGTCCAGCCTCCATCATTCTTCCACTCACAATTCACACGTCCAGCCTCCACCCTTTCTATAACTGTGACATCCCCGAAATGGTTAATTGCTATGTGGCTTTAATTGTGTTTACATGATTAATTATGTGGTAATTGATTATGCGTTGGGATCTATTTACCTTATGGAAATGCATGGTCATGTGGTTAGGGTGACCCGGGATTGCATTTCAGGGTGCATGTGGTGCAGGTTGGGTAAATAGTATTGGAAGCATGATTTATTTGCCATTGGTAGCAATCGATTAGAAATCATGTGTTTAATTGATATTTGGTGCATTTTGAGTTAATGCTTTGAAAATATCATGTTGGGGTGTTTTATACACCATGGAATTACTTTGGTATGCATTTTAATTAAATAAACTCATTTTATAACCCCCACACTTCACCTCATCCATCACTTTTTAACTTTACCAAAACAACACCCAAACCCTTCCTTTCCCTTCCCATTTTCGAGCTTGAGCTCAAGGGTGAAGAGGAGTCTTTGCAAAATCTTGATTTGTGGAGCTTGTTGGGTGATTTGAGATCCCCAAGAGGTACGGATACCTCATTGTAAATTTTGTAAGGTTTTGTTTAAGTTTGGGTTGATTTTGAAGGGTTTTAAAATGGGTTTGTGTTGGGTTGTTGTGGTTTTGGTATTAATTTGGTTGGATGTTGCATATTTGAGTTTATGTAGATGTTTATTGTTGGTTTTGAGTGGTTGGGTGTGGTTGTTGTTGAGTTATTTAAGGTTGTTTGAGTTTGGGAAGGAGAAGGGTGAATAGTGCCCGATTCTCGCTTGCCCAGAGCTCGGCGATCGATCGGCGTTTTTCTCACGATCGATCGCGAGCCACAGAGCTGAGGCAGAGAGCTTCAGCGATCGATCGCGAGATGGGCGCGATCGATCGGCGAGGCCGCGATCGATCGGCGCTAGCTCCGCGATCGATCGCGGATTGTTGGATTTTGTTGCCCGAGACAGTGAGGTCTCGCGATCGATCGAGACTTGATGGCGATCGATCGCGAGACACCAAAAATGAAGTTTTTGGTTATTTTTGTGGGATTTTTGGTATTGGACTATTATTGGGTTCTAATATTGGTATTTGTGAATATGTAGAACCAACCCAGGTGGCAACGCAGCCAAGGAATTGAAGTCCTACCACATCCTACGTTTTTGGAAAGGTACGTAGTGGACGTACGGGCACCCCAACGGTACATGTATCTTATATACTTATTGTTTATGCATTGTGGATGCAAGTATATATGTGGTATTGCATAGTGGATGCAAATACATGTTATGCATGATGTTTATAGATGCATATGATTATTGGTGCACATCCCATGAGTCGTGGTCATCCCTTGATGATTTTAATGCTTGCCGCTATTTGGTTTGGTTCCGCTAAATGTGAAGCGAGGGGTGGGAGCGCCGCATGTCACATTTGAGCGTGGTTATCATATAGGACGAGGAAAGGGTATTTGCCGCTCAATGAGAGGCGAGGGGTGGGAGTCCCGCAGTCCATTGAAGCGAGGTTATCCTATGCCGTCTATATGTAAATAAGCGAGGGGCATTAAAATACATTGTGATGAACAGACTAGGGATTGGGGATCAGTATTGGTTATTGATGAGCTGGTTTATGTCATGACATGTTTAGACCATTAAAATAATCTATTGATTATACTCATGAGTTATGGTACAGGGACAACCAAACGGGAAGCGTTTGAAATGCATGGGGAAAACAGGAAGTGTTTTATTATGATTATGCATTTACGCTTTATCTTCATATTGTGTTGGATATGAATGATTATTATTGCTCATGTTTGGGGGTTGTCCTTGTAGGTACCCTTTTGGCATGATAGAAGGGCTTGAACGGGTTGAGGTGGTGAGCTTGACGAGCATTCTATTGAGGATGAAAGGACAGGATTATTTTGGATAGTATCTACTCTAGGAGTAGTATAAAACTATAGTTGCACACATTCTTTTGATTGGAATGTAATTAATCCATTTGGTAGTCCTTATTTTTGGCATGTAATGCTTAAGCTCATAGACTCAACATGTTATTTCTCACTCTGATTTGTTTATATTAGCTCTATTATGCATTGATTCCGCACTTAAGGATTAGGGTCCTTACATTAGTGGTATCAGAGCAGTGGTTAGAGAACCCGGGAACGAGTGAAGGGTAGCCTTAGCATGATAGGCTAGGTGCTTACATTTGAAGCATGTTTATGCATGTGGTGCATATTAATGTATATTCTGTTATACTAACATGCGTATTCTCATTCCTGTTATCTAACGGCATAACATACATACTGCTTTGGAATTGTTGTTAACATTTGTATTACAGCATGGCTGCTAATGAGGAAGTTGGAGATGTTGGTAGTGTGAATGCAAGCGTTGGTCAAGTGAACCCTCTACCTCCACCGGCCGTAGGAATGGAACCAGTGGTTCAGTTATTGCTACCGGGTGAGATTAGCTTGACTCAGTTTCTGTCTTACCATCCGCCCCGGTTTGAGGGGACAGAGTCCGGAGAAGAGGCTGAAGAGTGGCTGGAAAGACTTGAGCAGATCTTTGTATCGGCTCCTTGTGCTGTGACAGCTTGGCTGAGGCTAGCGGAGTTTCAATTAGCCAAGAAACCTCTGATGTGGTGGAGGAGCACAGTAATGGAAATGAGAGCACTGGGTGCTGTGATTGACTGGACACTCTTCAGGACTAGGTTTTTGAACCGATATTTCTCCGCTGCAGCAAGACAGACAAAGGAGGATGAATTTACAAGTCTGAGGCAGGGGAACATGACAGTGGCAGACTATGCCACACGGTACTCTTCATTGCTGAGGTACGTTCCCCACATTGCCACCAGTGGACACGCTAAGATGAGGAACTTTATGAAGGGATTGCGACCGGAGCTCTATGACCGGGTTATCACTAATAACCCAACTTCTTTTGATGACGCTCTCACAAGAGCGGAGCTTGCTGAGCTAGGAGTGGGAGCTTACGCTATGCCACCACCGGTACCACAACAAAGGCAGACCAATGACAGCTTGAGGCCTCGGGGTGAGCCATTTAAACCCCGTGGTGCCTCTTCATCTTCACGGTATGGTGGAAAGAAACACTTTGGTCAGAAACAGGATGGCAAGAAAGGCAATTGGTCCGCCAATAGAGGATCTTCACAAGGGGATAGGCCGGGAGAGCCGAGGTGCAACAATTGTGGAGGGCCACATTCTTCAAACAAGTGTCCTGCATGTTATGTCTGTGGCAAGATGGGCCACATCGCTCGGTATTGCCCCACACGGGGAGGACAGTCTGAGTTTCAGGGCAACAGGCCGAGGTTTGAGGATAGGACAGTGCAGCAGAGGCAGCAGTTTGGGCCTCGACCATCGGGAGGTCAGACAGTAGGACCACCCCAGGGGCAGGTATATGCATTGACCAGGGAGCAGGCCCAGGCAGCCCCAGAGGAGGTGATTGCCGGTACGTGTCATTTATTTACGTACCCTGCTTTTATTTTGATCGATACAGGTGCCTCCCATTCTTTTGTATCGGTGGGTTTTGTGGAAAGACACCATATGCGCACGTCTTCTTTACCCACGCCTCTCCTTGTCTCGACACCCACTGGAAGAAATGTCGTTGCTGATCAGTTTATGGCAGACTGCCTCATTTATTTTGAGGGCAACGAGTTGAGGTCAGACTTGATTGTGTTGGGTATGTCAGACTTTGACTGCATCTTGGGTATTGATGTTCTGAACAGATATCAGGCAGTGGTAGATTGCCGGCAGAGGACAGTGAAGTTCAGACCTGAGTTGGGCAGTCAGTGGACTTTCTAGCAACGGTTCTCGTGCGAAGATTCCGTTGATTTCAGCGATCAAGATGACTCAGTTGTTGGAACGTGGTCACACGGGCTATCTCATTTATGCCGTGGACACGTCTGGGAAGGATAAGGAACTAAGAGTTGAGGATGTGCCAGTAGTGGCAGAGTTCGCTGATGTATTCCCAGAAGAGATCCCAGGATTCCCACCGGCTAGGGAAGTCGAGTTTGGGATCGAACTATTGCCAGGGACATCCGCTATCTCTCGTGCACCTTATAGGATGGCACCGGCTGAGTTGAGAGAGTTGAAAGAACAGTTACAGGATCTCTTGGACAAGGGATATATACGCCCGAGTGTGTCGCCATGGGGCGCACCCGTTCTCTTTGTGAAAAAGAAGGACGGTTCGATGCGGTTGTGCATCGATTACCGGCAGCTGAATAAGGCTACAGTGAAGAACAAGTATCCTCTCCCAAGGATAGATGACTTGTTTGATCAGTTGCAAGGTACCAGGGTGTATAGCAAGATTGATTTGAGATCCGGGTATCATCAGATTCGGGTCAGAGAGGAAGATGTGCAGAAGACAGCATTCCGGACCCGATATGGACATTATGAGTTCCTAGTGATGCCGTTCGGTGTGACGAACGCTCCTGCAGTCTTTATGAGTCTGATGAACAGAGTGTTTCAGCAGTATCTTGATCAGTTCGTCATTGTGTTTATTGACGATATTCTTATCTACTCCCGGAGCGAGGAGGAGCATGTGAAACACTTGAGGACAGTGCTTCAGATTCTCAGAGAGCATCAGTTATATGCTAAGCCCAGTAAGTGTGAATTTTGGCTGAGCAGTGTAGTGTTTCTGGGGCATGTCATATCGAGCAGCGGGATATCTGTAGATCCCAAGAAGATTGAGGCTGTGATGGAGTGGGCTGCCCCCACTTCTGTGCCAGAGATACGGAGTTTTCTGGGTTTGGCCGGATATTATCGACGCTTTGTCGAGGGCTTTTGGAAGATTGCCAAGCCATGACTCAGTTGACCCAGAAGGGAGTGCCTTTCTTTTGGTCAGAAGCTTGTGAGGAAAGCTTCCAGGAATTAAAGCACCGGTTGACGACGGCGCCAGTGTTAGTGATCCCGACGGAGAACTCCAGATTTGTCCTGTATACTGATGCATCACTTCAGGGCCTTGGGTGTGTTCTGATGCAAGATAAGCATGTGGTAGCTTATGCATCGAGGCAGTTGAAGCCGCATGAGACCAGATATCTAGTTCATGACTTGGAATTGGCGGCTATCATCTTCGCCCTGAAGATTTGGAGGCATTATTTGTATGGTACTTCGTTTACCATTTACACGGATCACAAGAGCCTCAAATTTTTATTCACTCAGGCAGAGCTGAACATGAGGCAGAGGAGATGGATGGACCTACTCAAGGACTATGATTGCGAGATCGAGTACCATCCCGGGAAAGCCAATTTGACAGCAGACGCTTTGAGCCGGAAAGTGAGGAGTTCTGCGGAGGACGTCATTCATTTGTCAGCCATGATGACCTCCTATTGCCACCTGGGCTATGATTTTGACATAGATGCATCGCCTGTGTATGTATCGACTCTGTTAGCCGAGCCAGACATCTATGAGAACATCAGGAGAGCTCAGAGGTCAGATGATGAAGTTCAGAGGTGGTTATATTTAGTACATCTTGGTCAGCCAACGAAGTTCAGGGTGGCAGATGACGGATCTTTGAGATTGGGTGACCGATGGGTGGTTCCGAATACGCCGGAGTTGCGTAAAGGGATCTTGGAGCGAGCTCACAGTAGCAGACTTAGCATCCACCCAGGCGGGAAGAAGATGTACAGAGATCTGCGTGGTCAGTTTTGGTGGAAAAGGATGAAATCAGATGTCGTCGCTTTTGTGAAGAGGTGTTTGATCTGCCAGCAAGTTAAGGCAGAGAGACAGAGACCTGGCGGCGAGTTGAGAAGCTTGGAGATACCGAAGTGGAAGTGGGAACACATTTCCATGGACTTCGTGACTCATTTGCCGAGGAGTGCTTCAGGCATCGATGCTATTTGGGTGATCGTGGATCGATTGACCAAGGTGGCTCATTTTATCCCCTAAAGCATGACTTTCACATTTTGAGGATGGCGCAGTTGTATATTAGAGATGTGGTGAGATTGCATGGGATCCCCGTTTCCATAGTGTCAGATCGAGATCCGCGATTCACATCTCATTTCTGGGAAGGCCTTCAGTCAGCCTTGGGAACTGAAGTCAGATTGAGTACTGCTTATCATCCTCAGACGGATGGCCAGACCGAGCGCACTATTCAGACGCTCGAGGACATGCTGAGAGCTTGTGTTTGGAGTTCGATGCCTCTTGGCAGGATTCAGTGCCTTTGGTAGAGTTTTCTTATAACAATAGCTACCAGGCAAGTATTCAGATGACTCCGTTTGAAGTTCTTTATGGCAGACGGTGTAGATCACCCTTGTGTTGGGATGATTTGGACCGCAGATCGGTCGGAGGACCGGAATTAATTCGGGAGATGGAAGAAAAGATAAAGGTAATAAGGCAGAAAATGAAAGCGGCCCAGGACAGACAGGCAGCTTATGCAAATAAACGGCGGAGACCGTTGGAATTTCAGTTGGGAGATAAGGTCTTTTTGAAGATCTCGCCTTTCAGGGGCGTTGTGCGATTTGGGATGCGCGGGAAACTGTCTCCGAGGTATGTCGGACCGTACGAGATTTTGCAGCGCATTGGCACCTTAGCTTACCGACTGGCTTTGCCGCCTTCCTTATCTGGGATACATGATGTGTTTCATGTATCGATGCTGCGGAAGTATGAGCCGGATCCGTCGCACGTGTTACAGCCTTCCGAAGTTCAGTTAGAATCAGATGTATCTTATGTGGAACGGCCTGTTAGAATTCTGGACAGAGCAGACCGTAGACTTCGGAACAAAGTGATACCGATGATCAAGGTTCAGTGGGATCGCAGGGGTGTCGAGGAGGCTACGTGGGAGACGGAGCGGCATATGGTGCAGCACTACCCGGAACTATTCTCTGGTATGAGTTTATGTTTAGTTTCTTTTGGGGTAAGTGCATGTGATTTCGAGGACGAAATCTTATAAGTAGGGGAGTATTGTGACATCCCCGAAATGGTTAATTGCTATGTGGCTTTAATTGTGTTTACATGATTAATTATGTGGTAATTGATTATGCGTTGGGATCTATTTACCTTATGGAAATGCATGGTCATGTGGTTAGGGTGACCCGGGATTGCATTTCAGGGTGCATGTGGTGCAGGTTGGGTAAATATTATTGGAAGCATGATTTATTTGCCATTGGTAGCAATCGATTAGAAATCATGTGTTTAATTGATATTTGGTGCAGTTTGAGTTAATGCTTTGAAAATATCATGTTGGGGTGTTTTATACACCATGGAATTACTTTGGTATGCATTTTAATTAAATAAACTCATTTTATAACTGTTAGGATCGATTTTTCGGGGGTGGGTTGTCATTCCACATCCGAGTTCAACCAACTTGAGCTTCAATAGCTCGTGTTCTTGAAATAATTGCACCGAGAGATTATATCGAGTTCGGTTACAAAACCGAGCGGAAGCACTCGACATAACCCACTCTAAAACCGATTACTCATTTGAAAGGCATTTTAAAGATATGCAAAAAAGTATGTAAAAACAGTAAGGTAAATAACACAAGCATTTGTTTATGGAAGTTCGAATGTGGTGTAATCCTTCTACGTCTCCCCTTCTTCCACCGCATGGAAGGATTCACTAGAAGACTTTGATTTATACAACGCTTTGTACAAACCCGATCCAGTTGGGAATTCCCCATCCAACTAGAACTCCTAGCAACTCAACTATGTATGTTCTTTAATGTCTCACATACAAAGACCTCTCATCGGTTGTGATAAATCATCAACCGTTACAATGGTATTCACTCTTCTATTTTAGCTCACAAATACAATGAATAGAGTGAATACAAAGGCACAAATGATTCCATAATGAATCTGATACAGCAAGGTAAGAGGTGCCAAAGGTTTGAGGAGTGCTCTTCATTTAGCAGCTTTTGTCTTTGAAGTTCCTCAATTGAATCCCAAGTGGGTTTGCTTTGGAAGGCTTGGATTGATCTTCAATCAGCTGTTATTGAGCTTCCAAATCATGTATATATAGCCCCAAGTAATGATATATACGTTAGATACAAGAATATAACCGTTGGGACAATTTTGGTAAGCTTTCAAACATTGCAACGGTCATATTCTGCTTTCTGGGCTATTTATGGAAGTCCCGCTGGTCCTCTAGCTGGTCTGGTCAGCTGGTCCTCCAGCTGGTTCTCTCCAGCTGGTCCTTCAGCCGGTACTCCAACTGGTCCTTCAGCTGGTACTTCAGCTGGTCTGGTCAACTGGTACTCCAACTGGTCTGGTCAACTGGTACTCCAATTGGTCTGGTCAACTGGTTGTCCAGCTGGTCCTTCAGCTGGTACTGCAGTTGGTCCTTTCAGCTGGTCCTCCAGCTGGTCTGGTCAACTGGTACTCCAACTGGTCTGGTCAACTGGTATTCCAGCTGGTCCTTCAGCTGGTACTGCAGTTGGTCCTTTCAGCTGGTCCTCCAGCTGGTCTGGTCAACTGGTACTCCAGCTGGTCCTTCAGCTGGTACTGCAGTTGGTCCTTTCAGCTGGTCCTCCAGCTTGTCTGGTCAACTGGTACTCCAGCTGGTACTCCAGCTGGTCCTTTCAGCTGGTCCTCCAGCTGGTCTGGTCAACTGGTACTCCAGCTGGTCCTCATTTCAGCAACCAAATTCAAGGGCATTTCTTAGCACATCATCAAGCTGTAAAATATCATCTACGAACTGCACACTTGATGAAATTTGTTAGCAACACAATAACAAGTTTTGTTAACATCAAAACCAAGATTATTCGGGTTTCCAAAACCCAACAATCTCCCCCTTTTTGATGATCACAAAACTTGAATAAAAATATGAACATTAAAGCACAATGTTGCATAACAAGAAAAAAACAATATGTTGTTTAAAAAATATCGGTTAAAATGCTTTCCAAGAACAACCTGGCTCTGATACCACGTGTTAGGATCGATTTCGGGGGTGGGTTGTCATTCCACATACGAGTTCAACCAACTTGAGCTTCAATAGCTCGTGTTCTTGAAATAATTGCACCGAGAGATTATATCGAGTTCGGTTACAAAACCGAGCGGAAGACACTCGACATAACCCACTCTAACACCGATTACTCATTTGAAAGGCATTTTAAAGATATGCAAAAAAGTATGTAAAAACAGTAAGGTAAATAACACAAGCATTTGTTTATGGAAGTTCGAATGTGGTGTAATCCTTCTACGTCTCCCCTTCTTCCACCGCATGGAAGGATTCACTAGAAGACTTTGATTTATACAACGCTTTGTACAAACCCGATCCAGTTGGGAATTCCCCATCCAACTAGAACTCCTAGCAACTCAACTATGTATGTTCTTTAATGTCTCACATACAAAGACCTCTCATCGGTTGTGATAAATCATCAACCGTTACAATGGTATTCACTCTTCTATTTTAGCTCACAAATACAATGAATAGAGTGAATACAAAGGCACAAATGATTCCATAATGAATCTGATACAGCAAGGTAAGAGGTGCCAAAGGTTTGAGGAGTGCTCTTCATTTAGCAGCTTTTGTCTTTGAAGTTCCTCAATTGAATCCCAAGTGGGTTTGCTTTGGAAGGCTTGGATTGATCTTCAATCAGCTGTTATTGAGCTTCCAAATCATGTATATATAGCCCCAAGTAATGATATATACGTTAGATACAAGAATATAACCGTTGGGGCAATTTTGGTAAGCTTTCAAACATTGCAAACGGTCATATTCTGCTTTCTGGGCTATTTATGGAAGTCCCGCTGGTCCTCTAGCTGGTCTGGTCAGCTGGTCCTCCAGCTGGTTCTCTCCAGCTGGTCCTTCAGCCGGTACTCCAACTGGTCCTTCAGCTGGTACTTCAGCTGGTCTGGTCAACTGGTACTCCAACTGGTCTGGTCAACTGGTACTCCAATTGGTCTGGTCAACTGGTAGTCCAGCTTGTCCTTCAGCTGGTACTGCAGTTGGTCCTTTCAGCTGGTCCTCCAGCTGGTCTGGTCAACTGGTACTCCAATTGGTCTGGTCAACTGGTATTCCAGCTGGTCCTTCAGCTGGTACTGCAGTTGGTCCTTTCAGCTGGTCCTCCAGCTGGTCTGGTCAACTGGTACTCCAGCTGGTCCTTCAGCTGGTACTGCAGTTGGTCCTTTCAGCTGGTCCTCCAGCTTGTCTGGTCAACTGGTACTCCAGCTGGTACTCCAGCTGGTCCTTTCAGCTGGTCCTCCAGCTGGTCTGGTCAACTGGTACTCCAGCTGGTCCTCATTTCAGCAACCAAATTCAAGGGCATTTCTTAGCACATCATCAAGCTGTAAAATATCATCTACGAACTGCACACTTGATGAAATTTGTTAGCAACACAATAACAAGTTTTGTTAACATCAAAACCAAGATTATTCGGGTTTCCAAAACCCAACAATAACCCCCACACTTCACCTCATCCATCACTTTTTAACTTTACCAAAACAACACCCAAACCCTTCCTTTCCCTTCCCATTTTCGAGCTTGAGCTCAAGGGTGAAGAGGAGTCTTTGCAAAATCTTGATTTGTGGAGCTTGTTGGGTGATTTGAGATCCCCAAGAGGTATTAATACCTCATTGTAAATTTTGTAAGGTTTTGTATAAGTTTGGGTTGATTTTGAAGGGTTTTAAAATGGGTTTGTGTTGGGTTGTTGTGGTTTTGGTATTAATTTGGTTGGATGTTGCATATTTGAGTTTATGTAGATGTTTATTGTTGGTTTTGAGTGGTTGGGTGTGGTTGTTGTTGAGTTATTTAAGGTTGTTTGAGTTTGGGAAGGAGAAGGGTGAATAGTGCCCGATTCTCGCTTGCCCAGAGCTCGGCGATCGATCGGCGTTTTTCTCGCGATCGATCGCGAGCCACAGAGCTGAGGCAGAGAGCTTCAGCGATCGATCGCGAGATGGGCGCGATCGATCGGCGAGGCCGCGATCGATCGGCGCTAGCTCCGCGATCGATCGCGGATTGTTGGATTTTGTTGCCCGAGACAGTGAGGTCTCGCGATCGATCGGGACTTGATGGCGATCGATCGCGAGACACCAAAAATGATGTTTTTGGTTATTTTTGTGGGATTTTTGGTATTGGACTATTATTGGGTTCTAATATTGGTATTTGTGAATATGTAGAACCAACCCAGGTGGCAACGCAGCCAAGGAATTGAAGTCCTACCACATCCTACTTTTTTGGAAAGGTACGTAGTGGACGTACGGGCACCCCAACGGTACATGTATCTTATATACTTATTGTTTATGCATTGTGGATGCAAGTATATATGTGGTATTGCATAGTGGATGCAAATACATGTTATGCATGATGTTTATAGATGCATATGATTATTGGTGCACATCCCATGAGTCGTGGTCATCCCTTGATGATTTTAATGCTTGCCGCTATTTGGTTTGGTTCCGCTAAATGTGAAGCGAGGGGTGGGAGCGCCGCATGTCACATTTGAGCGTGGTTATCATATAGGACGAGGAAAGGGTATTTGCCGCTCAATGAGAGGCGAGGGGTGGGAGTCCCGCAGTCCATTGAAGCGAGGTTATCCTATGCCGTCTATATGTAAATAAGCGAGGGGCATTAAAATACATTGTGATGAACAGACTAGGGATTGGGGATCAGTATTGGTTATTGATGAGCTGGTTTATGTCATGACATGTTTAGACCATTAAAATAATCTATTGATTATACTCATGAGTTATGGTACAGGGACAACCAAACGGGAAGCGTTTGAAATGCATGGGGAAAACAGGAAGTGTTTTATTATGATTATGCATTTACGCTTTATCTTCATATTGTGTTGGATATGAATGATTATTATTGCTCATGTTTGGGGGTTGTCCTTGTAGGTACCCTTTTGGCATGATAGAAGGGCTTGAACGGGTTGAGGTGGTGAGCTTGACGAGCATTCTATTGAGGATGAAAGGACAGGATTATTTTGGATAGTATCTACTCTAGGAGTAGTATAAAACTATAGTTGCACACATTCTTTTGATTGGAATGTAATTAATCCATTTGGTAGTCCTTATTTTTGGCATGTAATGCTTAAGCTCATAGACTCAACATGTTATTTCTCACTCTGATTTGTTTATATTAGCTCTATTATGCATTGATTCCGCACTTAAGGATTAGGGTCCTTACAATAACCATTATTCAACCTTCTAACCTTTCATCCTAGGATTTGGAACACTCCAACAAGACGATTAAAGCAACGATCGAGAAGGAAGCAAGAGAAGGAGCGAGGATCTACAACCGGAGTCGACGCTGGGAGTTTATTCTTACTTTTAAACTTTAGTTTAGTTTTATTTTGATTATATCATGCTTGGATTGTTGCAAGACATGTTTGAGTATTGGTATTTATTTATGAGTATGAACTAAGTTTATTTATCGAGGCTAGGCGAACCTTTGTTATGAACCTTCGATTTGATGATTTAATGATTGAATTCTTATAGTTCTTTGCGTATGTTTTATGTTCTTCATGCTTTTAGAGGATTGATCACCTTTGAATGATGTTAGTGTTGCCAATCTTGAGGGCATACTGAATGAAGACCCATTAGTGGTATCATACGATACTTACTATGGGCGGCAGCCGCTCTTTGATGGTTGCTTCTGATGGTCAAGCCGAAGGCCAAAATCAGCGCTTCTTGGGAGGCAACCCAAGCGTATCCTTTTGTTATTTAGTTTTGTTATTTGATTTTCATTTTTTGTTTTTAGTTTTGACTATTTCCCGAGCAACTATTTTATTTGCATTCTTCTCTTGCTAGGTACTTGGTTGGAGCGATGAACCCCTACAACAGTGGAGCTTTCAAAAGCCAATCTTCCTCAACCCTCATGCAAGCGTCTTGATCAGGGGAGTTTACTTTTTCCCTTTTGATTCTTTTAAACATTGAGGGCAATGTTTGATTTAAGTTTGGGGGAGTAGTAGCTTGCATGTTTTACTTGTTTTAACCACATGTTGTGTGCTTAAATGACACTTGAATCTTCCGATTATTATGAGCTAAAAAAAATTTTTTATGAGTTCAAACTTGAGAAAAGAATGAATTATAGTAGTGACTATTCAATGAGGATTTTGATCTCACTATGCATATGAACTTGATTTGTGATTGGACTTGTACATGAATATCCTAATTTGAGTTAGCATGTCAAGAATGAGGAATACTTTGAGCACAATGAGTCATGATCTTGTGGATTGCATGTTGAATAGTGATAATTGTTGTGAACTTGATGATTTTTCTTGAGCATCTTAGAGTTATCCTAGAACTTATTTGATGATGACACTTTGAGGCAAAATTTTATAGTTACAAACTCGACTTGGAAATGATCTAGGCGATCTTTGACATGTTTGAGCCTTTCAAGCTTACCTAGTCTATATCAATCCCTAGTGTCCCATTTGAGCTTTATTGAAAAAAGAATGGTATATGCATTGCATATGATTAGACCCCATTCGACATTCTTGGCAAACTCATTATACTTACCCTTATTTGAGCCTAAATGAAAAAGTTATCCTTACCCTAAGGGAGTATAATGAATATCATTCGATGCAATTGAATTATTATATCTTGATGAGCTTATTGAAAAAAAAATTGATGAATGAGAAAGAAAAAGATAGACAAAAAGCCTTGAGAAAAAGATTGACTAAATAAGACTCAAAGTGGCCAAAACTATAAAAGAAAAAGAAGAGAAGCTCGATGTATGCGAAACATTTGAATTGTGAATGATTATACTCTCTTCTTTGCGCTTATCCTATCTTTTCTTTGAAGCCAACACCAAAGGCCTTACATTACAAGCTTAAAAAGTCCTTTTGATCCAAGTCTAGGGAGCAACTATCATTAGTGGAGAAGTTGTTTGAAAATAGGCTTATGGGGTGCTTGATGATAATCTCGACTTTGAGTTGATTAGCATGATTTGATCTTGAATATGTGCATGAAATTTGAGATTGACTATAGCACACACACACGTTCCAATTTTGAGATATGTTGCTTGAATTAGGAGAAAACATGTCTTGTCAACTTTTGTATATGTGCATGAGATTTCTGAGAATAAGCAAGTCATGAAATAATTGTTTCAAATATCAAGAATGAACTCTACCTTATGATTTTAATGCTTAATCGAGGACGATTAAGTGATAAGGTTGGGGGAGTTGATAGGGTTGAATATTACGCGTTTTAGGCTATGATATATACATGTTTTCGTGTTGATTCTTGGAATATCTTACGGTTTATGGTATATATTTCTCTATTTCAGGAATCAATGTTGAAATGTAGGGAAAGGTGAGAAATCAAGCTAAAATGATGAAAAAATGAATAGAGTTGAAGAAAAGAGGAAAAAACCAGAATCCAAGACACATGTTGCTCCTTTCTCCTCATATTACTATATGTTCGAGCCATGTTTTGGAAATGTGGTCCATATAACAGTTGTATACTTTCTCTTATCTTCGCGTGGACAGCTGATTCATCAAATTCGGAGTGCGTATGAGAAAGTTACGGCCAAAATACGAAACTCGCCAGAAGCTGAAAAAGGCGAAGAAACTTACTGTGAAGGGCGATCGATCGAGAAAGGATTTCCGATCGATCGAGACGGGCAGAAAAAGCCACGAAATTCTTACTGGAAGGCTCGATGATCGGCCACTTCGTCCGGATCGATCGGTGGAATGAATTTTCATTAAAATAACTTCCTTATAGAGTTTGTTTCCAACAAGGAAGTCCTTGATTTCCTTCCCCTATATATTACAAACGAAAATTACAACCCATACATCAGATTTTGAACCCTAGGAAAAGCCTCCACACCTCCATACCCATTCACCATCCAAACCACACACCATCTTCTTCCTCCAATCCATCTCACGTCCACCATAACCTCCACCTTTCTTCGATATATCATACACCCATTCACCATCCACTCTCTTTCCTTCACTCCTCTCACACGTCCACCTTTTCTTCCCCATCATCAACCTCCATCCTTCCATCACCATCATCCATCATCACCACTTCACCCTAGGAATTGGAACAACCCAACAAGGCGATAAAAAGAGACGATCTAGAAGGAAGCAAGAGAAGGAGCGAAGATCTACAACCGGAGTCGACGCTGGGAGTTTTTCTTTGTCTTTAAATTCTTAGTTTTGTTGTGTTTTGATTTATTATGAGGAACTAATTTTATTTATCGAGGCTAGGCGAACCTTTGTTATGAACCTTCGATTTGATGATTTAATGATTGAATTCTTATAATTATTTGCGTATGTTTTATGTTCTTCATGCTTTTGGAGGTTTGATCACCTTTGAATGATGTTAGTATCGTAATTGAGATCGAGAGATGATTTTATGATACTGAATTAATAACTCATACCATGGATATAAGACCGAGATCGAGAGATGACGTCAAATACATGCGTGATAGCCATAGATTCTAGTAATTGAAAGCTAGGAGTTTTCATGGATCTTATGCAACATTGAATTGTTAAATAAGTGAACGAGAGTTACTTACTGCAATTTGGTGTTAGGTTTAATATAGCTCGATAGAGTGTATTAGATAAATTGGGAGAACTCGTCACCTTAGAAATATTTGAATATTCAATCGAGAATTGTAGGGAATTACATTGGTGAGCCAAAGTCTCGATAATCTTATCTTGTGGATTTTTCTCGTTTACTTTTATTGACTTGGTTGGATTAGAGTAGTTTAATTTAGTTTAGTTTAATTATCAATTTATTATTGTAGATTAAATATAGTTAAACAATTATTTCCAATCTAGCGATTTTAGACCGCAAGTGCACGGTGTCAAGTTTTAGTATAGATAGGAAGATACGGATTGTCGAACCCACAGGGACTAACAAGTAAGTACCAAATAAGACACTTTTAACTATATTTAACCTACAAAATTAATTTATAATTAACAATTAATTAATTAAAATAAAATACTTATCCAACCAAGTCAATAAAAGTAAACGAGAAAAATCCATTAGAGAAGATTATCAAGGCGTAGGCTCACCGATGCAATTCCCTACAATTCTCAATTGAATATTCAAATATTTCTAAGGTGGCGAGTTCTCCCAATTTATCTAATACACTCTCTTGAGCTATATTAAACCTAATATCAAATTGTAGTAAGTCACTCTCGTGCACTCATTGAACAACTCGATATTGCATAAGATCCATGAAAACTCCTAGCTTTTGGATTACTAGATATCTATGGCTATCACGCATGTATTTGACGTCATCTCTCGATCTCGGTCTTAAATCCATGGTATGAGTTTTTAATTCAGTATCATAAAATCATCTCTCGATCTCAATTACGATACTAACATCATTCAAAGGTGATCAATCCTCTAAAAGCATGAAGAACATAAAACATACGCAAAGAATTATAAGAATTCAATCATTAAATCATCAAATCGAAGGTTCATAACAAAGGATTTGCCTAGCCTCGATAAATAAACTTAGTTCATACTCGTAAATAAATACAAATACCCAAACATGTCTTGCAACAATCCAAGCATGATATAATCAAAATAAAACTAAACTAAAGTTTAAAAGTAAGAATAAACTCCCAGCGTCGACTCCGGCTGTAGATCCTCGCTCCTTCTCTTGCTTCCTTCTCGATCGTCTCTTTTTATCGCCTTGTTGGAGTGTTCCAAAATCCTAGGATGAAAGATTAGAAGGTTGAATAATGGTTATAGAAAGGGTGGAGGCTGGACGTGTGAATTGTGAGTGGAAGAATGATGGAGGCTGGACGTGTGAATTGTGGAATTGAAGGAAAGAGATGGGCTGAGATGGAGGCTATGGTGGAGTGAATGGCTGCTGGCCGTGTGAAGGAGGCGTGAGGTTAGAGTGAAGAAAGGAGGCGTGTGGTGATGGTGTTTTAGTGTATGGAGGTGTGGAGGCTTTTCCCTAGGGTTAAAATCTGATTTATGGGTTGTAATTTTCGTTTGTAATATATAGGGGAAGGAAATCAAGGACTTCCTTGTTGGAAACAAACTCTATAAGGAAGTTATTTTAATGAAATTCATTCCACCGATCGATCCGGACGAAGTGGCCGATCGATCGAGCCTTCCAGTAATAATTTCGTGGCTTTTTCTGCCCGTCTCGATCGATCGGAAATCCTTTCTCGATCGATCGCCCTTCACAGTAAGTTTCTTCGCATTTTTCAGCTTCTGGCGAGTTTTGTATTTTGGCCGTAACTTTCTCATACAAACTCTGAATTTGATGAATCAGCTGTCCACGCAAATATAAGAGAAATTTCTACAACTTTTATATGGACCACATTTCCAAAACATGGCTCGAACATATAGTAATGTGAGGAGAAAGGAGCAACATGTGTCTTGTATTCTGGTTTCTTCCTCTTTTCTTCAACTTTATTCATTTTTTCATCATTTTAGCTTGATTTCTTCCCCTTTTATGAATTTCAACATTGATTCCTGAAATAGAGAAATATATACCATAAACCATAAAATTATCCAAGAATCAACACGAAAACATATACATATCATATCATAAAAACGTGTAATATTCAACCCTATCAACTCCCCCAAACTTATCACTTAATCGTCCTCGATTAAGCATTAAAATCACAAGGTAGAGTTCATTCTTGATACTTGAAACAATTATTTCATGACTTATTTTATTCTCAGAAATCTCATGCACATATACAAAAGTTGACAAGACATGTTTTCTCCTAATTCAAGCAACATATCTCAAAATCGGAACGTGTGTGTGTGATATAGTCAGTCTCAAGTTTCATGCACATATTCAAGATCAAATCATGTTAATCAACTCAAAGTCGAGATTATTATCAAGCACCCTATAGCCTATTTTCAAACAACTTCTCCACTAATGATAGTCACTCCCTAGACTTGGATCAAAAGGACTTTTTAAGCTTGTAATGTACGGCATTTGGTGTTGGCTTCAAAGAAAAGATAGGATAAGCGCAAAGAAGAGAGTATAATCATTTACAGTTCAAATTTTTCGCACACATCGAGCTCCTCTTCTTTTTCTTTAATAGCCCTGGCCACTTTGGGTCTTATTTAGTCAATCTTTTTCTCACGGCTTTTTGTCTATCTTTTTCTTTTCTCATTCATCAATATTTTTCAATAAGCTCATCAGGATATAACAATTTACGTGCATCGAATGGAATTCATTATACTCTCTTAGGGTAAGGATAACTTTTTTTTTTTCATTTAGTATCAAATAAGGGTAAGTATAATGAGTTTGCCAAGAATGTCGACTGGGGTCTAATTATATGCAATGCATATACCATTCTTTTTTCAATAAAGCTCAAATGGGACACTAGGGATTGATATGAATCATGGTAAGCTTGAAAGGCTCAAACGTTTCAAAGATTGCCTAGATCATTTCCAAGTCAAGTTTGTAACTATAAAATTTCGCCTCAAAGTGTCATCATCAAATAAGTTCTAGGATAACTCTAAGATGCTCAAGACAAATCATCAAGTTCACAACAATTATCACTATTCAACATGCAATCCACAAGATCATGACTCATTGTGCTCAAAGTATTCCTCATTCTTGACATGCTAACTCAAATTAGGATATTCATGTACAATTCCAATCACAAATCAAGTTCATATGCATAGTGAGATCAAAATCCTCATTGAATAGTCACTACTATAATTCATTATTTTCTCAAATTTGAACTCATAAAAAAAAAATTTTAGCTCATAATAATCGGACGATTCAAGTGTCATTTAAGCACACAACATGTGGTTAAAACAAGTAAAACATGCAAGCTACTACTCCCCCAAACTTAAATCAAACATTGCCCTCAATGTTTAAAAGAATCAAAAGGGAAACAGTGAACTCCCCTGATCAAGACGCTTGCATGAGGGTTGAGGAAGATTTGCTTTTGAAAGCTCCACTGTTGTAGGGGTTCATCGCTCCAACCAAGTACCTAGCAAGAGAAGAATGCATATGGTAAAATATTCGACTTGAGAGAAAAACAAAACTAAAATGAAAACTGAAAAATAAAACAAAACTAAATAACAAAAGGATACGCTTGGGTTGCCTCCCAAGAAGCGCTGATTTTTAGTCTTCGGCTTGACCATCAGAAGCAACCATCAAAGAGCGGCTGCCGCCCATAGTAAGTATCGTATGATACCACTAATGGGTCTTCATTCAATATGCCCTCAAGATTGGCAAGATTGTAGCAGTGTGATAAGTGTGATTTTTACACTTAATTTGATACATGATTAGGGGTGTTTTTGTAGTGATTCCTAGAAAATATTAAACGTTTTGGTATATATTTGTATATGTCAGGAATCTAGGTCCAAATGCATAAAAGTGGATGAAATGGGCTTAAAAATGCTGAAAAGGACCAAACTGAGCAAATCTGGAAAAGGAGGGACCAAATCGCAAGATTGGAGATTTGAGGTCCGCGATCGATCGCCAACTTTCGAAGATCGATCGCCACCATCCAGAATGTTTCCGCGATCGATCGCCAACTGACGAAGATCGATCGCCAAACCCGAAAATTTTGAGATTTTGTTTCCTTCTTGGTTATTTTGTGTCCAAACCTTACCAAACTCCTTCACCATTATATATATTAGGTCTTGGACGAAAATAGGGACTTTTTATCATATTTTACGCCTTAGGAATAGCCTCCATCCATCCTCCATATCACCATCATCCACCTCCATCCATCAACCATCCTAGGATTTTGGAACACCTTCAACAAGACGATTCAAGAGACGATCGAGAAGGAAGCGAGTGAGGGAGCAAGGATCTACGAACGAAGTCGACATCGGGAGTTATTCTTGTCTTTTAATATTAGTTTTGATTTGTTTTGATATACTATGTTGAACTAATTTATTTATCGAGGCTAGGCGAATCCTTTGTCAAGAACCTATGATTTGATGATTTATTTGATTGAATTCCTTTAATTCTTTGTGTATAATTTATTGATCTTCATGCTTTTGAGGGGTTGATCACCCTTGAATGATTGTTATATTGCGATTGAATTGACCATAGGATATTGCAATACGATAGAGTAAATTATACCGTGGGTTTTAGGTTGAGACGGACCAAGTAAAATCTAGCACACGTGTGATAGCAATAGATTTACCAAAATCGAAGGCTAGTAGTTTTCATAGATCTTTATTCGATATTAATTGTGCAATAAGGACACGGGAGTGGTTTACTGCAACATTAATATTAGACTTGTTATAACTGGACCAAAGTATAACGAATGCATTAGGAAAACTCGTCACCTTAGAAATATTTGGATATTCAATGAGAATTGTAGGGGATTGCATTGGTGAGCCAAAGTCTCGATAATCTTCTCTAGTGGATTTTCTCGTTTACTTTTATTGACTTGGTTGAATTAGTAGTTAATTTAATTAATTAGTAGTTTAATTATTAATTCAATTTCGTAGGTTAAATATAGTTAAAAGCATCTTATTTGATACTTACAGTTAGTCCCTGTGGGTTCGACAACCTGTTCTTCATTTACTATACTAAAACTTGACGACCGTGCACTTGCGGTATAAAATCGCTACATTGGAATTAATTGTTTAAAATAAAAGCGATCAAGTTTTTGGCGCCGTTGCCGGGGACTAATTTTAGTAATATCATACGAGAAGTTTTGACTGTAATTTAACCATTTTTTTCTTTTGTATATATTTAATTAAAAAAAAACTATATTTAATTGTTTTATTTGTTTTCCTTGCGAGGTACTTGTGATGCTTCATCAACAAGTCTTCACAAGATTTGCCCAACAATATTCAGAGCCGTTTTATGCAGCTTGGGGAAGATTCAATGAATTGGCAGACTGATTCCGGTATCACAACTTTTCGAACTATACTCTTCTGCAATATTTCTTCAAAGGTTTGGATGCACAGACACGAGAATGGGTATTTAGCGGAGCACTGGTGACTGGGAGTCCCCTGGTTGATAGAGATGAGGACAGTGTGTTACACCTGTTCAATGATATGGCGGAGATCAATGGTATTGTGATCCTTCACTACAAGGTTGGAGTCACCAATACCCACCGGAGCCTCACTACCCTAATGATACGCCCCAACCATTTGAACATCACGAAGAGAGGAGAGATAGTTCTGCAGACGTCACGACTCAGCTAGAGGATACCTTAATAAGATTTATGGCATCAACTGAGAACAGTTTGGAGTGCCAAACCAACTCTATGCGCCACCTGGATCAGCAAATGGCAGTCCTTATGGAAACAATTTCAACTAGCTGCCAGGAGGAAGAGACAGGAGCTACCAATAAAGAGGCGACGAATCGAGTTTGGTTATATGATGATGATCACTCAACCAACCAAGTTTGGGGGAGTGATCCTACTCATGTGGAAAAGTCAATGGAACTTGAGCCTCTTCAAGAGATTGAGCCTACTTTAGAGATGTTATCCGAGGAGTTCTCATGTGAAGATGAGTCGAGTGTGATGTTGGAGAAGGAAGAGACTTTCGAAGATTCTGATTTGAGCCCATCGATGGAGACATGTTCTATGCCATATGTGGATCCGTATTTTCCATCGATGCCAATTTCACCGCACTACATCCTCCAAGATATGAAGCCAACTCAAGAATCGTTCTCCCATGCCTACCACTTCAAGAATGTTGTTGGTGCGACGAGCCTACATTGTTACAATCATGCCAATCTTGAGGGCATACTCAATCAAGACCCGTTAGTTGTATCATACGATACTTACTATGGGCGGCAGCCGCTCTTTGATGGTTGATTCTGATGGTCAAGCCGATGACTAGAAATCAGCGCTTCTTGGGAGGCAACCCAAGCGTATCCTTTTGCTATTTAGTTTTGTTTTATTTTCAGTTTTTACATTTAGTTTGTTTATCTCTTGAGTCGACTATTTTACAATTTGCATGCTTCTCTTGCTAGGTACTCATTTGGAGCGATGAACCCCTACAACAATGGAGTTTTCAAAAGCCAATCTTCCTCAACCCTCATGCAAGCGTCTTGATCAGGGGAGTTTACTGTTTCCCTTTGATTCATTTCAACATTGAGGACAATGTTTGATTTAAGTTTGGGGGAGTGGCTTGCATGTTTTTCTTGTTTTATCCACATGTTGTGTGCTTAATTGACACTTGAATAGTCTGATTAATATGAGCTAAAAAAAAAATATGAGTTCAAATTTGAGAAAAGAATGAATCATAGTAGTGGTCTCTATTCCATGATGATATTAATCTCACTACGCATGTCAACTTGAGTTTTGAGGATTGTAAAACTTGTTTGTGAATATCTTGTTTTGAGTTAGCATGTCAAAGATGAGGAATACATTTAGCACATATGAGTCACGATCTTGTGAGTTGCATTTTTGGTAGTAAAAATCTTCGTGAACTTGATGCATTGTTTTGAACATCTTAGAGTACCTTAGAAACTATTGGATGATGACACTTTGAGGCGAAATTTTATAGTTATGAACTTGACTTGGAAATGATTTAGGCGATCTTTGGACCGTTTGAGCCTTTCAAGCTTACCATGATATATATCAATCTCTAGTGTCCCATTTTGAGCCTAATTGCAAAAGAATGGAGTATGTTTAACATACTATTAACCCCCATTCAACAAATTTCATTGGCAACTCATTATACCCACCTTTATGAGCTTAAATTGAAAAGAATTTTCCTTACCCAAAGGGAGTATCATGATTCTCATTAGATGCACATAAATTGCTATACTTTGATGAGCTTATTATTGAAAAAATTGATGAATGAGAAAAGAAAAGAATAGAAAAAGCCTTGAAAAAAAAAATCTAATTAAGACCCAAAGTGGCCAAGGCTAAAAAAAAAAAAAAAAAGAGAAAAAGAAGAGAAGCTCAAGTTGTGCTAAAAATTTAAATTTTACATGCTTATACTCTCTTCTTTGTATTACCCGATCTTTTCTTTGAAGCCAACACCTAGGCCTAACACTACAAGCTTAAAAAGACCTATTGATCCAAGTCTAGGGAGTGACTACATTAGTGGAGAAGTGTTTGAAAATAAGACTATGGAATGCTCAAAGATAATCTTACTTTTCATTGAATAGCATGATTTGATCTATGAAATTTGCATGAAACTTGAAAATGACAATATCACACAAGCACATTCTGATTTGGAGACATGTTACTCGATCTAAAAAGCACAACTTGTTGAACATTTTTGATTGACTCTTGTTTGTCTGTAAGTGAGATGTCTGAGCTACATGATTGACTGTGAATTGGTTTATTTGAATTATGAAAATTGAACTCTACATTTTGATCTTATTTCTTGCTCGAGACGATCAAGTTTAAGTTTGGGGGAGTTGATAAGTGTGATTTTTACACTTAATTTGATACATGATTAGGGGTGTTTTTGTAGTGATTCCTAGAAAATATTAAACGTTTTGGTATATATTTGTATATGTCAGGAATCTAGGTCCAAATGCATAAAAGTGGATGAAATGGGCTTAAAAATGCTGAAAAGGACCAAACTGAGCAAATCTGGAAAAGGAGGGACCAAATCGCAAGATTGGAGATTTGAGGTCCGCGATCGATCGCCAACTTTCGAAGATCGATCGCCACCATCCAGAATGTTTCCGCGATCGATCGCCAACTGACGAAGATCGATCGCCAAACCCGAAAATTTTGAGATTTTGTTTCCTTCTTGGTTATTTTGTGTCCAAACCTTACCAAACTCCTTCACCATTATATATATTAGGTCTTGGACGAAAATAGGGACTTTTTATCATATTTTACACCCTAGGAATAGCCTCCATCCATCCTCCATATCACCATCATCCACCTCCATCCATCAACCATCCTAGGATTTTGGAACACCTTCAACAAGACGATTCAAGAGACGATCGAGAAGGAAACGAGTGAGGGAGCAAGGATCTACGAACGAAGTCGACATCGGGAGTTTATCTTGTCTTTTAATATTAGTTTTGATTTGTTTGGATATACTATGTTGAACTAATTTATTTATCGAGGCTAGGCGAATCCTTTGTCAAGAACCTATGATTTGATGATTTATTTGATTGAATTCCTTTAATTCTTTGTGTATAATTTATTGATCTTCATGCTTTTGAGGGGTTGATCACCCTTGAATGATTGTTATATTGCGATTGAATTGACCATAGGATATTGCAATACGATAGAGTAAATTATACCGTGGGTTTTAGGTTGAGACGGACCAAGTAAAATCTAGCACACGTGTGATAGCAATAGATTTACCAAAATCGAAGGCTAGTAGTTTTCATAGATCTTTATTCGATATTAATTGTGCAATAAGGACACATGAGTGGTTTACTGCAACATTAATATTAGACTTGTTATAACTGGACCAAAGTATAACGAATGCATTAGGAAAACTCGTCACCTTAGAAATATTTGGATATTCAATGAGAATTGTAGGGGATTGCATTGGTGAGCCAAAGTCTCGATAATCTTCTCTAGTGGATTTTTCGTTTACTTTTATTGACTTGGTTGAATTAGTAGTTAATTTAATTAATTAGTAGTTTAATTATTAATTCAATTTCGTAGGTTAAATATAGTTAAAAGCATCTTATTTGATACTTACAGTTAGTCCCTGTGGGTTCGAAAACCTGTTCTTCATTTACTATACTAAAACTTGACGACCGTGCACTTGTGGTATAAATCGCTACATTGGAATTAATTGTTTAAAATAAAAGCGATCACAGTGTAAGCTCGTCGCTCCAACAACATTCTTGAAGTGGTAGGTATGGGAGAATGATTCTCGACTAGGCTTCATGTTTTGGAGGATGTAGTGCAGTGAAGTTGGCATCGATGGAGAATACGGATCCACATATGCCATAGAACATGTCTCCATCGACGGGCTCAAATCGGAATCTTCGAAAGTCTCTTCCTTCTCCAACATCACACACGACTCATCTTCACTTGGGAACTCCTCGGATGACATCTCTGAAGTAAGCTCAATCTCTTGAAGAGGCTCAAGTTCCCTCGACTCTTCCACACTAGTAGGATCACTCCCCCAAACTTGGTTGGTTGAGTGACCGTCATCATATAACCAAACTCGATTCGTCGCCTCTTGATTTATAGCCCTCATCTCTTCCTCTTGGCAACTAATTGAAATTGTTTAGATGAGGACCGCCATTTGCTGCTCCAGGTGACGCATTGAGTTTGTTTGGCACTCCAAACTGTTCTCGGTTGATGCCAAGAATCTTACTAAGGTATCCTCTAACTGAGTTGTGACATCTGCAGAACTATCTCTCCTCTCTTCGAGATGTTCAAATGGTTGCGGCGTATCAATAGGGTAGTGAGGCTCCGGTGGGTATTGGTGACTCCAACCTTGTAGTGAAGGATCACAATGCCAGTGATGATCGAAGTCCGCCATATCATTGAACAGGTGTAACACACTGTCCTCATCTCTATCAACCAGGGGACTCCCAGTCACCAGTGCTCCGCTAAATACCCATTCTCGTGTCTGTGCATCCAAACCTTTGAAGAAATATTGCAGAAGAGTATAGTTCGAAAAGTTGTGATACCGGAATGTGTCTGTCAATTCATTGAATCTCTCCCAAACAGCGTAGAACGGTTCGGAACGTTGTTGGGCAAAGCTTGTGAAGGCATGTTGATGTAGCATCTCCAAGTACCTCACAAGACAAACAAAACAAAACAAAATAAATATATATAAATTTTTTTTTTCGAAATAAATAAACAAAAATTGTTAAATTACAGTCAAAGAACCTAGTATGATATTACTAAAGTTAGATCCCCGGCAACACTTGGTCGCTTTTATTTTAAACAATTATTTCCAATCTAGCGATTTTAGACCGCAAGTGCACGGTGTCAAGTTTTAGTATAGATAGGAATATACGGATTGTCGAACCCACAGGGACTAACAAGTAAGTACCAAATAAGACACTTTTATTATATTTAACCTACGGAATTAATTTATAATTAACAATTAATTAATTAAAATAAAATACTTATCCAACCAAGTCAATAAAAGTAAACGAGAAAAATCCATTAGAGAAGATTATCAAGGCGTAGGCTCACCGATGCAATTCCCTACAATTCTCAATTGAATATTCAAATATTTCTAAGGTGGCGAGTTCTCCCAGTTTATCTAATACACTCTCTTGAGCTATATTAAACCTAATATCAAATTGTAGTAAGTCACTCTCGTGCACTCATTGAACAACTCGATATTGCATAAGATCCATGAAAACTCCTAGCTTTCGATTACTAGATATCTATGGCTATCACGCATGTATTTGACGTCATCTCTCGATCTCGGTCTTAAATCCATGGTATGAGTTTTTAATTCAGTATCATAAAATCATCTCTCGATCTCAATTACGATACTAACATCATTCAAAGGTGATCAATCCTCTAAAAGCATGAAGAACATAAAACATACGCAAAGAATTATAAGAATTCAATCATTAAATCATAAAATCGAAGGTTCATAACAAAGGATTTGCCTAGCCTCGATAAATAAACTTAGTTCATACTCGTAAATAAATACCAATACCCAAACATGTCTTGAAACAATCCAAGCATGATATAATCAAAATAAAACTAAACTAAAGTTTAAAAGTAAGAATAAACTCCCAGCGTCGACTCCGGTTGTAGATCCTCGCTCCTTCTCTTGCTTCCTTCTCGATCGTCTCTTTTTATTGCCTTGTTGGAGTGTTCCAAAATCCTAGGATGAAAGGTTAGAAGGTTGAATAATGGTTATAGAAAGGGTGGAGGCTGGACGTGTGAATTGTGAGTGGAAGAATGATGGAGGCTGGACGTGTGAATTGTGGAATTGAAGGAAAGAGATGGGCTGAGATGGAGGCTATGGTGGAGTGAATGGCTGCTGGCCGTGTGAAGGAGGCGTGAGGTTAGAGTGAAGAAAGGAGGCGTGTGGTGATGATGTTTTAGTGTATGGAGGTGTGGAGGCTTTTCCCTAGGGTTAAAATCTGATGTATGGGTTGTAATTTTCGTTTGTAATATATAGGGGAAGGAAATCAAGGACTTCCTTGTTGGAAACAAACTCTATAAGGAAGTTATTTTAATGAAAATTCATTCCACCGATCGATCCGGACAAAGTGGCTGATCGATCGAGCCTTCCAGTAATAATTTCGTGGCTTTTTCTGCCCGTCTCGATCGATCGGAAATCCATTCTCGATCGATCGCCCTTCACAGTAAGTTTCTTCGCCTTTTTCAGCTTCTGGCGAGTTTCATATTTTGGCCGTAACTTTCTCATACGAACTCTGAATTTGATGAATCAGCTGTCCACGCAAAGATAAGAGAAAGTTCTACAACTTTTATATGGACCACATTTCCAAAACATGGCTCGAACATTTAGTAATGTGAGTAGAAAGGAGCAACATGTGTCTTGGATTCTGGTTTCTTCCTCTTTTCTTCAACTTTGTTCATTTTTTCATCATTTTAGCTTGATTTCTTCCCCTTTTATGAACTTCAACATTGATTCCTGAAATAGAGAAATATAATATATACCATAAACCATAAAATTATCCAAGAATCAACACGAAAACATATACATATCATAGCATAAAAACGCGTAATATTCAACCCTATCACGTGTACAGTTCATGAGATACATGAGACTGCAAATTATCCTTGAGTATTCTAATTGCGTGACAGGGTCCCCTTTGTTTTTAACCAAATGTAGATTCGGGTCATAGGGTGTTTTTCAGACGATGTATCATTCACGAGAAATCTCTCGAGTACTTTCTCAACATAATGAGACTGCAACAATACTCATCCTTCAGATATCTTGGCGATTTTAATTCCAAGTATCACATCAGCTTCACCCATATCTTTCATTTCAAAAATGTTTTATTAACATTTTCTTTGTCCCGTTGATGATTTCTAAGTTGCTTCCCACTATGAGCATATCGTCAACGTACAAACATACTATTACATATGCTTTAGGCGTGTTTTTTATATAGACGCAGTTGTCGCACTCATTAATTTTGAAACCATTTGACAACATAGGTTTTTCAAATTTTTCATGCCATTGTTTTGGCGCTTGCTTAAGCCCATACAATGACTTAACGAGTCTACACACCTTTTTCTCTTGTCCGGGAACAACAAACCCCTCGGGTTGTTTCATATAAATTTCCTCCTCAAGTTCCCCATTGAGGAATGTCGTTTTACATCCATTTGATGTATCTCTAAATTGTTTAGAGCAGCGACATCAATGATCACTTTAATGGACGTAATTCTCGTGACTGGTGAATATGTATCAAAGTAATCAAGGCTTCTTTTTGTTTATACCCCTTTGCCACGAGTCTCGGCTTGTACTTATCAATTGAACCATCGGACTTATATTTTCTTTTAAGAATCCATTTGCATTCTAATGGTTTACTTCAAGTTGGAAGGTCTACCTATTTCCACGTGTGGTTTTGCATTATGGATTCTATCTCGCCATTAATAGCCTCTTTCCACATAGGAGCATCAGGGCTAGATAAGGCATCGTTAACAGATCTTGGTTCATTGTCCAACATATATGTCATGAAGTCATGACCATAAGTCTTAACCACTTTGGTTCTCTTGCTACGTCGTGGTTCTACTTCCTCAATAGTGCCACGGTTAGCGTCTTCATACACCCTTGTCTTAGGGCTCATTTCCTTGTTAATTTTGTAAGGAAATACTTCTTCAAAAACTACCATATTTCTTGATTCCATGATTGTACCTTTATGCACATCACTTACTAAAAATCGATATGCACTACTATTATTAGCATAACCAATAAATTCACAATCTATTGTTTTAGGCCCGATTTTCACTTGCTTTGGTTTTGGTACTTCTACCTTAGCCAAGCACCCCACACTTTCAAGTATTTGTAGGAAGGCTTGTGACCTTTCCATAACTAATAAGGAGTTTCATCCTTATTTTTGTGTGGTATTTAGTTTAGAATGTAGTTGGCCGACAGGATTGCTTCCTCCACAACTTCGGGTAGTAACGAAGTGCACTGGCGTTCAAACTTTCTTGTCTCAAGTTCTAAGCGTTATAAACTTACAAATCCAAATTCAAGTTTTTATTTCTTGAAAATTTCGGATTTAAGCGTACTTGCTTATAAAAGTTGAAACTTGGATACTATTCTCAAACTCGGTTCACAATTTACAATTTAAGCGAACTTAGAAAACTTGAATTCAAGATTTTAAATCTTGCAAATTCATGTTATAAGTGTAAGGACCCCTAGCCCTTAACCCTTGATTAGTGTATTAATCATTATGTGTGGTACATGCTTTCAATAAAATTATTCGGGAAACCCAGATGATACTTTACCATTGAATGGCAATTACAAAGTTTTCTTTAACATACAGTGTTATAAGCTCATCATCCTAACAACAACAGACTCATAGGGTTCGCCCGTCACACCACTTTTTACATTGTGGACTTTTATAAAAATTTGGGCAGCGTCTCCCCATAAATAGAGCTATCCCGAAATAAAAGCACAACGCATAACATAATTCCCGGCCAGGGAAAACATAACACTCATCAGAATACAGCAATATCAAGTAAATTCCCAGCCAGGGAAGACACCACACATATGGCAACCAAAGTGGGTTTCAACCCCCACATAACACACTAACGACTCTCATATCATTAGCAATTCTACCACAATTGCATGCAACATATAATGAAAGAGAGGAAGGCTCATGCCTTTATATACAACGCATATACAAGTAATCTTGCTCACATGCGAGCATCATGAATATGTATATAACCCTCATGGGTATATAAGTACTCTATACGATACCGTGCTCCATCAAGCCCTGGTACCACGATCCTGGGAGTACATCCAATCAACAGCTCGAGCTCATCTCCAAAGCCATCGATGTACCTATTCACCTGCCCCAACAGAGACAGCCCCCAACGGGGTGAGCATACCAATTCCACAATTTTATAATCATAATGACATAATACATAATTTACGAAAATGTAAATATTGCGGAACATATGTGATACTTCCTGGATGGTATCATCCTCATCATAGCGTACCCCTGTAATAATCCTGTTCTCAAAACAGATAAATCATCAAATCCTGAATATGCAGTTAATCATCATATTGGTTAACCCTAGCCAGTTTCAATTTAACAACATTTCATAACATCTTTCTTTATCTAGCAATTATCATAATTCTAGATATTATAATGAGATTTCCTTAACTTCCGATACTAGTTAATCACTTCTCTGATTAACTACGTCTCTGTTCTTATTCATTACCAATAGGGAATAAAATACAGATATCCTAGATATCTAATCAAATACCATCTTTTTCATTTCTTACTTCAAGTAGCATCATACTATCGGTGTTTGCTCCGTAGCAACCACACCCATCATTTGCTCGCTTCATAGCGGCACTAAGCATTTCACCATGTGAATCATCATAACGTAATCAAGTCCCGGTACCATCATAGTAAAGCATTTCATGTATTTTAGATCATGCATCATACTTGTAAAACATCATTTAAACTATGCTCGTACGCTAAACGTACCTTAAATCCTCGAAGTCCGAGCCAAACCTTGTTCGAGTTCCATGCCCCGAGGAACGATGTGCTAACACGATAAATAATTCACAATTATTTACGAACATGTAACCCATGCTCAAGCACATCCATAACCCTCAAAATATTGTCGACACACGACAATTAAACATCTAAAAGACCCGGGGCAGGGTACATGCAGGGAGGGAAAACGAATGCAACATATCGAAAAATTGCTCAAGAACACCTTCAATAATTCGAACCCAACCAACACAAATCAAACCCGAATAATCACCATAATTCATCTAACACATGAATTAATCAATTAACAACAACAATAATCGCCCCACATGCCAAAATCCCCAAAATTCGAATTCAAGCCCTAACTTCAAATCCAATTCCCCAATTTCGAACACAATCAAGCATCATAATGCATTTAAACATGAATTAATCGAATAACAACAAGAATCATCATCCTCATGCCAAAAATCCAAATTTTCGAACCCTAACTCCCAAAATCGAGCTGAAATTCGAACCAAATTTAACCAATATTTTCGAACCAAAAAGTCTGAAATAATCGACTCAAAACCAGCTTAAAAACGCCCCAAAAACATCAGAAAAATCGTACCAAAAACATACCAAAATCGCGCCCCCAAAATCGGATGAAATCCAGTGACGAATCGTAGCACTTTCTGCAGAAATCCGAGCTCGATTCTCGACGAAACTTCGAATTGTTGGTATGTATAGAAGCGCCCGGAAGAGACGATTCCAACGGCGGGTGGCACGCGCCGAACGGCGGCCGGACGGCGGCTGGCCGACGACTTTTACGCGCGGGGGTCAAAGGGGATCGGGAAAGGGGCGCGCGGGTGGAGAGAAATGAGGTGCTGAAATGGTTCCGATAATTAAAATCTCGGGTTCAACTGGTATTTATAGCAAAAATACCCCGAAATACTAATATCCCAACAATTACATCATGATTCATTAAAAATCATCTGTTTTCAAAAACTCTCTCTCTAACTCAAAAACCCCCTACCGGTGCCCACACCAAGCACCCGAGATTCTGAGTCACACTAAAAACCCAACTCACAGGTTTTCACCGAAATGAGAATACGATCTCAACCTCGGGATCCAACGATCCCAATTACTCAAATAGACGAGCCCGGAGGGCCCAACACCTCGATTAAACTCCAATTGCCACGTAAAACCACTTTAGGGGTTATTAACACTCCGGGATTAACATCCCTAATCTCAGGTCATCACAATAAGTGTACTAGCTTAGAAATTCAAAATGAACCAATTTGAGATATTACAACGCCTAATCAAAATTTGTGGCTTCGATTTATCACTTGTGTTTTAAGCGTACAAAGCTTAGAAACTCGAATTCAAGATTTTATAGTCTTGCATATTCAAGCTTAAGCGTCAAATTTTTAGACAGCGCAAGTATAATCTACTCACAATTTCCCATAGCAAAACTCATTTGCTAAATTTTATTCCAATCTCATTCTTGAAGTGTTTAAACACCTCACTGGCCTTGTTTTTGCTTCATAGCAATAAAGTCACAACAATATCATGTGTAAATATTGATAAAGTAACAATATACTTTTCTCACATATCTAGTTTGCACAATATTTCCATCACAAATATCATTGTGTGTAATCTCTAGAGACGTTACGATTCTTCTAACAAAAGAATGACGATTTTGTTAACTTAGTGCATATATAAGCAATAAATTTAACATTACAATTTGTGCTGCGAACTATGGTTTAAATGATCCTAACAATCATGCCACAAACCATAAGATTCACTACAAGAAGTAATACATAAATTTTATTTCTTTCAAAAAATATCGTCATTACATTTATTTAGAATCACTCCATTCTTGGAGTTTACAACTTTCAAAGATACACAATCTAATTTAAGCGGTAACCGCTAGATCATCCAAATCAATTGAGAGACGATCTTCTTCGGTCACATCAACTTGATCTTTTGCTTTCCCACGAGTTTCTTTGTTACAACAATCCTTTGCTATGTGATTGGGCTTTCCAAATTTATAGCATTTTCCTTTGAACTTTTTCGCCTTGCCACTGTTGGAGGTCGTACCGTCAAACTTACACTTTGATCCGATTCTTGTTCAACTAGGTTAGCCCGTGGTTCCATTTGAAACCTGCCCGCCTTCCTCTCGGAAACTTTGTTGTCCTCCTTGATTCGTAATCGAACCACAAGGTCTTCAAGGCTCATCTCCTTTCGTTTGTATTTCAGATAGTTCTTGAAGTCCTTCCACATATGAGGCAATTTCTCAATCATAGCGGCGACTTGGAATGAATCACTTAGACTCATTCCCTCCGCATGAATGTCATGCAAGATCACTTGTAGATCTTGCACTTGCGCCACAGGCTTGGTATCAACCATCTTGAAGTCCAGGAACTGTCCAACTATGAATTTCTCCATGCCGGCATCCTCGGATTTGTACTTCTTTTCCAGCGATGCCTAGAGTTCTTTTGCTGTTTTCACAAGACAATAAACGTTATATAATTTATTGTCTAACCCATTTAGGATGTAGTTCTTGCATAGGAAGTCGCTTTGATTCCATGCATCCAGTTCCGCCTTCTTTTGGGTGTCAGTATCTCTTTTTTCAACCGTAGGAGGCTCCTCGGTTAAGAACCATGCCAAACTCAATGTGGTCAAGTAACATAGCATCTTTTGGTGCCACCGCTTGAAATCGTTCCCATTGAACTTTTCAGGCATTTCACCATGATGAACATGAGTGTTGCACTAGATGAAGCCATTGAATTGCTCGAATATTGTCTTAAGATTGTTGTAATAAAATTTCTCTCAAAGTGTACCTCAGGAAAAAAATAACATTGGCTTCAAAACAATTTTTATGTCGAGGCGAGATTTGTAATCTCCGTCCATAAGACAATATTGCCCCGCTATGGTGCTAACGGTTTGCTATGACAATTTGTCTCCCAAGATACAACGACTATGACTTGTGATAGGAGCACTCCAAATCACAAGTCCTCAAACCACAAAGGTTCAAAGCAATCAATTTGATGAACAACAAATGCTCTCAAATTTCACTAAAATTATGAATAAATTTCAAAAATTCTCTATCAAAACAAGTGGGGTTATGTTGTTTATATAGAGTCCAAAAGTCAAGTCCACAGGACACCATTTGGAGGCAATATTTGGCCAAAAATCACACCTCAAACATCAATGGACAAACCATTTCTTAATTTTGAAACAGGGCTCGATCAATCGTGCACCCTGCTCGATCGATCGACCCCTGTAGCAGACAAACCAGAAAAATTTTGGTTCGCTCGATCGATCGAGCAAGCTTTAAAATTTAATTCAAACTTTAAAACATGCACGTATTTCCAACACATGCATGAACATACTAAGGTGAAAATGAGCAATGAAAGTAAAATCGACATAACTTTTACTTCGGAGGTCCAAATCGCATGCTGTTTTTTTATAAACTGCATAAAATTCGATTATCTACAACTTTTATCTTTTGTTCAAAGTCAGATTCCGAGTCTAAGTGAATCGAAATTTCGAAATCATCTACTGCATGCAACTTCAAATTCTGCAGATTCTGTTTTAACAAAATGACACCAACATTTTCATGACTCTTCCTAGATTTTCGACCCAATTTCCACAAAATGCAACTAAATATAGATAAGAACAGGTTCATACCTTTGAAGACTCAAAATTTCCAAAATGGCTCCTTCCTAGCTTGAACTCCTCCAAACTTGCTTCAAAATTGAAAATTCTTGCACCTTGCTAACACCCTTGCCTTGCGGTTTCTAAATCATCAATTGCATGTAACATGCATTCAAAATTGGGGCTAAATGTGGCTGTAATTTTGAAATTCTGTATGTGGAGAGAATGAGGAGAGAAGGTGGAGTAATCTTGTTTAAGAGAGAGAAGTTCATGCATGATAATGAAAAATCCAAATCTGAAAAGAAGAAGTGGTGTGAGCTTCTATGCCTTAAATGCATGATTTTTAATGTATTTGATATATTGTGGAATCCATGTGTCAATACATCACTATCTTACAAGATTAGTGGTCCAAAATCATGTATTAAACATGAGTTTAATTAATTAGCGGCATGTGTTCTCTAAGTGCCATGTGATCATGCACATGCTCATGCACTAAAAACATGTTCCACTGGTTGGTTGACTCATCGTAGTCCGGGACACCTTACTTCAAAGTTTGTACTTTTAATTATCCGGGTTCGCTTAATCATTGTCAATCCGAATTATTTAGTAACAGGGTCTTACACAAATGCTCGTCATACTTCCAAATCTATTTGCTCGCATGGAATAGTACCATTCAGCAAATCCAAGACGATGGAATATTTGCTCTCCAGCCACTATAATTCCAATTGCGCCAACTTGAAAAATCGGTACAACTTTGCTCGACAAGCGTTTCGGTAGAGGAGGAGGATAATTGGCCAGAACAACATGCATTCCCGGAAACTGGCTTTCTAACATGTTCTTCATTGTCACTACAGTCCCTCTGAGAATACAGAAGTAGCAATACAACCCCCCAAAAATGTTATATTCGCCTATCAAACAAAGAGCGCTTTCTTATCCTCAAAATATAATAAAAGTCTAAAAAAAAAAAAAAACAATTCAAATTCCTTATACTAATTAATTACAGGCACAATTAAAAAGCAAACAGCGGAAAAACGCATATATCTAATCCGCAGTTATTACATAAACAGAGAAACAAAAAATAGAGAAGGAATTGCTTTCGTCAAATTTCTTCGATCCTAAGGAGCTAATCGAGTGAATTATCAATCCAATCTTTGAATGAGAAGGAACATAGTATCATATATTGTCTCAATACGGGAAAACCTGATCTTTTATAAAAATTATATAAAAATATTCAAAATAGTTCTGAGGTTCGAATAAGGAAGCATAACAAGTACGTAGAATTTAGGCACTGATTTAACTACTTTGGGTTTTAAGTCTCGTTTTTATACGATCGAATGTCATGATTATTTTTTTTTTAAATCTTGATTAATAAATTTGAACATGCTCGCGAGCTTTTCGAACTATTACTCGAAAATAAATACTCGAAAGGCTCGAAATATATTTATTAAATATAAAATTATAATAAAATATTAAAACTCGCGAGCGGCTCGCGAGCTATTAAACAAAATTATTTGGGCTCGAGTTCGGCTCGAAAAAAGTTCGAACATGTTCGAGTTCGGCTCGAATTCGATAATTTCGAATACGAATCAAATTTTTCGTGCCGACTCGAAAAGCTCACGAATAGGCTCGGTTCGTTTACACCCCTAGTGTCTACTGTACTTGTGAGGTTAGAACTGATCGGTAGATGTTAAGAAACAGAAGGATAAATTGCTGAAAGTAAATGACACGGAGAATTTGTTTCTGAAAGTTTGAAGAACAACGATTCTACGTCTCCCATTCTTCCTTTGCGGGAAGGATACACTAAAAGACATTGGTTTACACTTTACAGTATACAACCTGCTTAGGTACCCAGACAAATTTGCCTAAACTCCTAGGTATACAACAATCACAATTTGTTACAACGTGATTTTACAACACTCAAACAAGATATAAAAACTTTTTATCTTCGAGGGTTCTTGAGTAGTAGACTTAGTAGACTATCTTCAAGATCTCAATGACGCTTTTGTACTGCTCTGCAAAACTTCAGAATATTGCATTATGCGTTTTTTAATGTTTTGCTTGTTTTCGAATGAAGTTGATTCAAGATTTCTGAGTGTTGAGAGCTTTCTTCATTCTTCTCTTCGACATATTTATAGACTTGAAAGTCTAACAGCAACTATTCTTCAAATGGAAAGAATTGCGTAAAATTAGCTTCCTGATTTTTATCCAAATTCCTTTTGTCTTCTTTCCATTCTTGTTAATCAACGGCTAGTTCATTTTGACGAGATTGGTGGGGCTAATGTGGTAGTATGGCGCTCTGTTGTACGTTTGTCAGAGTGTGTTCGTGTTTTGTCCTTTTGCCTTATACGTCTGATATCTTCTCGTTGAATGTTCGTCTGCTGGACAAAAGACAACTGATGTCTTTTTTCCATCATCTCCTGGTCACTCATTAGTTACATAGTTTGATGTACTTGTTGGGATATGCCCTAAGACAAGTCATTAGATGATTGTTTATGACATACAATGTATTATGATTTTATAAATGGCAAATCATTATTATATATTATTCGAATATCTGTGTAATATGAATAGATAAATAAGTTAATGTCCTTAGAATAATATTGTATTATTCTTAAAGATTGTCCCTAGTCAAGTATTATCATAAATAAGGATAATGATAATACATTGAGACTAGTATGTTTTGATTGATGAATTGCTAATGGATATGAGATATCAAATCAACACATGGGTACATGTTAGAGAACAATGTACTGGACAGACCCACCATGAGAATGCTACATGGATAGTTATATGAGTGTCATAAGCAATTCTCATAGTGATAATAATATATGTAATCCTTACGACTTGAGATCATCAGAGATCCCAACATAAGGAGTTATGTATCTTGATATTGTCAAAAGTTACCTGTAATAGGGTATACTATAAAGGCAACTATTGGATACACTACAAATTATGTAGAGGGATGTTGATTGATCAATATAGGATTTGTCCCTCCTATATAACAGGAGAAGTGTTTGGGCCCTTGATCAAGTAAGACTAAAATGCATGGCCATGCTCGAATGAGTCGATATGTGATATCGAGCTTATTCATTTATTCTAGTTCTACTTGGGGATCAAGAAATAAAGATTGAATATACGAGTAGGACTATTCCATGACTCGTGTTCAATCTAAACACATAGGACAAAGGGATTAAGTTACATGGTTAATATTATCACAGTCCACATGTTATGTCGAGTCAATGACATTCTTGTAACTTGGGTAGCCTTGATGTGTTGCTAGATACCGTTCATTGCTTGTGACATAAAATTAGATTTTATGTCACTGCCAACATTGCAAGATCCTAACGGGTCACACAAAAGATTAAATCGATAAAGGGAAATATAATTCATTGGATGGATTAAGTTGATTAGGAAGAGTCCTAATCATATAATAATAATATATGATATTATTGTAAGGACCGAACATATATATATATTTGATATATATATATATAAGGTTGCTATATATATATATATGGGTAATTGATTATAATGGGCTTTGATGTGGTTTAGAGAAAACCTAAGCTTAATGATAATCGGCGCCTATATATACAAGAGTATTAGGTTTACTTAGAGGTTAGACGTTAATTGTGAATTAACTAAAACCCTAAACCTAGCAGTCGCACGTCACTGTGTAGCTCATCCCCTTCTCTGTTGAATAACAACTCTATCAATTTTTTATTCAACATCCTTTGTCGATTTGATCGTGGATACCGTAGAGGCAGAGGTGCACCATCTTTGCTCCTAACTAGAGGAACACATTGGACGTCTTGCTGCAAGGAGGATTCTGCTCAAACACGCTTCAAAGGTATAACTCTTGACACCCGATATGAACACCCGTATAGGTCCATGGTTGGGAATCCAATTGTTTTATTTCCGCTGCGCACTTGTGTGTTGGATTCCTTACAGTGGTATTAGAGCCGTGTACGAAGCTCATATCGGGGTTGCATGATAAATTGTGTTATCAGATTATGAGTTTATGCTTTCATGCTTATTATAAACTGTAAAACATATAAGATATGTGATAATTAGATTATGTGGAAACCATCGTAAAATATATATGTGATATATTAACTAAGATGCATAAGGCGCGCGACCGACCACTCGTTGGCCAAGCATGGGCGCGCGACCGGCCCCTTTAATGGGCGCGCGACCGGCCCTTCGGTGGCCAAGGATGGGCGCGCGACCGGCCTTGTAAGGCGCGCGTCCGAGAGTCTTAAGGAGGGCGAACGAATTGATGATGGTGGTTCGAACCATGGCTCACGAGTTCATGAATTTAGGCGGCTGCCACCACGTGAGAGCTAAGGTTTTCGAACCCTTTGGCTCGAGATGGTCAAGCCGCCACCATCATGAATCTTGCATGGTTGAGTCGAGTATCATGGCTAAGGGTTTCGAACCCTAAGCCCATTCGATCCAAGCCGCCGCCACACATGGCTAGGGTTTGGAACCCTATGCTCATGCATGGTTGGGCCGTGAGGGTTCTTCAAACTTTTGGTCCATGGCTTGAGATGTACCGTGTCAACGTGGCATGTGATGCCCGAGCATGCGATAATTTCCAAAATTTTAATTTTACAGTTTATGGACATAGAATTAAATTTTAAAATGTTTAGAATTTAATTCATTAATTGTCATAGCATGTTTTATGTGTTGTTTGAGCATGGTGCATGGTTATAGCCCTATGACCTATTAGATAGGATTTGTGAATGATTGTAATTTAATACGACCTGCGAGTCGTGTCTTCTCTATTTTTTCTAAATGTTATCCCTCCCCTATGTTCCCCTCGAATGTGAATCGAGGAATTCTCTATATCTTGTAAATGTTATATTGTATAGATTATTTCATTGATGGAGATCAACGAAGACGAACCAAGGAGCCGGGATGAGGAGGCCATTCACAAAAGGGAGCCAAAGAGGTGCTTGGAGAAGTTACCCTTAGGTTGACCTTTTAGATTTTCTCATTGGCTTGAGAAAATCATTAGTTGGGGCTATGACCATGTCAAGTTTATTTTATGTTGATGTATGAGATGCATGTTTATCGTTTTATTTAATATTGATGCTTGATATATATATATATATATATATATATATATATATATATAGATATGCATATATTCATATATGTACCAGACATATTTTCAATATTAATAAAATCATGAGATCAATAAACCCCTCTTATAATATTAAGTTTCAAGATTCCTTCCAATTAAAAATACTCGTCAAGACTTCGATTGAACATGTGTGGGTTTGCCAAAGCAAAGCACCGTGACAATCTTAGTAAGGCGCGAAAGGATAAAAGTGATAACCGTGTTATTTTAAAATTGGGTTCGACTTAACTAGCGTTATCTCAATAGGATTGGGAACCTAGAGGCATGGGGTTGGAAAATAATTCATTAGATGAATTTGAACAAAGCGTTGTTCGTCCAACCATCCAAGAATTGCATGTGATTGCAATTGACAAAGTGTTGTCTACCTAAATAACCGAGTCTTGGGCGATAGCCAAAGCTAACTCAAGATTAAGTGAAATATGGATCTTGGCCCACTAAAGGTTTCGAGGGTTGATAATTTTAAACTAAATAGTGGGAGTGTCATTTAATATAAGACCATATCAAATGATTAAAATCATAAACTTATTTTTCATATTTATATTGTAGATATCCATGGCAACAAACAACGTTACAAATGCACTATCATTGCGATCGGTCCTTGAGAAGGACAAACTGAATGGGATAAATTTCCTAGACTTGTATAGGAATTTGAGGATTGTCCTCAAGCAAGAAAAGAAGTAATATGTCCTAGAGGAACCTTTACATGCTGAGGAACCTCCCTTGACGGTTGCTAAAGCCGATAAAGATGCTTACAAGAAGCATCAAAATGACGCACTTGATGTTGGGTGCCTTATGCTTGCCACCATGAACTCTGAGCTTCAGAAGCAACATGAGGAAATGGAGGCGTTCGATATGATCGAGCATTTAAAGCAACTGTACCAACAACAAGCAAGAAAAGAGAGGTATGACGTCTCTAAAGCGTTATTCCAGTGTAGAATGGTAGAAGGAAGTCTGGTTGGAACTCATGTACTCAAGATGATTGGGTATATTGAGAATCTGGAGAAGCTGGGTTTTCCTTTGGACCAAGAGTTGGTCACTGAAGTGATCTTGCAATCGTTGCCTGAAAGCTTCAGTCAATTTGTCTTGAATATAATATGATTGAAATTGAAAAGACTCTACCATAGTTGCTTGGCATGCTGAGAACTTTTGAAGCTAAAAGCAAGAAGTCTAAGCCTACTAATGTTCTTATTGTGAATAAGAGCAAAGGAAGGCCTAAAGCAAAAGGCTTCAAGAAGAACAAGAAGGTCCTTGTTAAGTCTAAGCCACATGGTTCTGCACTAAAGCCAAAGGGAGGAGTGGCAAAAGAGGGGAACTGTTTCCATTGCGGTGAGACCGGACATTGGAAAAGAAATTGCAAAGTTTATCTGGAGGATCTTAAGAAGATGAAGGGAAGTGTGACTTCCACTTCATGTATTTTTGTTATAGAAGTCAATTTATCTACTTCTAGAAACATTATCTCTATCTCTTGTTTGGACAAGTCTGGATTTTCATTTATTTTAAAGGACAATTGTTGCTCCATTTATTTAAATGATATGTTTTATGATAGTGCACAATGATTAATGGTATTTATGTATTAAATCTTGATATGACTATCTATAACATAAATACTAAAAGGATTAAGAATAATGATTCTAATCCAACTTATCTCTGGCATTGTCGCTTGGGCCATATAAACGAGAATCGCATATCAAAACTTCATAAGGATGGAGTATTGGATTCGTTTGATTTTGAATCATATGAAACATGTGAATCTTGTTTAATGGGCAAGATGACTAAAGATCCTTTCAAGGGACATGTTGAAAGGACAAATGCTTTATTGAGTCTCATACATAGTGATGTATGTGGACCAATAAGCACACATGCTAGAGGTGGTTTTCAATACTTCGTTACATTAACTGATGACTACAGTAGTGTAGGGCCTTCCTACCTTAACATCATAAGCAAGAAATAATTAGGGCTAAACATGCATTACATACAGCTTAGGGCTCCGGTTATTACGTGAGTTATTAGGATTACAGGCCAAAATAAAACTTCAAACAAATTAATTACATTCGCAAATGGATGGCGCTATAGAATTATACTAATCCTGGAGTAGAGACTATACCAAATCCTGAATCCTAACTCATAAGGCATCTCGAAGCTCACTTCTTCAACCCTGCCCATAGCCCTCCAAATCCAAATGTGTACCTACAGGAACAACCCATCGTGAGCATATACATCGTTACTCAACATCATAGGGTAATGGCATATAATTAAATGCATGAAGTAAATGGGTAACGTATACTTCCTGGTTAATCGTATTAACCCTCTTTGGTTGTCCCTGTTTCATAGTCATGCATATAATCGTTAGCTCTCGGCATAATGATTAAAATCATACTTCACATATATGATCACATTAAACTATGTTATTTAGAAGTGGAACTATCCCGGTTCTATCATGACAGTGGCACATTTGGCCCCCCTCGCTCGACATAACACATCTTATGATACCCATCGCTACGCCTTGATAGCGGATGTATCTCTTTATTCAGCGGATGATACCCATCGCTACGCCTTGATAGCGGATGTACCCCATCGCTCAGCGGATGATATCCCTCGCTACACCTTGATAGCGGATGTACCCCATCGCTCAGTTATGTGAGAGCAAAGACCTTCCTCGCTTGCCCATAATAACCACCGGACATTCAACCATTCTTAATAACATAGTTTCATATTCATCATAAACATCATAGCATCTTATAGACATCATTATCTTGTAAACATCATTATCATATAAGCATTATCATCGTATGGACATCATCGTCTCATCATAATGGTTATAATAACGTCATATCATCTTCATTTATCATAACATCATCGTAAGCATCTTGTCATCTTTATTCATTATCAAATCATCTTCATCGTGAACTTACTTATCATAACATCATCTTAAACATCTTATCATCTTTATGCATTATACACATCATCGTGGCATCGTAAATTCTTATGCATTCATAGTATGATCATAATATAGGAGTATGGCCTCTTACCATGTGGGCATCTTACCCTGTGGCATCTTACCACATAATAAAATCGTATGGCCTCTTACCATATGGGCATCTTACCCTGTGGCATCTTACCACTTAATAAAATCGTATGGCTTCTTACCATATGGGCATCTTGCCCTGTGGCATCTTACCACATAATAAACATCGTATCACATCATCATAAACTTACTTATCATAGACATCATCATCATAACATCATCATCATAAACTTACTTATCATAAACATCATCATCATAACATCATCATCATAAACTTACTTATCATAATCATCATCGTAAACATCATCATCATAAACTTACTTATCATAATCATCATCGTAAACATCATCATCATAAACTTATTTATCATAATCATCATCGTAAGCATCATCATCATAAACATCATCATCATAAACTTATGCAATCAATACATAGTCATAGTTAGGAGGGTGTTACCGTCCGATGCCCGTACGCTTCTTACGTACCTTAATTCCAAAAGTGGAGAAATTGAAGAGCTCTATCTTCTCGATGTTGTTGGCACCTGGGATGGTTCCACACAACCACACAAATCAATATTAGAAGCTAAATAATAGCCTAATACCAAAAATTCCATCAATTAAGCCAAGAAAAACATCTTCAGCAAAAACGCTCTACCGATCGATCGGTCATCCTTACCGATCGATCGGTAACTGTTCATAATTTCCATTTAAAGCTACGGCTTTTACCGATCGATCGGTCCAAGATACCGATCGATCGCTAGCCATCCACCGATCGATCGGTAAGTGAAGGAACTTCACCCCTCGCTTCGCACATGCACCGATCGATCGTTGCCCTGCTAACGATCGATCGGTCGCTGCGATTTTTCGAGTAAACTCCAACTCTTTTTTTTAATTTTACAAAACTACCAAATAAACCAATACATCTTAAACCAAATACATCCCAACAACTTACCACCACAAAAACTTCATAAAACCATACCCCAAACCCATACAACACATAAATCAAAACAACCCACATAATCACTTCAAAAATCACCCCATTTCAAATCCAAACATCATCAAAACTTTAGGAAGAGTTCCATACCTCTTGAAGACTCCAAATCTTGATAAAAATTACACAAACTCAAGTTTTGTGGAGCTTCCTCCTTCCTCCTTTGAAGGATTTCCAAAATGGGGGGTGAAGTTAGGGCTTTGGGATGATTTGGGGATTTTAGGGTGGAAAGGGTAAGGTGAGTTGGGTAAGGTGGGGGAAGGGTTAATTAAATTATACCCAAAAATTAACATGATGTATAAATTACCCCAACATGGTATTTTAAAAGCATTTTACAAAAATGCACCGAACTTCATTAAATTCATACTTTCCTCGTAATTAAAATCAACACAATTAAATCATGCTAATACTTCATTTTCCACGCACAACTTAATCATCGTAATAATTCATCATATAAACATAATTAATGCTTTAATTGCAAATAATCATTTCGGGGACATCACATTACTCCCCTACTTATAAGATTTTGTCCTCGAAATCGCATGCACTTACCCCAAAGAAACTAAACATAAATCACATACCAGAGAATAGTTCCGGGTAGTGCTGTACCATATGTCGCTCCGTCTCCCACATAGCCTCCTCGACACCCCGACGATCCCACTGAACTTTAATCATCGGTATAACTTTACTTCATAATCTGCGATCCTCACGATCCAGAATTCTGACCGGTCGTTCAACGTAGGATACATCTGAATCCAACTGCACTTCAGTAGGATGTAAGACATGAGATGGATCTGGCTCATATTCTTCGGGGATAACTACCCCCGCATACCAAACGAACTACACCCCTGAAGGGTGAGATTTTCAAGAAGACCCTGTCTCCTACTTGGAATTCCAGCGGTCGTCGCCGCTTATTGGCATAGGCTGCTTGCCTATCCTGGGCCGCTTTCATTTTTTTGGCGTATCAACTTTATCTTGTCTTACATATCCTTAATCATATCCGGTCCTCCGATCGCTTTACTAGTCAAGTCCTCCCAATACAGCGGTGACTTACATCGTTGTCCATAAAGAGCTTCAAAGGGCCATTTGAATGCTCGCCTGATAGCTGTTATTAAAGGAGAACTCTACCAGTGGTATAGAATCTTGTCACGGAGTATCAAACTCCAATACACATGTCCTCATCATATCCTCGAGTGCGAAGTAAACCTTGGGTCTCTGTCAGACACCATCGAGACTGGAACACCATGTAATCTCACCACATCCCGCACATATAATTGGGTCATCTTTAGGTACGCAAAAGTCATACAGTAGGGGATGAAGTGAGCTACCTTCGTTAGCCTATCCACGATCACCCAGATCGCATCAAATCAAGAGGCCGTCCTTGGTAAGTGGGTCACAAAGTCCATAATGATATGCCTCCACTTCCACTTAGGTACCTCCAAGCTCTTCAGCTCGCCACCAGGCCTCTGCCTTTCTGCCTTTACCTGTTGGCAGATCAAACATCTTTTAACGAAAGCGATCACATCGTGCTTCATGCGTCTCCACCAGAACTGACCACGTAGGTCCTTATACATTTTCCTTCCTCCTGGGTGGATATTGAACCGACTACTATTAGCCCGTTCTGACATTCCTTTAAGCAACTCCGGCGTATCTGGGACCACCCATCGGTTGTCCAATCTCAAGGAATCGTCCTCAGCCACTCTAACTTTGATGGCTGACCCCGAAGTACCAATAATGACCACCTCGGAACCTCATTCTCTGACCTCTGGGCTTTCCTAGTAATCTTGAATATGTCTGGCTTAATCAACAAGGTTGACACTCGCACTGGCGACGCGTCCACATCAAAATCATAGCCCAGATGGCAACAAGAGGTCATCATCGCTGATAACACATAGCGTCCTCAGCAGTACACTTCACTTCCAACTTAAGGCGTCTGCTGTCAAATTGCCTATTCAACTCAGCCTGTGTGAACAAAACTTCAGGCTCTTATAGTCCGTGTAGATGGCAAACGATGTACCATGCAAGTAATGCCTCCAAATCTTCAAGGCAAATATAATGGCTGCCAGCTCCAAATCATGGACTGGGTACCTAGCTTCATGCGGTTCAACCGCCTCGATGCATAAGTCACCACATGCTTATCTTGCATCAACACACAGTCCAAACCTTGCAGTGATGCAGTCGTGTACATAGCAAACTTCTTATCCTCAGAAGGAATTACCAATATAGGTGTCGTAGTCAAACGACGCTTCAATTCTTGGAAGCTTTCCTCACAAGCTTCGGACCAATAGAACGGCACTCCTTTCTGAGTCAGCTGTGTCAGGGGCCTGTCAATCCCTAAGGATCTGGAGTACTGTTCTCAAGTGCTTCACGTGTTCCTCTTCAGTTCGAGAGTAAATGGTCATATCGTCAATGAAAACTATGACGAACTGATCCAAATATCGTTGGGGTACCCTGTTCATCAGGCTCATAAAATAGCTGGGGCATTCGTCACCCCAAAGGGCATGACTGAGAATCCGTAGTGCCCATATCTAGTCCGGAAAGCTGTCTTCTGTACATCATCCTCTCGAACTCGAATCTGATGATACCCCGATCTCAGATCGATCTTACTGTAGAGCCCCGTACTCTGCAGCTGTTCAAACAAATCATTAATCCTTAGAAACGGATACTTATTCTTCACTATGGCTTTGTTCAGTTGTCTGTAATCGACGCGCAGCCGCATCAAACCATCTTTCCTCTTATCAAACAAAATTGGTGCACCCCAGGGCGATACGCTAGGGCGTATATAGCCCTTATCAAGGAGCTCTTGTGTGACATCCCCGAAATGGTTAATTGCTATTTGGCTTTAAATTATGTTTGCATGATTAATTATGTGGTAATTGATTATGTGTTGGGATTTATTTACCTTATGGAAATGCATGGTCATGTTGTAAGGGGTGACCCGGGATTGCATTTCAGGGTGCATGTGGTGCATGTTGGGTAAATATTATGGGAAGCATGATTTAATTGCCTTGGTTAGCAATTTATGAGGAATCATGTGTTAATTGATATTATGGTGCATTTTGAGTAAATGCTTTGAAAAATATCATGTTGGGGTGTTTTATACACCATGGAATTACTTTGGCATGTATTTTAAATTAAAACTCACTTTTATCATCCAACCCACCCTTACATCCACTCACTTTTACCTTTACCAAATATCACACCCAAACCCTTCCCTTTTCCTTATTTTCGAGTTCCACCTTTGAGGTGAAGAGGAGTCCTTACAAACTTCGAATTGTGGAAGATTGTTGGGTGATTTGAGGTCCCCGAGAGGTATGGATACCTCATGGTTTATTTTTGTAAGGTTTTGTTTGAGTTTTGTTGGGTTTTGAAGGGTTTAAAATGGGTTTGTGTTGGGTGTTGTGATTTTGGTAGTGTTTTGGTTGGATGTTGTTTATATGAGTTTGTTATGATGTTTAAGGGTGGTTTTGAGTTGTTGGGTTTGATTAATGTTGGTATTGGTGGGTTTGTTTGTGTTTGGGAAGGAGATGGGTGAATAGTGCCCGAATCTCGCTTGCCCGCAGCTCGGCGATCGATCGGCGTCCGCTCGCGATCGATCGCGAGCAACAGGGCTGAGGCAGTGCGCTTCAGCGATCGATCGCGAGATGAGCGCGATCGATCGGCGAGGTCGCGATCGATCGGCGCTAGCTCCGCGATCGATCGCGGATTGTTGAAATTTGTTGGCTGAGACAGTGTGGTCTCGCGATCGATCGGGGCTTGTTGGCGATCGATCGCGAGACACCAAAAAGGGTGTTTTTGGTTATTTTTGTGGGATTTTTGGTATTGGACTATTATTGGGTTCTAATATTGGTATTTGTGAATATGTAGAACCAACCCAGGTGGCAACACAGCCAAGGAATTGAGGTCCAACCACATTCCACTTTTGGAAAAGGTACGTAGTGGACGTACGGGCACCCAACGGTAACATGTATTTTATATACTCATTGTTTATGCATTGTGGATGCGAGTATATATGTGGTATTGCATTGTGGATGCATATACATGTTGATTTATGCCATATGAGGTATTGCATTGTGGATGCATATACATGGTAATTTATGCATATTGATGATAGATGCATATTATGATTATTGGATGCACATCCCATGAGTCGTGGTCATCCTTTGATGATTTTAATGCTTGCCGCTTTTTGTATTGGTTCCGCTAAATGTGAAGCGAGGGGTGGGAGCGCCACATGTCACATTTGAGCGTGGTTGTCATATGGGGCGAGGAAAGGGTATTTGCCGCTCTCTGTGAAGCGAGGGGTGGGAGCGCCGCATGTCCATTGTAGCGAGGTTATCCTATGCCGCCCATATGAATATAAGCGAGGGGCATTAAAATACACTGTGATGGACAGACTAGGGAATGGTGACCAATATTTGGTATTGTTGAGATGGTATGATGTCATGACATGTTTTGGCCATTAAAAATAATCTGTTGATTATACTCATGAGTTATGGTACAGGGACAACCAAACGGGAAGCGTTTGAAATGCATGGGAAAACAGGAAGTGTTTTATATTGATTATGCATTCACGCTTTATCTTCATATTGTGTTAAATATGAATGATTATTATTGCTCATGTTTGGGGGTTGTCCTTGTAGGTACCTTTCTGGCATGATAGAGGGGCTTGAACGGGTTGAGGTGGTGAGCTTATGAAGCATTCTTTTGAGGCAGAAAGGACAGGATTCTTTTGTATAGTGCCTACTCTAGGAGTAGCGTAAAACTATAGTGAACACATTCATTTGATGGAATGTAATTAATCCTTTTGGTAGTCCTTATTTTGGCATGTAAAGGCTTAAGCTCATAGACTCAACATGTTCTTTTCTACTCTGATCATTTATTTAGCTCTATTATGCCTTGTTTCCGCACTTAAGGATTAGGGTCCTTACATTAGTGGTATCAGAGCAGTGGTTAGAGAACCCGGGAACGAGTGAAGGGTAGCCTTAGCATGATAGGCTAGGTGCTTACATTTGAAGCATGTTTTATGCATGTGGTGCATATTGATGTATATTTTGGTTATACTAACATGCTTATATCACTCCTGTTATCTAACGACATGATATATATATTGCTTTGGATTGTTGTTAACATTTGTATTACAGCATGGCTGCTAATGAGGAAGTTGGGGATATTGGTAGTGTGAACGCAAGTGTTGGTCAAGTGAATCCTCTACCTCCACCGGCTGTAGGCATGGAACCAGTGGTTCAGTTATTGCTACCGGGGGAGATCAGTCTGACACAATTTCTATCTTATCATCCGCCTCGGTTTGAGGGGACAGAGTCCGGAGAAGAGGCTGAAGAGTGGTTGGAAAGACTCGAGCAGATCTTTGTATCGGCTCCTTGTGCTGTGACAGCTTGGCTGAGGCTAGCGGAGTTTCAATTAGCCAAGAAACCTCTGATGTGGTGGAGGAGCACAGTAATGGAAATGAGAGCACTGGGTGCTGTGATTGACTGGACACTCTTCAGGACTAGGTTTTTGAACCGGTATTTCTCCGCTGCAGCAAGACAGACAAAGGAGGATGAGTTCACAAGTTTGAGGCAGGGGAACATGACGGTGGCAGACTATGCCACACGATACTCTTCATTGTTGAGGTACGTTCCCCACATCGCCACCAGTGGACACGCTAAGATGAGGAACTTTATGAAGGGATTGCGACCGGAGCTCTATGATCGGGTTATCACCAATAACCCAACTTCTTTTGATGACGCTCTCACAAGAGTGGAGCTTGCTGAGCTAGGAGTGGGAGCTTACGCTATGCCACCACCGGTACCGCAACAGAGGCAGACCAATGACAGTTTGAGGCCTCGGGGTGAGCCATTTAAACCCCGTGGTGCCTCTTCATCTTCACGGTATGGTGGAAAGAAACATTTTGGTCAGAAACAGGATGGAAAGAAGGGTAATTGGTCGGCCAATCGAGGATCTTCACAAGGGGATAGGCCAGGAGAGCCGAGGTGCAACAATTGTGGAGGGCCACATTCTTCAAACAAGTGTCCAGCCTGTTATATCTGTGGCAAGATGGGCCACATTGCTCGGTATTGCCCCACACGGGGAGGACAGTCAGAGTATCAGGGCAACAGGCCGAGGTTTGAGGATAGGACAGTGCAGCAGAGGCAGCAGTTTGGGCCTCGACCATCGGGAGGTCAGACAGTAGGACCACCCCAGGGGCAGGTATATGCACTGACCAGGGAGCAGGCCCAGGCAGCCCCAGAGGAGGTGATCGCCGGTACGTGTCATTTATTTACGTACCCTGCTTTTATTTTGATCGATACAGGTGCCTCCCATTCTTTTGTATCGGTAGGTTTTGTGGAAAGACACCATATGCGCACGTCTTCTTTACCCACGCCTCTTCTTGTCTCGACACCCACTGGAAGAAATGTCGTTGCGGATCAGTTTATGGCAGACTGCCTCATTTATTTTGAGGGCAACGAATTGAGATCAGACTTGATTGTACTGGGGATGTCAGACTTCGACTGCATCTTGGGTATAGATGTTCTGAACAGATATCAGGCAGTGGTAGATTGCCGACAGAGGACAGTGAAGTTCAGACCTGAGTTGGGCAGTCAGTGGACTTTCTTTGGCAGCGGGTCTCGTGCGAAGATTCCGTTGATTTCAGCGATCAAGATGTCTCAGCTGTTGGAACGTGGACACACGGGCTATCTCATTTATGCCGTGGACACGTCTGGGAAGAGTAAGGAACTAAGGGTTGAGGATGTGCCAGTAGTGGCAGAGTTCGCTGATGTATTTCCAGAGGAGATCCCAGGATTCCCACCGGCTAGGGAAGTTGAGTTTGGGATCGAGCTGTTGCCAGGGACATCCGCTATCTCTCGTGCACCTTATAGGATGGCACCGGCAGAGTTGAGAGAATAGAAAGAACAGTTGCAGGATCTCCTGGACAAGGGATATATACGCCCGAGCGTGTCGCCATGGGGCGCACCAGTTCTCTTTGTGAAAAAGAAGGACGGTTCGATGCGGTTGTGTATCGATTACCGGCAACTGAATAAGGCTACAGTGAAGAACAAGTATCCTCTCCCAAGGATCGACGATCTGTTTGATCAGTTGCAAGGTACCAGGGTGTATAGCAAGATTGATTTGAGATCCGGGTATCATCAGATTCGGGTCAGAGAGGCAGATGTGCAGAAGACAGCGTTCCGGACCCGATATGGGCATTATGAGTTCCTAGTGAGGCCGTTCGGCGTGACGAATGCTCCAGCAGTCTTCATGAGTCTGATGAACAGAGTGTTTCAGTAGTATCTTGATCAGTTCGTCATCGTGTTTATTGACGACATTCTTATCTACTCCCGGAGCGAGGAAGATCATGTGAAACACTTGAGGACAGTGCTTCAGATTCTTAGAGAGCATCAGTTGTATACTAAGCTCAGTAAGTGTGAATTTTGGCTGAGCAGTGTGGTGTTTCTGGGGCATGTCATATCGAGTAGCGGAATATCTGTGGATCCCAAGAAGATTGAGGCCGTGATGGAGTGGGCTGCCCCCACTTCTGTACCTGAGATCCGGAGTTTTCTTGGTTTGGCCGGGTATTATCGGCGCTTCGTCGAGGGCTTTTTGAAGATTGCCAAGCCACTAACTCAGTTGACCCAGAAGGGAGTGCCTTTCTTTTGGTCAGAAGCTTGTGAGGAGAGCTTCCAGGAGTTGAAGCACCGGTTGACGACGGCGCCAGTGTTAGTGATCCCGACGGAGAACTCCAGATTTGTTCTGTATACCGATGCATCGCTTCAGGGCCTTGGGTGTGTTCTGATGCAAGATAAGCATGTGGTAGCTTATGCATCGAGGCAGTTGAAGCCGCATGAGACCAGATATCCAGTTCATGACTTGGAATTGGCGGCTATCATCTTCGCCCTGAAGATCTGGAGGCATTATTTGTATGGTACTTCGTTTACCATCTACACGGATCACAAGAGCCTCAAATTTTTATTCACTCAGGCAGAGCTGAACATGAGGCAGAGGAGGTGGATGGACCTACTCAAGGACTATGACTGCGAGATAGAGTACCATCCCGGGAAAGCCAATTTGACAGCAGACGCTTTGAGCCGGAAAGTGAGGAGTTCTGCTGAGGACGTCATTCATTTGTCTGCTATGATGACCTCCTATTGCCAGTTGGGCTATGATTTTGACATTGATGCATCACCTGTGTATGTATCAACTTTGCTAGCTGAGCCAGATATTTATGAGCGTATCAGGAGAGCTCAGAGGTCAGATGACGAGGTCCAGAGGTGGTTATCTTTAGTACATCTTGGTCAGCCGACGAAGTTCAGAGTGGCCGATGACGGGTCTTTGAGATTGGGTGACCGATGGGTGGTTCCAAATACGCCGGAGTTGCGTAAAGGGATCTTGGAGCGAGCTCACAGTAGCAGACTTAGCATCCACCCAGGCGGGAAGAAGATGTACAGAGATCTGCGTGGTCAGTTTTGGTGGAAGAGAATGAAGTCTGATGTCGTCGCTTTTGTAAAGAGGTGTTTGATCTGCCAGCAGGTTAAGGCAGAGAGACAGAGACCTGGCGGCGAGTTGAGAAGCTTGGAGATACCGAAGTGGAAGTGGGAACACATTTCCATGGACTTTGTGACTCACTTGCCGATGAGTGCTTCAGGCTTCGATGCTATTTGGGTGATTGTGGATCGATTGACCAAGGTGGCTCATTTTATTCCCTATAGCATGACGTTCACCTTTTTGAGGATGGCGCAGTTGTATATTAGAGATGTGGTGAGATTGCATGGGATCCCCGTTTCGATAGTGTCAGATCGAGATCCGCGATTCACATCTCATTTCTGGGAAGGCCTTCAGTCAGCCTTGGGAACTGAAGTCAGATTGAGTACTGCTTATCATCCTCAGACGGATGGCCAGACCGAGCGCACTATTCAGACGCTCGAGGACATGTTAAGAGCTTGTGTTTTGGAGTTCGATGCCTCTTGGCAGGATTCAGTGCCATTGGTAGAGTTTTCGTATAACAATAGCTACCAGGCGAGTATTCAGATGGCTCCGTTTGAAGCTCTTTATGGCAGACGGTGTAGATCACCCTTGTGTTGGGATGATTTGGACCACAAATCGGTCGGAGGACCGGAGTTGATCCGAGAGATGGAAGAGAAGATAAAGATTATAAGGCAGAAAATGAAAGCAGCCCAAGACAGACAGGCAGCTTATGCGAATAAACGGCGGAGACCGTTGGAATTTCAGTTGGGAGATAAGGTCTTTTTGAAGATCTCGCCTTTCAGAGGCGTTGTGCGATTTGGGATGCGCGGGAAACTGTCTCCGAGGTATGTTGGACCGTACGAGATTTTGCAGCGCATTGGCACTTTAGCTTACCGACTGGCTTTGCCGCCTTCTTTATCTGGGATACATGATGTGTTTCATGTATCGATGCTGTGGAAGTATGAGCCGGATCCGTCTCACGTGTTACAGCCTTCCGAAGTTCAGTTAGAGTCAGATATATCTTATGTGGAACGGCCTGTTAGAATTCTGGACAGAGCAGACCGTAGACTTCGGAACAAAGTGATACCGATGATCAAAGTTCAGTGGGATCGCAGGGGTGTCGAGGAGGCTACGTGGGAGACGGAGCAGCATATGGTGCAGCACTACCCGGAACTATTCTCTGGTATGAGTTTATGTTTAGTTTCTTTTGGGGTAGGTGCATGTGATTTCGAGGACGAAATCTTATAAGTAGGGGAGTATTGTGACATCCCCGAAATGGTTAATTGCTATTTGGCTTTAAATTATGTTTGCATGATTAATTATGTGGTAATTGATTATGTGTTGGGATTTATTTACCTTATGGAAATGCATGGTCATGTTGTAAGGGGTGACCCGGGATTGCATTTCAGGGTGCATGTGGTGCATGTTGGGTAAATATTATGGGAAGCATGATTTAATTGCCTTGGTTAGCAATTTATGAGGAATCATGTGTTAATTGATATTATGGTGCATTTTGAGTAAATGCTTTGAAAAATATCATGTTGGGGTGTTTTATACACCATGGAATTACTTTGGCATGTATTTTAAATTAAAACTCACTTTTATCATCCAACCCACCCTTACATCCACTCACTTTTACCTTTACCAAATATCACACCCAAACCCTTCCCTTTTCCTTATTTTCGAGTTCCACCTTTGAGGTGAAGAGGAGTCCTTACAAACTTCGAATTGTGGAAGATTGTTGGGTGATTTGAGGTCCCCAAGAGGTATGGATACCTCATGGTTTATTTTTGTAAGGTTTTGTTTGAGTTTTGTTGGGTTTTGAAGGGTTTAAAATGGGTTTGTGTTGGGTGTTGTGATTTTGGTAGTGTTTTGGTTGGATGTTGTTTATATGAGTTTGTTATGATGTTTAAGGGTGGTTTTGAGTTGTTGGGTTTGATTAATGTTGGTATTGGTGGGTTTGTTTGTGTTTGGGAAGGAGATGGGTGAATAGTGCCCGAATCTCGCTTGCCCGCAGCTCGGCGATCGATCGGCGTCCGCTCGCGATCGATCGCGAGCAACAGCGCTGAGGCAGTGCGCTTCAGCGATCGATCGCGAGATGAGCGCGATCGATCGGCGAGGCCGCGATCGATCGGCGCTAGCTCCGCGATCGATCGCGGATTGTTGAAATTTGTTGGCTGAGACAGTGTGGTCTCGCGATCGATCGGGGCTTGGTGGCGATCGATCGCGAGACACCAAAAAGGGTGTTTTTGGTTATTTTTGTGGGATTTTTGGTATTGGACTATTATTGGGTTCTAATATTGGTATTTGTGAATATGTAGAACCAACCCAGGTGGCAACACAGCCAAGGAATTGAGGTCCAACCACATTCCACTTTTGGAAAAGGTACGTAGTGGACGTACGGGCACCCAACGGTAACATGTATTTTATATACTCATTGTTTATGCATTGTGGATGCGAGTATATATGTGGTATTGCATTGTGGATGCATATACATGTTGATTTATGCCATATGAGGTATTGCATTGTGGATGCATATACATGGTAATTTATGCATATTGATGATAGATGCATATTATGATTATTGGATGCACATCCCATGAGTCGTGGTCATCCTTTGATGATTTTAATGCTTGCCGCTTTTTGTATTGGTTCCGCTAAATGTGAAGCGAGGGGTGGGAGCGCCGCATGTCACATTTGAGCGTGGTTGTCATATGGGGCGAGGAAAGGGTATTTGCCGCTCTCTGTGAAGCGAGGGGTGGGAGCGCCGCATGTCCATTGTAGCGAGGTTATCCTATGCCGCCCATATGAATATAAGCGAGGGGCATTAAAATACACTGTGATGGACAGACTAGGGAATGGTGACCAATATTTGGTATTGTTGAGATGGTATGATGTCATGACATGTTTTGGCCATTAAAAATAATCTGTTGATTATACTCATGAGTTATGGTACAGGGACAACCAAACGGGAAGCGTTTGAAATGCATGGGAAAACAGGAAGTGTTTTATATTGATTATGCATTCACGCTTTATCTTCATATTGTGTTAAATATGAATGATTATTATTGCTCATGTTTGGGGGTTGTCCTTGTAGGTACCTTTCTGGGATGATAGAGGGGCTTGAACGGGTTGAGGTGGTGAGCTTATGAAGCATTCTTTTGAGGCAGAAAGGACAGGATTCTTTTGTATAGTGCCTACTCTAGGAGTAGCGTAAAACTATAGTGAACACATTCATTTGATGGAATGTAATTAATCCTTTTGGTAGTCCTTATTTTGGCATGTAAAGGCTTAAGCTCATAGACTCAACATGTTCTTTTCTACTCTGATCATTTATTTAGCTCTATTATGCCTTGTTTCCGCACTTAAGGATTAGGGTCCTTACATCTTGCAACTGAACCTTTAACTCCCTTAGCTCCGCTGGTGCCATCCTATACGGGCACGAGAAATGGTAGACGTCCCTGGTAGTACTTATCCCAAACTCGACCTCTCTCGTCGGTGGGAATCCGGGAATCTCTTCCGGAAATACATCAGGAACACCGCCACTACGGGCACGTCTTCAACCTTTAACTCTTCCCTCTTTTGAGAAATATCAACAGTATAGATGAGATATACTTTGTGGTCTCATTCCAATAACTGTGCCATCTTGACAGTAGATATCAACGGAATCTTTGAACGGGAACCATCCCCATAGAATATCCATTGGACTCCCATAACAGACTTGACTCGGATAGTCCTTGCCTGCAGTCCACAACTGCCTGATACTTGTTCAGCACATCGATGCCCACAATGCATTCGAAGTCTGACATTCCCAGATTAACCAAGTCTGTCCTCAGCTTGGTACCCTCAAAATAAATGAGGCTGTCATAAACCACCTGATCAGTTATTAAACTTCTTCCAGCGGGGGCCGAGACTACAAGAGGCGTGGGCGACGGAGAAGTGCATATGACATCGCATCACTTTCTTCTGCGTTTGCTGCTATGCTGCAACACAAGGGTTAACAACGATACCCAAAAGCAGTTCATATAATACATCGTTAGAGAAACAAAACATGTTAGTACAACATCATATCCTTCATATGCAACATATGCATAAAACATGTTAAAAGTAAGCACCTAGCCAACTTATTGCTAAGGCTACCCTTCACTCGTTCCCGGGTTATCTAATCACTGTTCTGATACCACTAATGTAGGGCCTTCCTACCTTAACATCATAAGCAAGAAATAATTAGGGCTAAACATGCATTACATACAGCTTAGGGCTCTGGTTATTACGTGAGTTATTAGGATTACAGGCCAAAATAAAACTTCAAACAAATTAATTACATTCGCAAATGGATGGCGCTAGAGAATTATACTACTCCTGGAGTAGAGACTATACCAAATCCTGAATCCTAACTCATAAGGCATCTCGAAGCTCACTTCTTCAACCCTGCCCATAGCCCTCCAAATCCAACCTACAGGAACAACCCATCGTGAGCATATACATCGTTACTCAACATCATAGGGTAATGGCATATAATTAAATGCATGAAGTAAATGGGTAACGTATACTTCCTGGTTAATCGTATTAACCTCTTTGGTTGTCCCTGTTTCATAGTCATGTATATAAACGTTAGCTCTCGGCATAATGATTAAAATCATACTTCACATATATGATCACATTAAACTATGTTATTTAGAAGTGGAACTGTCCCTGTTCTATCATGACAGCGGCACATTTGGCCCCCCTCGCTCGACATAACACATCTTATGATACCCATCGCTACGCCTTGATAGCGGATGTATCTCTTTATTCAGCGGATGATACCCATCGCTACGCCTTGATAGCGGATGTACCCCATCGCTCAGCGGATGATACCCCTCGCTACACCTTGATAGCGGATGTACCCCATCGCTCAGTTATGTGAGCGGCAAGACCTTCCTCGCTTGCCCATAATAACCACCGGACATTCAACCATTCTTAATAACATAGTTTCATATTCATCATAAACATCATAGCATCTTATAGACATCATTATCTTGTAAACATCATTATCATATAAGCATTATCATCTTATGGACATCATCGTCTCATCATAATGGTTATAATAACGTCATATCATCTTCATTTATCATAACATCATCGTAACCATCTTGTCATCTTTATTCATCATAAAATCATCTTTATTCATCATAACATCATCGTAAGTATCCTATCATCTTTATTCATCATGAAATCATCTTCGTTTATCATAACATCATCTTAAACATCTTATCATCCTGATTCATTATCAAATCATCTTCATCATGAACTTACTTATCATAACATCATCTTAAACATCTTATCATCTTTATGCATTATACACATCATCGTGGCATCGTAAATTCTTATGCATTCATAGTATGATCATAATATAGGAGTATGGCCTCTTACCATGTGGGCATCTTACCCTGTGGCATCTTACCACATAATAAAATCGTATGGCCTCTTACCATATGGGCATCTTACCACTTAATAAAATCGTATGGCTTCTTACCATATGGGCATCTTGCCCTGTGGCATCTTACCACATAATAAACATCGTATCACATCATCATAAACTTACTTATCATAGACAACATCATCATAACATCATCATCATAAACTTACTTATCATAAACATCATCATCATAACATCATCATCATAAACTTACTTATCATAATCATCATCGTAAACATCATCATCATAAACTTACTTATCATAATCATCATCGTAAACATCATCATCATAAACTTATTTATCATAATCATCATCGTAAGCATCATCATCATAAACATCATCATCATAAACTTATGCAATCAATACATAGTCATAGTTAGGAGGGTGTTACCGTCCGATGCCCGTACGCTTCTTACGTACCTTAATTCCAAAAGTGGAGAAATTGAAGAGCTCTATCTTCTCGATGTTGTTGGCACCTGGGATGGTTCCACACAACCACACAAATCAATATTAGAAGCTAAATAATAGCCTAATACCAAAAATTCCATCAATTAAGCCAAGAAAAACATCTTCAGCAAAAACGCTCTACCGATCGATCGGTCATCCTTACCGATCGATCGGTAACTGTTCATAATTTCCATTTAAAGCTACGGCTTTTACCGATCGATCGGTCCAAGATACCGATCGATCGCTAGCCATCCACCGATCGATCGGTAGCTTTTACCGATCGATCGGTAAGTGAAGGAACTTTACCCCTCGCTTCGCACATGCACCGATCGACCGTTGCCCTGCTACCGATCGATCGGTCGCTGCGATTTTTCGAGTAAACTCCATCTTTTTGGTACAAAACTACCAAATAAACCAATACATCTTAAACCAAATACATCCCAACAACTTACCACCACAAAAACTTCATAAAACCATACCCCAAACCCATACAACACTTAAATCAAAACAACCCACATAATCACTTCAAAAATCACCCCATTTCAAATCCAAACATCATCAAAACTTTAGGAAGAGTTCCATACCTCTTGAAGACTCCAAATCTTGATAAAAATTACACAAACTCAAGTTTTGTGGAGCTTCCTCCTTCCTCCTTTGAGGGATTTCGAAAATGGAGGGTGAAGTTAGGGCTTTGGGATGATTTGGGGATTTTAGGGTGGAAAGGGTAAGGTGAGTTGGGTAAGGTGGGGAAAGGGTTAATTAAATTATACCCAAAAATTAACATGATGTATAAATTACCCCAACATGGTATTTTAAAAGCATTTTACAAAAATGCACCGAACTTCATTAAATTCATACTTTCCTCGTAATTAAAATCAACACAATTAAATCATGCTAATACTTCATTTTCCACGCACAACTTAATCATCGTAATAATTCATCATATAAACATAATTAATGCTTTAATTGCAAATAATCATTTCGGGGACATCACAAGTAGATATGGGTATGTGTACCTAATGAAACATAAACATGAAACCTTTGAAAAGTTCAAGGATTTCAAGAATGAAGTACAAAACCAACTTGGTAAAAGTATCAAAATCCTTCGATCAGATCGAGGAGGTGAATACCTAAGCCAAGAGTTCCATGACTATCTAAAGGAGTGTGGGATAGTCCCACAACTCACTCCTCCGTATACTCCACAATGGAATGGTGTATCCGAAAGGAGGAATCGAACCTTGTTGGACATGGTTCGATCAATGATGAGTCATGCAGGTCTTCCGATATCCTTTTGGGGACATGCTTTAGAAACAGCAATATTTATACTGAACCGTGTTCCATCTAAATCAGTGGAAAAGACACCACATGAGATATGGACTGGGAAGCGTCATAGTATGTCTTTTATGAAGATTTGGGGATGTGAGGCTTTCGTGAGACGTCGCGCCTCTAACAAACTTGGACCCAAATCTGATAAGTGTTTATTTGTGGGGTATCCTAAGGAAACGAAAGGATACTATTTCTATTATCCCACCGAGAACAAAGTGGGTGTTGCTCGGACTGGTGTCTTTCTTGAAAGAGAATTTATTTCTAGAAAAACCAGTGGGAGACAAATAGAACTTAGTGAAGTTCAACCACAAGAAAACATTGAAAATGATATTGAGATGGAAACAGAGCAGACACCACAAGCTGAGGTGGATAAAGTGCCTGCTCAAGAGACACAAGCCCAGCGTAGGTCAGTGAGAACACCGGAAGCCACAGAGATATGGATTTATTGTGACTCAACAAGGTGACTTACTACTTATTGATGAGGATGAGCCATCATCTTATCAACAAGCTATAATGGGCACTGATTCTGAGAAATGGCAAGAGGCCATGAAATCTGAGATGGAATCCATGTATGCAAACCAAGTATGGACTTTGGTTGACCCACCTGAAGGGGTGAGACCCATAGGGTGCAAATGGATTTTCAAGAAAAAGACCGACATGGATGGTAATGTACAAACCTATAAAGGTCGACTGGTTGCTAAAGGTTTCAAACAAATTCATGGTATTGACTATGATGAAACTTTTTCACCAGTTGCCATGGTTAAATCCATTAGGATCTTACTTGCAATAGCTGCATTTCATGATTATGAAATCTGGCAGATGGATGTCAAAACAGCTTTCCTTAATGGAAATCTACTTGAGGATGTGTACATGACACAGCCCGAGGGTTTTGTCGATCCAAAGGATGCTGGAAAGATATGCAAGCTACAACGATCCATTTATGGATTGAAGCAAGCTTCTCGGAGTTGGAATCTTTGTTTTGATGATGCAATCAAAGAGTTTGGTTTCATCAAAAACGTAGATGAACCTTGTGTCTACAAGAAGGTCAGTGGGAGCATAATTATCTTCCTAGTGTTGTATGTAGATGGCATACTTCTCATTGGGAATGATATCCCTGCCTTACAATCTGTAAAGATTTGGCTAGGGAATTGCTTTTCGATGAAAGACTTGGGTGAAGCCACCTATGTATTAGGTATCAAGATCTATAGAGATAGATCGAGAAGGCTTCTTGGTCTAAGTCAAAGTACATACATAGACAAGGTGCTTAAAAGGTTTAGCATGCAAGAATCCAAGAAAGGATTCGTGCCTATGACACATGGTATTTATCTCTCGAAGGAACAATGTCCTTCAACACCAGATGAGAGACAACGCATGAGTAAGATTCCATATGCGTCAGCTATTGGATCTATCATGTATACCATGATATGTACTCGTCCCGATGTATCGTATGCTTTGAGCATGACGAGCAGGTATCAAGTTGATCCAGGTGAATGTCACTGGATTGCAGTCAAGAATATCCTGAAGTACTTGAGAAGAACTAAGGATACATTCTTGATTTATGGAGGTGAGGAAGAGCTCAATGTAATGGGTTACACTGATGCAAGCTTCCAAACCGACAATGATGATTTTCGATCGCAATCAGGATATGTGTATTGCCTAAATGGAGGTGCTGTGAGCTGGAAGAGTTCAAAGCAAGAGACAGTAGCCGATTCTACAACAGAAGCTGAATACATTGCTGCCTCAGATGCAGCAAAGGAAGCTGTTTGGATCAAGAAGTTCATTTCTAAACTTGGGGTGATGCCTAGCATTCTAGATCCGATTGAACTCAATTGTGACAACAATGGAGCCATCGCATTGGCTAAGGAACCTAGATCTCACCAAAGATCCAAGCACATACTTCGGCGCTTTCATTTCATTCGAGAAATCGTTGAACGAGGAGATGTAAAGATATGCAAAGTACCAATAGATGATAATGTATCTAACCCATTGACGAAGCCACTATCACAGCAAAAGCATGATCGTCATACTAGATCTCTAGGAGTTAAGTATATGTCTGATTGGTCTTAGTGCAAGTGGGAGATTTGTTGGGATATGCCCTAAGACAAGTCATTAGATGATTGTTTATGACATACAATGTATTTTGATTTTATAAATGGCAAATCATTATTATATATCGTTCGAATATCTGTGCAATATGAATAGATAAATAAGTTAATGTCCTTAGAATAATATTGTATTATTCTTAAAGATTGTCCCTAGTCAAGCATTATCATAAATAAGGATAATGATAATACATTGAGACTAGTATGTTTTGATTGATGAATTGCTCATGGATATGAGATATCAAATCAACACATGGGTACATGTTAGAGAACAATGTACTGGACAGACCCACCATGAGAATGCTACATGGATAGTTATATGAGTGTCATAAGCAATTCTCATAGTGATAATAATGTATGTTGTGATATCCCCGAAATAATTATATGCAATTTGGGCATGTTTATGTGATTAATGGTGATAATTAATTCTGTGTTGGCGTAAATTATCTTGGTAAAATGCTTAGTCACATGATAGGAGTGACCCGGTAGAGCATTTCGGAGTGCATGTTATTCATGTTGGGTGTTTGGGTGTTTTAATGGTTTAAATGTAATGAGTTGTGTTCATTTGGTAAAGCATGATTTTAATAGGGACTTTGATCCATTGTGGTAAAATGGTTTTAAAATGTCATGTAAGGGTATTTTATATATCATGCTTGGGTCTTGATGCACATTTTAAACCATAACATGGCATGAGCCACTTGCTCACATCTTTACATCCCATCACCTTTTTCTCTACTAGCCTTTGTCCCCAAGACCCCATCCCTCCACCTTATCTCTTGCAAGAAAACCCCATTTTCGTTTCTTGGCAAGAGGAGAAGGAGAAAAGTTTGAGAAAGAGTCCTTTTGGTGATTCCTTGCAAAAATCTTGAAGCCTAAGGGGTAAGCTATCAATGTAATGAAGTTTTATTGGTTCTTAATCATTCTTGTGTCATATTTTGGGGTTAAAAAGGGGTGGATCTTGTTCCATCATGTTGTTATACTTGGGGGATGTATTTTCATGTTGTTTTGTGGTTATATGTTGAGCTTGGTGGTTGCTTTTGGTTGTGCTTGAGTATAAGTGTGGTTAGAAGCTCATACTTGGATGTTTCTCGCTGAAACAGAGTTTCTCGATCGATCGGAAATTTGGTCCGATCGATCGAGTAAGACAGTACCTAAGCATGGCGTAAAAAGAGCTTACCGATCGATCGGCGATTTTTACCGATCGATCGGTGTGATGTCTCGATCGATCGGTAAAATGGCCCGATCGGTGGAGGCAGTATTCAAATGCTTATTTTTCTCAACTTGGCGATCGATCGGGGCTTGAGACCGATCGATCGCAAGGCTTAAATTTTGGATTTTTGAGATTTTGTTCTAAATGGTGATGTTTTTGAGAATGGTTCCTTTATTGGTTTCTAATATGGATTCATGTGATTATGTAGAACCATCCCAGGTAGCCACACAGCCTAGGAGATAAAGTCCACGATATCTCCACTTTTGGAACCAAGGTACGTAGTGAGACGTACGAGCATCGGACGGTAAAACGTGCCATACATTTAATTATGTACATTGTGGATAGTGAATCCTTACACGTGATGACATATGTGAAATGATTGTGATTTACTGTGATAATGGAATCAACTATTGTGATTGATTAATGTGATGGGAATTGATGAATGTTCCGGTAGCCTTTATCTCCGAGCGAGGGAGGTACTTGCCGCTGTCATATGAAGCGATGGTAGTATGATATTTGCCGCTGTCATGTCTAAGCGAGGTAACATGCCGCTGTCATTGTCGAAGCGAGGGATATCATATGATGCCGCTATATGTCGAAGCGAGGGGTCCTAAAATTCCGCTGTTGTATTGGGACCGGAACAGTCACAATTCAAGTGGTTAAAGTGAATTATTGTGATTATAATTGGAAACGCGTTATCGATCATTATATCTTGAACTAATGATTTTGTGCATAAGCTTGTGAAACAGGAACGACAATGAAATGTGCTAATGTGGTAATCGAGGAGCATATCAATTAATCGTTTCATACGCTTAATTACTTTATTAAGTTGAATTGTGTTAAATGATGATGTATATATATGCTCATGGTGAGTTGTTCCTGTAGGTACATTTTGAATCAAGGGGGGCCGAGGGTCGGTTGAACTGTGAGCTGTTTAAAGTGTAAATGAAGATAGAGTACATGAATCTTGGATAGTCTCTACTCGAGAAGTAGTCTAATGCTATCACTTAAACATTCATGATCGGGAATGTAACTGATTAATTGTTGAAGTTTTATTTTGGCCTGTAATCTAATTGTGCTCACATCAAACCAGAACCCTAAGATGTCTTTAATACATAATTAGCCCTATTTATATCTTGAATTCACTGTTAAGGTTTAGGGTCCTTACATTAGTGGTATCAGAGCAGTGGTTAGAGAACCCGGGAACGAGTGAAGGGTAGCCTTAGCAATAAGTTGGATAGGCGTCTACTTTTAAATATGATGTACGCATATGAAGCATGTGACTGTTATGCTAACGTATTATGGTTTTCTAACGATGTATTATGTGAACTGTTTTGTATATTGTTGTTAACCCTTGTGTTGCAGTATGGCAGCAAATGTCGATGTTGGTGATGCGATAAGTGTAAATGCTAGTGCTAGACATACAAATCCCCTACCGCCGCCAGCCTTGGGCGAAGAGCCGTCCGAACAACAGTTATTGCCGGGAGAACTGAGTTTGACGCAGTTTCTAGCTTATCGGCCCCCAACTTTTGAAGGGACTGAAACAGGGGAGAAGGCCGAGGAATGGCTAGAGAGGTTGGAGCAGATATTTGTAGCTGCCCCGTGCGCAAAGACAGCTTGGATACGGCTAGCAGAATTTCAGTTGGCCAAAAAGGCGTTGATGTGGTGGAAGACCACAGTGATTGAACAGGAGGCTCAGGGTCAGGAAATAAACTAGAAGTTGTTTAGGACTCGATTTCTGACCCGGTACTTCTCAGTGGCAGCACGGCAGGCTAAAGAGGATGAATTCAATGGCTTGAGGCAAGGTACTATGCCGGTGTCTGACTATGCCCTCCAGTACTGTTCCTTACTTTGATATGTACCTCATATCGCCTCTAGCACCCAAGCAAAGATGAGGAACTTCATGAAAGGCTTGAGGCCGGAGTTGTATGATAGGGTGATCATTTATGGCCCTACTTGTTTTGATGATGCCCTAGCACGAGCTGAACTGGCAGAGTTGGGAGTGGGTGCATATCCGAATGTGGCACCGCCTCCAGCACCATCTCAGAGACCGACCCCTGAAAATTTGAAACCAAGGGGCGACCATTTTAAGCCAAAGGGAAACTCCTCATCTTCCAGATTCAGTGGTAGATGGAAAGATGCTCGTGGAAGGGGTGGTCGTGGAAGTAATGCTCCGTCTCATCGGGGACAGTCTCAGGCTAGCAGTTTTGAGAAAGTTAAGTGTTTTCTATGCGGGGGACCCCATTCAGTGAAAGTATGCTCTGCTTGTTATGAGTGTGGGAAACATGGGCACTTGGCCCGAAATTGTCCTAATCGGGGAGGACCACAGAATACTATGGGGAGACCTTCAGACAGGCCAGTGCAGCAGAGACCACCATTTGCACCGAGACCATTGGGAGGACAGCCGTTGGGGCCACCTCAAGGACAAGTGTATGCCCTTACCAGGGAGCAGGCTACAGCAGCTCCAGAGGAAGTGATAGCGGGTACATGTTATTTATTTACGCACCCTGCTTATATTTTGATAGATACAGGTGCGTCGCACTCCTTTGTGTCGACGAGTTTTGTGGAGAGGCACCGTATATGCACGACTCCGTCACCCACGCCTCTTGTGGTTTCGACACCCGCTGGAAAGAGTGTGATTGCAGATCAGTTTGTTGATGACGGCCTCATTTATTTTGAGGGCAACGAGTTGAAGTCAGACCTGATTGTTATGGAAATGTCGGACTTCGACTGTATTGTGGGTATTGATGTGCTGAACAGATACCAGGCAGTAGTGGACTGCAGTCAGAGGACAGTACGATTCAGATCTGATTTAGGGGATCGGTGGACTTTTTATGGGGATAGTTCCCGCTCAAGAATCCCATTGATATCGGCCTTAAAGATGACTCAGTTATTGGAACGTGGGCATGAAGGTTACCTTATTTATGCCATTGACATTGCTGGAAAGAAAGAAGAGTTAAGGGTCGAAGATATTCCAGTAGTTGCCGAGTTTGCTGATGTATTCCCGGAAGAGATTCCCGGATTTCCGCCGATTAGGGAAGTCGAGTTCGGGATCGAATTATTACCAGGGACATCCGCTATTTCTCGTGCCCCTTACCGGATGGCACCGACAGAGTTTAGGGAGTTGAAAGAGCAACTACAGGAACTCCTTGATAAGGGTTACATACGCCCCAGCGTATCACCTTGGGGTGCGCCTGTGCTATTTGTGAAAAAGAAGGATGGGTCAATGCGATTGTGCATCGACTATCGGCAATTGAATAAGGCCACAGTGAAGAATAAATACCCTCTTCCGCGGATCGATGACTTATTTGATCAGTTGCAGGGCACGAGGTTGTACAGTAAGATTGATTTGAGGTCGGGGTACCACCAGATTCGAGTTAGAGAGGATGATGTACAGAAGACGGCCTTCCGGACCCGTTATGGTCATTATGAGTTTTTGGTTATGCCGTTTGGAGTGACAAACGCCCCGGCTGTATTCATGAGCATAATGAATCGAGTGTTCCAACCCTATTTGGATCAATTCGTCATCGTATTTATTGACGATATACTTATCTATTCTCGGAGCGAGGATGAACACAGGAATCATTTGAGGACAGTGCTCCAGATTCTGCGGGACAATCAGTTGTATGCAAAGCTGAACAAGTGTGAATTTTGGCTGAGCAGCGTGGTATTTTTGGGGCATGTGATTTCTAGTGATGGGATTTCTGTAGATCCCAGGAAAGTAGAAGCAGTGATGGATTGGTCTGCGCCTACATCTGTGCCCGAGATCCGTAGCTTCCTCGGTTTAGCGGGTTATTACCGACGTTTCGTCGAGGGATTCTCTAAGATCGCTAAGCCGTTGACGCAGTTGACTCAGAAGGGTGTTCCGTTTTCATGGTCTGAGGCATGTGAGCAGAGCTTCCAAGAGTTGAAGCACCGACTGACTACAGCACCTGTTCTGGTAATTCCTTCGGAGAACGAACGGTTTGCTTTATACACGGATGCATCACTGCAAGGATTGGGCTGTGTACTGATGCAGGATAAGCACGTGGTGGCTTATGCATCGAGGCAATTGAAGCCTCATGAGACCAGGTACCCGGTTCATGATTTGGAACTGGCGGCCATTATTTTCGCTTTGAAAATTTGGCGACATTATCTCTATGGTACATCCTTTACCATTTACACGGATCATAAGAGCTTGAAGTTCCTATTTACCAAGCGGAACTGAATATGAGGCAAAGGAGGTGGATGGACTTGCTCAAAGACTATGATTGCGAGATAGAGTACCATCCAGGGAAGGCGAACCTGACCGCTGATGCCTTAAGCAGGAAAGTGAAGTATACAGCAGATGATGTGATTCAACTATCGGCTTTGATGACCTCTTGTTGTCAATTGGGATATGATTTTGATTTAGATGTATCGCCGGTGCTGGTATCGACCTTATTGGCGGAACCGGACATCTTTGAACTTATCAGGAAAGCTCAGACGTCAGACGTTGAGGTACAGAGATGGTTATCATATTTACGAATGGGTCAATTATCGAAGTTCAGAGTAGCAGAAGATGGTTCCTTGAGGCTTGGTAACCGTTGGGTAGTGCCGAGGGCACCAGAGTTACGCCAAGGAATCTTGCATCGTGCTCATTGTAGCAGATTTAGCATCCATCCAGGTGGGAGAAAGATGTACAAGGACTTGTGTAATCAATTTTGGTGGAGACAGATGAAGAGAGACGTTATGTCATTCGTTAAGAAGTGCCTAATTTTCCAACAAGTGAAAGCAGAAAGGCAGAGGCCCGGAGGCGAGTTGAAGAGTTTAGAGATACCAGAGTGGAAGTGGGAGCACATCTGTGATATCCCCGAAATAATTATATGCAACTGGGCATTAATTTTGGTTATATGATTTTAATGGTGGTAATTAAATTAATTGTTGGAATTAATTATCTTGGTGAAATGCTTAGTCACCTGGTAGGAGTGACCCGGTAGAGCATTTCGGGGTACATGTTATTCATGTTGGGTAATTGGGGATTTTTATGGTTTAATTGAACTGGGTTATGATTAATTGGATGAATCATGTTTTATTTGGGATTTTGGTGCATTATGGTAAAATGCTTTTTAAATGTCATGTTGTGGTGTTTTATACACCATGGTAAATTGTGGAAGGCAATTAGTTTAATTAAATCATTCATACCCCATTCCCCTTTAATTCCAATTACTTTACAATCTTCCCCAAAAAGCCACCCCCAAACCCCTTTCCTTCCCATTTTCGAAATTTTGCTTAGGGTTGAAGAGAAAACCTTCAAGAAGCTTGCTTTGTGGGATTTGGTGTGAGTTTTGGAGTCCCCTAGAGGTATAGATACCTCCCCATTGCTTTTATTGTGTTTGGTTTGAGTTTGAAATGATTTTTGGAAGGTTTTGGAATGGGTTTGTGTTGGGTTGTTGTGGTTTTGTTTGGGGGTTTGATTTATGGTTGTTTTAAGGTATGTTTTAAGGGATTATATTGTTATTTGAGTTGTTGGTTTGATGGTTGAGTGTTGGAATGGGTTGGAATGGTTTTGAGGTGCAAAAATGGAGGTTTTTCGGGTAACAGGGGTCGGCGATCGATCGCCCATTTCAGGCGATCGATCGCGCCCAGACAGTAGGCGTTGGAAGCTTTTGGCGATCGATCGCCACTCTTGGGCGATCGATCGGTGGGTCTGGCGATCGATCGCGCCAAGTGTGGCGATCGATCGCCGAAGGGTGTAAAATTTAGGACTCGGGCAGTATGTTTTGGCGATCGATCGCCGTGATAGGCGATCGATCGCGAAGGTTAAAATATTGGATTTTTGGACTTTTTTTGTGGAATTTTTGATATCGGACTATTATTGGCTCCTAATATTGATTTGTGTGAATGTGTAGAACCATCCCAGGTGGGCACACAGCATAGGAGATAAAGTCCACGATAATCTCCACCTTTGGAATCAAGGTACGTAGTGAGACGTACGAGCACCGGACGGTAAAACGTATTTATTACGCTTTGAATTGGTTATGCATTATGGTTGCATACATGGTCTTGTTTATGCATTACGGTTGCATGTATATTGTGAGTCGAGATTATATCGCAGTGATGATAGGATACTTGCCGCTATTATGTCGAAGCGATGAGAGAATACTTGCCGCTGTCGTATTTAGCGATGAAGAATATTTGCCGCAAATATGTCGAAGCGAAGGATAATGCCGCTGTCATATTGATGCGAGGGATATTATACCGCTAATATGTCGAAGCGAGGGGTATTAATGCCGCTGTCATTTAAACGCGAGGGGTATTATGCCACTGATATAATAAGACTGGAAATTGGTATTGGGTATATACGGAATGGGTACATGTCATGACATGCATATTGGCATTATAAACTTTGATTTTTATTGTGATACAGGGACAACCAAGGGAGCTTTTAATGTGTTAAAATATAGGAAGTGAATTGCATTCATGGTTTATGCATTGAATTATATTCATATTATTCTGGATATGAATTATGTATACATGCTCATGGTTTGGGGTTGCTCCTGTAGGTACTTGGGCGGAAGGGGGGCTAAGGCGGGTGATGCAGTGAGCCAGTGAGGAGTTACTCTTGGTAGCAGGCCAAATTCTTTTGTATAGTATCTACTCTAGGAGTAGTGTAAAGCTATAGGATTAGTATTCATTGGATGGGAATGTAACTAATCCCTTTTGAAAACTTTATTTGGCACTGTAAATTTTTAACTCAGGGCATCAACTTGACCTTCAAACCTTATTTATGTATGGAAAAATTTAATTATGCCTTTAATCTGCACTTAAGGAACTAGGGTCCTTACATTAGTGGTATCAGAGCAGTGGTTAGAGAACCCGGGATTGAGTGAAGGGTAGCCTTAGCATGGTTAGCTAAGTGTTTACATTTGAGCATGTTTATGCATGTGGCGCATATTGAAGTATGAACTGTTATACTAACATGCTTATTTTCATTCATGTTATCTAACGGCATAACGTATATATATCGTTTTGGAATTGTTGTTGACATTTGTGTTACAGCATGGCTGCTAATGAAGAGGTCGGGGATGTTGGGAGCGTGAATGCTAGTATTGGACAGGCAAATCCCTTACCCCCACCTGCTGTGGGCGTGGAACCGGTTGCCCAGACACTACTACCAGGGGAACTTAGCCTGACACAGTTCCTGACTTTTCACCCACCGATGTTTGAGGGAACAGAGACTGGAGAAGAAGCCGAAGAGTGGCTGGAAAGATTGGAACAAATATTTGTATCCGCGCCGTGTGCTAGAACGGCTTGGTTAAGACTGGCAGAATTCCAACTGGCCAAGAAGTCTTCCATGTGGTGGAGGACGACTGTTATGGAACTGAGAGCACAAGGCATGGTGATAGACTGGACTCTATTCAGGACTCGGTTTTTGAACCGATACTTTTCAGCTGCGGCAAGGCAATCCAAGGAGGATGAGTTTTCAAATTTGAAACAAGGAAACATGACGGTTTCGGACTACGCCATGCACTACTCGTCTTTACTGAGGTATGTTCCACACATTGCCACAAATGGACATGCGAAGATGAGGAATTTCTTGAAGGGGTTAAGACCAGAATTATTTGATCGGGTGATTTCTAACAACCCGACATCCTTTGATGACGCACTTGTGAGGGCAGAGCTGGCAGAGATAGGGGTGAGTGCTTATCCTGATGTTGCACCCCCACCGGTTTCATCTCAAAGATCCACACCTGAAAATCTGAGGCCCCGGGGAGGATCTTTTAAATCAAGAGGAACTTCTTCTTCTTCTTCCCGGTTTAGTGGAAGGCGACCGGATGGCCGGAAACAAGGTGACCGGAGAGGCGGTGCATCTACTTTTGGAGGACCTAGCAGAGCTGGTGATGTTAAGTGCCACTTTTGTGGAGGGCCGCATTTGATGCGTGATTGTTCTGCTTGTTATATATGTGGCAGGTCGGGCCACATTGCTCGGAGTTGTCCTAATAGGGAAGGACAGACAGACCTCAGGGAAGGCAGAGGAAGGTTTCCTACCGGGACAGTACAGCAGAGGCCACCGGTGGCGCCTCGACATATGGGAGGACAGGCGATGGGACCGCCTCAGGGACAGGTCTATGCATTGACCAGGGAGCAGGCCGATGCAGCTCCAGAGGAGGTTATAGCTGGTACGTGCCTATTATTTACATATTCCACCTTTATTTTGATAGACACAGGTGCTTCGCACTCCTTTGTGTCTGCGGACTTTGTGGCGAGACATCATATGTGCACGTCTCCGTTGCTCACGTCTCTATTGGTCTCGACACCCACCGGAAAGCAAGTTGTTGCGGATCAGTTTCTGATGGACTGCCTCATTTATTTTGAGGGCAATGAAGTCAAGGCAGATCTGATTGTTCTGGGTATGTCAGATTTCGATTGTATTGTGGGCATCGACTTCTGAACTGGTATCAGGCAGTGGTAGATTGCCGGCAGAGGACAGTGCGGTTTAGATCTCATTCGGGAGTTCAGTGGATTTTCTATGGTAACGGTTCTCGTGCGAAGATTCCGTTGATTTCGGCAATCAAGATGTCTCAATTGTTGGAACGTGGACATACGGGCTATCTCATTTATGCCGTGGATTTGTTGGGAAAGGGCAAGGAGTTAAGAGTCGAGGACATACCAGTGGTAGCGGAATTTGCTGATGTGTTCCCGGAGGAGATTCCAGGATTCCCACCGGCTAGGGAAGTCGAGTTTGGGATTGAGTTATTACCGGGGACGTCCGCTATTTCTCGTGCTCCTTACCGAATGGCACCGGCAGAGTTGAGGGAACTGAAGGAGCAGTTGCAGGAGCTCCTTGATAAAGGATACATACGCCCTAGCGTATCGCCTTGGGGCGCGCCGGTTCTTTTTGTGAAGAAGAAGGATGGTTCGATGCGTCTGTGCATCGATTACCGGCAACTGAATAAGGCCACGGTAAAGAACAAGTATCCTCTCCCAAGGATTGACGATCTGTTTGATCAGTTGCAAGGGACGAAGCTGTATAGCAAGATTGATTTGAGATCCGGATACCATCAGATACGGGTCAGAGAGGAGGATGTGCAGAAAACAGCAATCCGGACTCGGTATGGACACTACGAGTTCCTAGTGATGCCGTTCGGTGTGACGAACGCCCCAGCTGTTTTTATGAGCTTGATGAATCGGGTATTCCAACCCTACCTGGACCAGTTCGTCATTGTGTTTATTGACGATATACTTATTTATTCCCAGAGCGAGGAAGAGCACGTGAGACATTTGAGGACAGTGCTCCAGATCCTTAGAGATCACCAGTTATACGCCAAGCTCAGTAAGTGTGAGTTTTGGTTGAGCAGTGTGGTATTTCTGGGGCATGTCATATCAAGCAGTGGGATTTCGGTAGACCCCAGAAAGATTGAGGCTGTGATGGAGTGGGCTGCACCCACTTCGGTGCCCGAGATTCGGAGTTTCCTTGGTTTGGCGGGCTATTATCGACGTTTCGTCGAAGGATTTTCTAAGATTGCTAAGCCGCTGACTCAGTTGACTCAGAAAGGAGTACCGTTTTATTGGTCTGAGGCTTGTGAGCAGAGCTTCCAGGAACTGAAGCACCGGTTGACCACAGCACCTGTTTTGGTGATTCCCTCAGAGAATAAGAGGTTTGTTCTGTACACTGACGCGTCACTTCAGGGCTTGGGATGCGTATTGATGCAAGACAAGCACGTGGTAGCTTATGCATCGAGGCAGTTGAAGCCACATGAGGCTAGGTACCCAGTCCACGATTTGGAGTTGGCAGCTATCATTTTTGCTCTGAAGATTTGGAGGCATTATCTGTATGGTACCTCCTTCACCATTTATACAGATCATAAGAGCCTAAAATTCTTGTTTACTCAGGCAGAATTGAACATGCGTCAGAGGAGATGGATGGATCTACTTAAAGATTATGATTGTGAAATAGAGTACCATCCGGGGAAAGCCAATTTGACAGCAGACGCCTTGAGTCGGAAGGTGAGGAATACTGCTGAGGATGTCATGCATTTGTCGGCTATGATGACTTCTTGTTGCCATCTGGGCTATGACTTCGATGCGGACGCATCACCGGTTTGGGTATCGACCTTATTGGCTGAGCCAGATATTTATGAACATATCAGGAGAGCTCAGAGGTCTGATGGTGAGATTCAGAGATGGTCAGCATTGATTCTTCAGGGTCAGCCATCAAAATTCAGAGTGGCTGAGGATGGTTCCTTGAGACTCGGTAACCGATGGGTAGTTCCATGTACGCCGGAATTGCGTAGAGGAATCTTGGAACGGGCTCATAGTAGTCGATTCAGCATCCACCCAGGAGGGAGGAAGATGTATAAGGACTTGTGTGATCAGTTCTGGTGGAAGCGGATGAAGCGAGATGTAATCTCATTTGTCAAGAAGTGTTTGATATGTCAGCAGGTGAAAGCAGAGAGGCAGCGACCCGGTGGCGAGCTAAGGAGCTTGGAGATACCGGAGTGGAAGTGGGAGCACATATCTATGGACTTTGTGACCCACTTGCCGAGGACTACTTCGGGTTGTGATGCCATTTGGGTTATCATTGACAGGCTGACGAAGGTAGCTCACTTCATTCCCTACAGTATGACGTACACATACTTGAGGATGGCTCAGTTGTATGTCCGGGACATAGTGAGACTGCATGGGATTCCAGTGTCTATTGTGTCCGACAGAGACCCGCGGTTTACGTCTCATTTCTGGGGAGGTCTTCAGTCAGCTTTGGGTACTGAGGTGAGATTGAGTACGGCATATCATCCCCAGACGGATGGGCAGACATAGCGTACTATACAGACGCTCGAGGACATGCTGCGGGCTTGTGTGTTGGAGTTTGATGCCTCATGGCAAGATTCCTTGCCCTTGGTGGAGTTTTCATACAACAATAGCTACCAGGCGAGTATTCAGATGGCACCATTTGAGGCTTTGTATGGTAGGCGTTGTAGGTCGCCATTGTACTGGGATGACTTGACTAGTAAAGCTGTGGGAGGACCCGAATTGATTCGGGAGATGGAAGGTAAGGTGAAGGTTATCCGTCAGAAAATGAAGGCAGCCCAGGACAGGCAGGCAGCCTATGCGAATAAACGGCGGAGACCGTTAGAGTTTCAGACGGGAGACAGGGTCTTTTTGAAGATTTCACCTTTCAGGGGTGTAGTACGGTTTGGTATGCGTGGCAAACTGTCCCCGAGGTATGTGGGACCATATGAGATCTTGCAGCGCATCGGTACCTTGGCTTACCGTCTGGCACTACCACCGTCGTTGTCTGGTATTCACGACGTGTTTCATGTATCGATGCTACGGAAGTATGAGCCGGATCCGTCTCATGTATTGCAGCCTTCTGAGGTTCAGCTAGATTCTGACGTATCATATGAGGAACGACCAGTCAGGATTTTGGACAGGGCTGATCGCAGACTGCGGAACAAAGTGATACCAATGGTAAAGATTCAGTGGGATCGCAGAGGTGTCGAAGAGGCCACGTGGGAGACGGAGCGGCATATGATGCAGCACTACCCGGAGTTATTTTCTGGTATGTGAGTTATGTTTGGTTTTGGTTGGGTAAGTGCATGCGATTTCGAGGGCGAAATCCTATAAGTAGGGGAGTATTGTGATATCCCCGAAATAATTATATGCAACTGGGCATTAATTTTGGTTATATGATTTTAATGGTGGTAATTAAATTAATTGTTGGAATTAATTATCTTGGTGAAATGCTTAGTCACCTGGTAGGAGTGACCCGGTAGAGCATTTCGGGGTACATGTTATTCATGTTGGGTAATTGGGGATTTTTATGGTTTAATTGAACTGGGTTATGATTAATTGGATGAATCATGTTTTATTTGGGATTTTGGTGCATTATGGTAAAATGCTTTTTAAATGTCATGTTGTGGTGTTTTATACACCATGGTAAATTGTGGAAGGCAATTAGTTTAATTAAATCATTCATACCCCATTCCCCTTTAATTCCAATTACTTTACAATCTTCCCCAAAAAGCCACCCCCAAACCCCTTTCCTTCCCATTTTCGAAATTTTGCTTAGGGTTGAAGAGAAAACCTTCAAGAAGCTTGCTTTGTGGGATTTGGTGTGAGTTTTGGAGTCCCCTAGAGGTATAGATACCTCCCCATTGCTTTTATTGTGTTTGGTTTGAGTTTGAAATGATTTTTGGAAGGTTTTGGAATGGGTTTGTGTTGGGTTGTTGTGGTTTTGTTTGGGGGTTTGATTTATGGTTGTTTTAAGGTATGTTTTAAGGGATTATATTGTTATTTGAGTTGTTGGTTTGATGGTTGAGTGTTGGAATGGGTTGGAATGGTTTTGAGGTGCAAAAATGGAGGTTTTTCGGGTAACAGGGGTCGGCGATCGATCGCCCATTTCAGGCGATCGATCGCGCCCAGGCAGTAGGCGTTGGAAGCTTTTGGCGATCGATCGCCACTCTTGGGCGATCGATCGGCGGGTCTGGCGATCGATCGCGCCAAGTGTGGCGATCGATCGCCGAAGGGTGTAAAATTTAGGACTCGGGCAGTATGTTTTGGCGATCGATCGCCGTGATAGGCGATCGATCGCGAAGGTTAAAATATTGGATTTTTGGACTTTTTTGTGGAATTTTTGATATCGGACTATTATTGGCTCCTAATATTGATTTGTGTGAATGTGTAGAACCATCCCAGGTGGGCACACAGCATAGGAGATAAAGTCCACGATAATCTCCACTTTTGGAATCAAGGTACGTAGTGAGACGTACGAGCACCGGACGGTAAAACGTATTTATTACGCTTTGAATTGGTTATGCATTATGGTTGCATACATGGTCTTGTTTATGCATTACGGTTGCATGTATATTGTGAGTCGAGATTATATCGCAGTGATGATAGGATACTTGCCGCTATTATGTCGAAGCGATGAGAGAATACTTGCCGCTGTCGTATTTAGCGATGAAGAATATTTGCCGCAAATATGTCGAAGCGAAGGATAATGCCGCTGTCATATTGATGCGAGGGATATTATACCGCTAATATGTCGAAGCGAGGGGTATTAATGCCGCTGTCATTTAAACGCGAGGGGAATTATGCCACTGATATAATAAGACTGGAAATTGGTATTGGGTATATACGGAATGGGTACATGTCATGACATGCATATTGGCATTATAAACTTTGATTTTTATTGTGATACAGGGACAACCAAGGGAGCTTTTAATGTGTTAAAATACAGGAAGTGAATTGCATTCATGGTTTATGCATTGAATTATATTCATATTATTCTGGATATGAATTATGTATACATGCTCATGGTTTGGGGTTGCTCCTGTAGGTACTTGGGCGGAAGGGGGGGCTAAGGCGGGTGATGCAGTGAGCCAGTGAGGAGTTACTCTTGGTAGCAGGCCAACTTCTTTTGTATAGTATCTACTCTAGGAGTAGTGTAAAGCTATAGGATTAGTATTCATTGGATGGGAATGTAAACTAATCCCTTTTGAAAACTTTATTTGGCACTGTAAATTTTTAACTCAGGGCATCAACTTGACCTTCAAACCTTATTTATGTATGGAAAAATTTAATTATGCCTTTAATCTGCACTTAAGGAACTAGGGTCCTTACAACATCTCTATGGATTTCGTGACCCATTTGCCAAGGACTGCCTCGGGATTTGACGCGATCTGGGTGATTATAGATCGACTGACGAAAGTGGCTCACTTCATCCCATATAGTATGACTTTCACATACTTAAAGATGGCTCAGTTATATGTTCGGGACGTAGTAAGATTGGATGGCATTCCAGTCTCGATTGTATCCGATAGAGACCCGCGGTTCACATCGCACTTTTGGGAGGGTCTTCAATCAGCTTTGGGTACAGAGGTGAGACTGAGTACAGCCTACCACCCTCAAACAGATGGTCAGACAGAGCGTACCATACAGACGCTTGAGGACATATTGAGGGCATGTGTATTGGAGTTCGATACTCCGTGGCAAGATTCAGTGCCACTTGTAGAATTCTCTTACAACAACAGTTATCAGGCGAGCATACAGATGGCTCCATTTGAGGCCCTTTACGGTCGACGTTGTAGGTCACCGTTATACTGGGAAGATTTGACTAGTAAGACGGTCGGAGGACCGGAATTGATTCGTGAAATGGAAGAGAAAATCAAAGTGATCCGTCAGAAAATGAAAGCGGCTCAAGATAGGCAAGCGGCCTATGCTAATAAACGACGGCGACCATTGGAATTCCAAGTAGGAGACAAGGTCTTTCTGAAAATCTCACCTTTCAGAGGTGTAGTTCGTTTCGGTATGCAGGGGAAGTTGTCTCCGAGGTATGTTGGGCCATACGAGATATTGCAGCGCATAGGTACTTTGGCTTACCGACTAGCCCTACCGCCGTCATTATCCGGTATACATGATGTCTTCCATATTTCTATGTTGAGTAAGTATGAGCCGGACCCGTCTCATGTGTTGCAGCCTTCTGAGGTTCAGTTGAGTTCAGACGTATCCTATGTTGAACGGCCAGTTAGAATTCTGGATCGAGAGGATCGCAGACTTCGAAGCAAGGTCATACCAATGGTCAAGGTTCAGTGGGATCGTCGGGGTGTCGAAGAGGCCACGTGGGAGACGGAACGGCATATGGTGCAGCACTACCCAGAACTATTCTCTGGTATGTGATTTATGTTTAGTTTTGGTTGGGTAAGTGCATGTGATTTCGAGGGCGAAATCTTATAAGTAGGGGAGTATTGTGATATCCCCGAAATAATTATATGCAATTTGGGCATGTTTATGTGATTAATGGTGATAATTAATTCTGTGTTGGCGTAAATTATCTTGGTAAAATGCTTAGTCACATGATAGGAGTGACCCGGTAGAGCATTTCGGAGTGCATGTTATTCATGTTGGGTGTTTGGGTGTTTTAATGGTTTAAATGTAATGAGTTGTGTTCATTTGGTAAAGCATGATTTTAATAGGGACTTTGATCCATTGTGGTAAAATGGTTTTAAAATGTCAAGTAAGGGTATTTTATATATCATGCTTGGGTCTTGATGCACATTTTAAACCATAACATGGCATGAGCCACTTGCTCACATCTTTACATCCCATCACCTTTTTCTCTACCAGCCTTTGTCCCCAAGACCCCATCCCTCCACCTTATCTCTTGCAAGAAAACCCCATTTTCGTTTCTTGGCAAGAGGAGAAGGAGAAAAGTTTGAGAAAGAGTCCTTTTGGTGATTCCTTGCAAAAATCTTGAAGCCTAAGGGGTAAGCTATCAATGTAATGAAGTTTTATTGGTTCTTAATCATTCTTGTGTCATATTTTGGGGTTAAAAAGGGGTGGATCTTGTTCCATCATGTTGTTATACTTGGGGGGATGTATTTTCATGTTGTTTTGTGGTTATATGTTGAGCTTGGTGGTTGCTTTTGGTTGTGCTTGAGTATAAGTGTGGTTAGAAGCTCATACTTGGATGTTTCTCGCTGAAACAGGGTTTCTCGATCGATCGGAAATTTGGTCCGATCGATCGAGTAAGACAGTACCTAAGCATGGCGTAAAAAGAGCTTACCGATCGATCGGTGTGATGTCTCGATCGATCGGTAAAATGGCCCGATCGATCGGTGGAGGCAGTATTCAAATGCTTATTTTTCTCAACTTGGCGATCGATCGGGGCTTGAGACCGATCGATCGCAAGGCTTAAATTTTGGATTTTTGAGATTTTGTTCTAAATGGTGATGTTTTTGAGAATGGTTCCTTTATTGGTTTCTAATATGGATTCATGTGATTATGTAGAACCATCCCAGGTAGCCACACAGCCTAGGAGATAAAGTCCACAATATCTCCACTTTTGGAACCAAGGTACGTAGTGAGACGTACTAGCATCGGACGGTAAAACGTGCCATACATTTAATTATGTACATTGTGGATAGTGAATCCTTACACGTGATGACATATGTGAAATGATTGTGATTTACTGTGATAATGGAATCAACTATTGTGATTGATTAATGTGATGGGAATTGATGAATGTTCCGGTAGCCTTTATCTCCGAGCGAGGGAGGTACTTGCCGCTGTCATATGAAGCGATGGTAGTATGATATTTGCCGCTGTCATGTCTAAGCGAGGTAACATGCCGCTGTCATTGTCGAAGCGAGGGATATCATATGATGCCGCTATATGTCGAAGCGAGGGGTCCTAAAATTCCGCTGTTGTATTGGGACCGGAACAGTCACAATTCAAGTGGTTAAAGTGAATTATTGTGATTATAATTGGAAACGCGTTATCGATCATTATATCTTGAACTAATGATTTTGTGCATAAGCTTGTGAAACAGGAACGACAATGAAATGTGCTAATGTGGTAATCGAGGAGCATATCAATTAATCGTTTCATACGCTTAATTACTTTATTAAGTTGAATTGTGTTAAATGATGATGTATATATATATGCTCATGGTGAGTTGTTCCTGTAGGTACATTTTGAATCAAGGGGGGCCGAGGGTCGGTTGAACTGTGAGCTGTTTAAAGTGTAAATGAAGATAGAGTACATGAATCTTGGATAGTCTCTACTCGAGAAGTAGTCTAATGCTATCACTTAAACATTCATGATCGGGAATGTAACTGATTAATTGTTGAAGTTTTATTTTGGCCTGTAATCTAATTGTGCTCACATCAAACCAAAACCCTAAGATTTCTTTAATACATAATTAGCCCTATTTATATCTTGAATTCACTGTTAAGGTTTAGGGTCCTTACATATGTAATCCTTACGACTTGAGATCATCAGAGATCCCAACATAAGGAGTTATGTATCTTGATATTGTCAAACGTTACCTGTAACAGGGTATACTATAAAGGCAACTATTGGATACACTACGAATTATGTAGAGGGATGTTGATTGATCAAGATAGGATTTGTCCCTCCTATATAACATGAGAAGTGTTTGGGCCCTTGATCAAGTAAGACTAAAATGCATGGCCATGCTCGAATGAGTCGATATGTGATATCGAGCTTATTCGTTTATTCTAGTTCTACTTGGGGATCAAGAAATAAAGATTGAATATACGAGTATGACTATTCCATGACTCGTGTTCAATCTAAACACATAGGACAAAGGGATTAAGTTACATGGTTAATATTATCACAGTCCACAGGTTATGTCGAGTCAATGACATTCTTGTAACTTGGGTAGCCTTGATGTGTTGCTAGATACCGCTCATTGCTTGTGACATAAAATTAGATTTTATGTCACTGCCAACGTTGCAAGATCCTAACGGGTCACACAAAAGATTAAATTGATAAAGGGAAATATAATTCATTGGATGGATTAAGTTGATTAGGAAGAGTCCTAATCATATAATAATAATATATGATATTATTGTAAGGACCGAAAATATATATATTGGATATATATATATATATATATATATATAAGGTTGCTATATATATATATATATGGGTAATTGATTATAATGGGCTTTGATGTGGTTTTGAGAAAACCTAAGTTTAATGATAATCGGCGCCTATATATACAAGAGTATTAGGTTTACGTAGAGGTTAGACGTTAATTGTGAATTAACTAAAACCCTAAACCTAGCAGCAGCACGTCACAGTGTAGCTCGTCCCCTTCTCTGTTGAATAACAACTCTAGCAATTTGTTATTCAACATCCTTTGTCGATTTGATCGTGGATACCGCAGAGGCAGAGGTGCACCATCTTTGCTCCTGACTAGAGGAACACGTTGGACGTCTTGCTGCAAGGAGGATTCTGCTCAAACACGCTTCAAAGGTATAACTCTTGACACCCAATATGAACACCCGTATAGGTCCATGGTTGGGAATCTGTAAGGACCCCAAGCCCTTAACCCTTAATTAGTGTATTAAGCATTATGTGTGGTACATGCTTTCAATAAAATCAATCGGGAAACACAGATGATATTTTACCATTGATGGCAATTACAAAATTTCTGTAATATTCAACATTAAGATCATCTCTACCCACATTTAGACTCATAGATTCCGCCAATTTCCATCCCCATTACACCACTTTTCACATGGTAAACTTTTATAAAAATTTGGGCAGAGTCTCCCATAAATAGAGCCATCCCGAAATAAAAGCGCATCACAATATATAGTTCCCGGCCAAGGAAAACACATACTCAACAGAACACAGCAACACTAAGTAAATTCTCAGCCAGGGAAGACACCACACATAAGACAACATAAATGGGTTTCAACACCCACATAATACACCCATGACTCTCATATCATTAGCAATTCTACTCTTAATTGCATGCAACATAGAATGAAAGAGAGAAAGGCTCATGCCTTTATATTCAACCCATATACAAGCATAATCGTGCTCACATGCGAGCATCATAAATATGTATATAACCTTCGGGTGTATATTAGTACTCTATACGATACCGTGCTCCATCAAGCCCTGGTACCACGATTCTGCGAGTACATCCAATCAACAGCTCGAGCTCAGCTCCACAGCCATCGATGTACCTGTTCACCTGCCCCAACAGAGACAGCCCCCAACGGGGTGAGCATACCAATACACAAAGTCCCATAATCACAATAATGAAATTCATAATTTACAACAAAAGTAAATACTAATGAATTTTAAATGATACTCCCTGGATGGAAACGTCCTCATCCGGGATTCCGTGTACTGTCCCTGTTCTCACAATCATCAAACTCATCAAATCTCAAAAATCAGTAAATCAACACATTGATTTAACTCATAGCATGCCTGATTCTCAAGTATCAATAATTAATGATTCCAATTTCATTATACATACAAATATAGATATCTCGATATCTAATACTGATTTTCAACTTTGCTACCAATCACAGATAGCTCAAATGCCTAGCATTTATTTTACAAATTCTCCATTATACTTAGACATCTCACATGTCTTATAATTAATACATGATTCCACGATCATTCTTAGGCATCTCAAATGCCCTACAATAGTCATATAAACCCAGTACCCCATATCTCATGTAAGGTTATACTACTCTAGTATTACACACACTTGTGGCAGCGATGTCAAGACTAGGTCGTTCCATAGTCAGACCAACACATATATATATAGCCATACCCACAACCATCTAATGCAATTAAAACACACTATGCATTTCACAAATGCTCTTATATAAAGTAATGCTCGTACGTCGCACGTATCTTAAATCTCCGAAGTCCGAGCCAAACCTTGCTCGAGTCCCATGCCCCGAGGAACGATGTGCTAACACGATAAATAATTCACAATTAATTACGAACATGCAACCCATGCTCAAGCACACCCATATCCCTTATATAGAAAATTATTGTCAACCCATGACAATTTACCATTTAAAAGACCCGGGGCAGGGCATAAACAGGGAGGGAAATCGAAGGAGATAATATCGAAAATTGCTCAAGAATTCCCCACAAATTTTCGAACCCTCACAACACAAATCGAACCCAATTAAACACCATAATTCATCTAAACATGAATTAATCGATTAACAACAAGAATCATCATCCCCAAGCCAAAACCCCCAAAAATTCGAACCCTAACTCATTCAAACAGCATGAAAATCGAATCAATTGGCAACCAATTTCTTTGAACCACAAAGCAAGAAATTTTCGACCCAAACTAAGCACCAAAACGCCCCAATAACACCTGAAAGAAAGCCCCAAAATCGTACAAAAATCGAGCCCCTATCGGACAGAATTCCAGTTCGAACCCTAGCGCTTTCTGCAGAAATCTGAGCTCAAATCGCGACCAAACTTCGAATTGATGGTACGGGGAGGTGCGCCTGGAAGAGACGAAGCTGGCGGCGGGTCGGACGCGCCGAACGGCGGCCGGCGCACGCCTGGAAGCGGCGTGGGTCAAAGGGGATCGAGAAATGCGGACGCGGGGAAGAGAGAGAAGCAAGAGAGGAAAATGGTTCCGATAATTAAAATCTCGGGTTCAACTGGTATTTATAGCAAAAATACCCCGAAATACTAATAGCCCACAACTACATCATGATTCATTAAAAATCATCTGTTTTCAAAAATTCTCTCTCTAACTCAAAAACCCCCTACCGGTGCCCACACCAATCACCCGAGATTCCGAGTCACACTAAAAACCCAACTCTTAGATTTTTCACCGTAATGAGAATACAATCTCAACCTCGGGATTCAACAATCCCAACTACCCAAATAAATGAGCCCAGAAGGCCCAACACCGCGATTAAACTCCAAATCGCCACGTAAAACAACTTTATGGGTTATTAACACTCCGGGATTAACATCTATAATCTCTGGTCATCACAATATCCCCCACTAAAAGAATTTTGTCCTCGAAATTAGCACCGGTGTATCACGTAACACCCAGCTACACAACAACATGAAGCCATAACCACGATCCTTGACCATATTAGGATCGTCTTAATAAACGCGAGGATACTTACCTCACATCAAACTCTGAAACAGAGCGACATACCAAAACCAACATATCACCCAAGAGGCAAAACATACCTCGATGCGGTTCATCCCAAAAGTCAGACCCTCATGACTGCAAAACAACCAATACTTACGACTGTAGATCAGACAGTCATCCTTAGTTCTAATACAACTAGTAAGAACGCATCCTGAATGACACCTCAACCGTGAGAACGTTGACCTCGTGTCAAACTCTGGAGTGGAATAGACTTCCAAATCCATCATAACGTCAAAGAGCGTCAGCACAACTCAACGCTAACAGTCCAAAAGCAGTTAGTCAACTGAAACTGCAAGGATTCGAATTGCTCCCGATTCCATCGTAGATATCATTCAAAGACATCTCTATCATGACTCACGATGTCTAACATACATCGTTACGGGGGAAACATTAGTATACCACGATGTACACATACCAAACCTGGTCTCCACTTCCAAACCTCCTCCATCGAATGAGCAGTCGCATCATTGCAACTCAATTTGGGCAACTCACGGCCACAGATTCACACAAAAGACATCTCACAAGATGTCCACCTCCGGATATTCCAAGGATCACATCCTGATCATAAATAAACCATCGAGACTCCACAGAGTTCAAATTCTGAAAGGACATGCAATAAACCCATTGCATCCTCAACGCTTGTGTCGACAGCGACACCCAATAAATCCGAATTCCTGCCATCCCTTGATAATCCTAGGATTTAACAATCCAAACTTGGGAAGGCTATCGCATAACTCGGAGGAAAACACCAATAAGGAAATACCTTAACCCACACAAGATAATCCCTCCTCAAGGGAAGTCAACTAACTTCACGATTATCCCTCATAATCATCGTGCCATGGAGATTTCCAATCTCAAGGTGTTCCATATCTCTCATCAGAGATTTAACCATCCAAAAATAGTATACTCTATGCTTGACAAAAAGGGAATCAATAACTGGCATCCGTACACTCACCGGTATACCTGCCTAAGCACTGACATCACATGCATACTCAATGCACTTGGCTCGGGTATCTACAACATACCCCTAAGCCCCCAAACACAACTGTCAATTCTGAGTCATTCCATTGCAGTGGAGAATGATAATCGACGATCAACAACACGGCGTGATTCCCAAAATCAACACCACACGTACCAACTTACCGAATCCTTCAAAGATTCCCAAATAGGTATAATACTACCTCCTTCCCCACAAGGGACGTGCTATCGAACTCGAGATCCACTAGTCTCGAACCACCGTTCGGAAAAAACTGGATACAATAACACACATTGCATCCCAAGTACACGGATTTCCCAAATCGAGTCAACGACGACTTGATGACTCTCTTGTTGGCACTCCAACATTATGAGCTATCCCAGACAAGTCTCACCCAGATTAAACATAAACGTATACACGTTTCAGTGAGGCATGCACAACCTCAACCTCAAATGACGTGGTGACTACTAGAGTCCACCACAATCCACATCGTATCACCTTACGATTTGCCAAGCTTGGTTCCAACGTGTAGTATCATGGCTCCAACAAGCACACTATATCTTTCCCCCAATATCTGGCTAGCAAAGCGCTGTCTCCATAGGCTCATATCAAGCCCACCAACAAACCATATGTTCCATCTCGGTATGCCATACCGTACAAACCGTTAGAGTAATGGGTCATCGCCCATATCTCTAAAAATACCAAGCACAATGGACAACCCGGTGTCCTTGCTCACTTATGATGCAATCATAATCCAATAAGATTTATCCCACACCCTCAGGGTGGGTGCAACCATGTCTACCCTACATCACAACACAAGCGAGTAGTTTCCTCAATGACTACTCTTACCACCAATCACTTGGCCCTAGCCAAACCAACGAGCATACCCAAGGGTATCATTGCTCGACAAATATGTACCTCTATAACATGATGTGGTACATTTACCGGTACAATACATCCAATATTCCACCGAGCGAACCTGCTCGGCAAAAAGGTCTCGTCAACTAGTGACCCAGACTCTACCATGTGCTCACCATCGGCACTCAAACCATACAACCAAGTACATAACATAAATGTATTAACCATCAAAACGACGCTACAAGTCTACATAGAGCATCCACTATGTCATTGTCATCCCGTGACGGTACCTGTCAACATATGGCTTTGAAATAATATTGTCGACTCGTGACGGTAAATGTCGATACACGACGTCTATAGTCTCATCGTCAAACACATGACAACATAAGTAAATCAACACATGACATCCACAATAGTGCTAAACAAACAGTAATATGCCATACCTCATTGCTAACAATATAACGGCATACCTGTCTCCGTCATCCAACAGTGGTACGCAATCAGCACCCATCGCTCGTAGGTGGCGTAATCCAGCGTCATGTGCATAGCGGTATAACCCGTCGCTATAGAATCAGGGGCATAATCCCTCGTCATAGAGTCAGCGGCATAAAACATCGCTATAGACATCTAGCGGCATGAACCATCGCCATAGATGTAGCGGAGTATGCCATCGCTATGAACACCCGGCGGCATAAGTCATCGTCAATGGAATAGCGGAACGAACCATCGCTATGAATATACCCGGCGGCAAGAATCATCGCCAATCAATATAGCGGAATGAACCATCGCTATCAATATATCCGGCGGCAAGAACCATCGCCAATCAATATAGCGGAATGAGACATCGCTATCAATATATCCGGCGGCAAGAACCATCGCCAATCAATATAGCGGAACGAGACATCGCTATCAATATATCCGGCGGCAAGAACCATCGCCAATCAATATAGCGGAATAAGACATCGCTATTAATACACTTGGCGGCATGAACCATCGCCAACCAATATAGCGGAATAAGACAGCGCTATCAATATCGATAATGTGGTTGTTCCGGTCCTGTTATAGCAGCGGAATTTTAGGACCCCTCGCTTCGACATATAGCGGCATCATATGATATCCCTCGCTTCGACAATGACAGCGGCATGTTACCTCGCTTAGACATGACAGCGGCAAATATCATATTACCATCGCTTCATATGACAGCGGTAAGTAACCTCCCTCGCTCGAATATAACAACTACCGGAACTTCCACTAGCTCCATGTACCTGCATCCAGGTTAATACCACAGTTCACAATATAATGATCGATATCACGTTCCAGTTATAACCACAATATTCCACATTAATCACTAGAATTGTGTCTGTTCCGGTCCCAATACAACAGCGGAATTTTAGGACCCCTCGCTTCGACAATGACAGCGGCATGTTACCTCGCTCAGTCATGACAGCGGCAAGTACCTCCCTCGCTCGGAGATAAAGGCTACCGGAACATTCATCAATTCTACCACAATAATCAAGCACAACAGTTGATTCCATTATCACAATATATATCACTATGATTTCACATATACCATCACATGTAAGGGTTCACTACCCACGATATACATAATCAAAGGTGTAACACGGTTTACCGTCCGAAGCCCGTACGTCTCACCTTTCCTGATTTTCCTACAAAATCAGATCCCTTAACACATAACACATGAAGGGCCAGACATCACCATTAATGCCATCCCATCACATGCTACACGATTCCTGCAATCACAATGATTAGCAACACCACTTTTCATATCATAAAAAGCACATAAACAACTAGTTGTGTAATACAACATTAATGTCATCATGCATAAGTATGTGCTACCAATACCTTCCTAGGCCCTTAACAGCCCCAAAGAGCAACCACTGCTCTGATACCACTAATGTAAGGACCCCAAGCCCTTAACCCTTAATTAGTGTATTAAGCATTATGTGTGGTACATGCTTTCAATAAAATCAATCGCGAAACACAGATGATACTTTACCATTGATGGCAATTACAAAATTTCTTTAATATTCAACATTAAGATCATCTCTACCCACATTCAGACTCATAGATTCCGCCCATTTCCATCCCCATTACACCACTTTTCACATGGTAAACTTTTATAAAAATTTGGGCAGATTCTCCCCATAAATAGAGCCATCTCGAAGTAAAAGCGCATCACAATATATAGTTCCCGGCCAGGGAAAACACATACTCAACAGAACACAGCAACACTAAGTAAATTCCCAGCCAGGGAAGACACCACACATAAGACAACATAAATGGGTTTCAACACCCACATAATACACCCATGACTCTCATATCATTAGCAATTCTACTCTTAATTGCATGCAACATAGAATGAAAGAGAGAAAGGCTCATGCCTTTATATACATTCCATATACAAGCATAACCGTGCTCACATGCGAGCATCATAAATATGTATATAACCTTCGGGTGTATATTAGTACTCTATACGATACCGTGCTCCATCAAGCCCTGGTACCACGATTCTGGGAGTACATCCAATCAACAGCTCGAGCTCAGCTCCACAGCCATCGATGTACCTGTTCACCTGCCCCAACAGAGACAGCCCCCAACGGGGTGAGCATACCAATACACAAAGTCCCATAATCACAATAATGAAATTCATAATTTACAACAAAAGTAAATACTAATGAATTTTAAATGATACTCCCTGGATGGCAACGTCCTCATCCGGGATTCCGTGTACTGTCCCTGTTCTCACAATCATCAAACTCATCAAATCTCAAAAATCAGTAAATCAACACATTGATTTAACTCATAGCATGCCTGATTCTCAAGTATCAATAATTAATGATTCCAATTTCATTATACATACAAATATAGATATCTCGATATCTAATACTGATTTTCAACTTTGCTACCAATCACAAATAGCTCAAATGCCTAGCATTTATTTTACAAATTCTCCATTATACTTAGACATCTCACATGTCTTATAATGAATACATGATTCCACGATCATTCTTAGGCATCTCAAATGCCCTACAATAGTTGTTGGAATCGAAGAGGGGGGGTGAATGAGATTCCTTGGCTACTTTAGCTTTTTAAAATGAGTTTGAAAAATAAAAGAGTTTTGCGCTTGCGGAAGCCTTTAGTCAATCGATAAATAAAAAGAATAAATAAATAAATGCGTAATGAAAAATAAAGCAATAAATAACAAAAGGATTTGTTATAGAAGTTCGGCGATGAATTGCCTACGTCTCCTCTTCCCGGTTAGATAACCTCCAACCGAGGTTCCACTAGAATAAACGATCTTGGCCTCGAGTGCTCCAAGTTAGCCACAACCCAACTCTTCCCGAGTTTACAACGCTCTTCCCGAGCACACTACTCTTCCCGAGTACACAAACTCTTCCCGAGCACAATACTCTTCCCGAGTACAATACTCTTCCCGAGCACAATACTCTTCCCGAGCACAATACTCTTCCCGAGCTACCAACACTCTTCACGAGTCTTCTTGGCCTTAAGGGCTCCAAGGATAGCCACAACACATGCACCAACTTCACTTGTTGGCGACTTTACAATTTTCCAACTTGCTTTGGTGTTGGAGGACCTTTACAATAAACCAACAAACACCTTCACGGTGTACTCACACGAAGATAACAAGACTCTAACAAAAAGAATGAATTACAAGCTCCAATACAACAACAATGTATGGAGATTGCAATGCTATTTGAATTTTGAATGATCAAAGCTTTGTAGAAGTTTGTAGGCTTGTTTCTTAGCTTCAAAATGCTCCAAAGCATCCATATTTATAGTGTAGAAGGCCCCCTAGGCTCCTACTAGCCGTTGCACTTCAAAAGGCTGAAATCACTCCTGGATCGCCTCAGCCATCGCCTCAGGCGATCACCAACGCCGCGCCCCAACGGTCAGCAAAAATCACGGATCGCCTCAGGCGATCCAAGTCAAATCCCAATGCCGTAGCTTCAGCAGCCTGAAATCATGCATCGCCTCAAACGATCGCCTCAGGCGTTCCAGCCCATCGCCTCGGGCGTTCGTGCCATCGCCTCGGGCGAACTCCCTGTGCGCATGCCCGCGCCAAGCCTCGGCGTCGCTTCAGTCGATGTGCGGGGGCGAAGTGTCAAGTGGTTGCCATCGCCTCAGGCGTTGATCACCATCGCCTGGGGCGATCTCCCTCGCATGCTCACCTAGCCATCCCCTCTGTCGATGTGTGTGGCGATGCCCCTCCTGGCACCCATCGCCTGGGGCGATCCTGGCCAGATTGTGCACACTTGAAATTCTTCATTCCAATCTACTTTTCATCACTTAATCTGCACACTAAGTAGATGCATTAGTATAACAAACACAAGTTTTGTTGATCATCAAAACTCAAAGATTGACCGGGGATAATTTAGCGCATTAAACGCAACCATGCGTTTAAGGCTCAACAATCTCCCCCTTTTTGATGATCACAAAACTTGATAAACTTGAATAAGTAATATGCATGAAATGTGAGTAAAAATAACTCCCCCTTAACAATTGCATAACACATACAAGTAAATCAATAAACAAATAACTCTCCCCCTCAAACCATGCATACATAAGCTCTCCCCCTCAAACTATGCATCTATTAAGGTTCAAGTTTATCACAAAATTCTCCCCCATTTTGTGATAATCAAAAAGCATAAAATTCAAATAAACATGACATAATTATAACAATTTTCACATGTCCATTATCAAGCAAATACTAGGCATAACAAGCCTAAGATTAAATCATAGAGATGAATCACAACCATGTGTTTAAGGCACTCAACAATTAATTCTAATAGGTGCAAAGTGTGCATATGTTCATGCATTCATGCCCAAAACAAAATAATAAAGATATCAAGGCATTATAACAAATCATATACTTGCACATTTTCATATAGCATATTCAAATTTAAATGCAAAGCATAACAAGCACTTACTATAAAAAGATAAGCATACATCATGCACTTAACAATTATGCTAAGGGGTTATGCATTTTACTCCATTGAATATTGAGCTTCATAATTTATTGATCACAATTAATTTGTGCCAATGAATTTTGAAATTGCTCTTTTAACAATTAAAAAAAATAAATTTTACCCTTTATGACAAGAGTTAGTTCTTGTCATTGGTCCAATGCCTCTTGCTTCTTCTATGGTGGTGAACAAGACAAACTCCTCCTTTGAGTTGCTTGGCCCTTCATCCTCCATTCTATTTTTGTTCCTACAAGACAAATTAATAGTAGGAGGATCTTTGGTACCCATTTGATTTTTGGGTCCTTGATGGTTAGCTACCAATGGCACTTTTGGGATCCATTTCCACCTTTTGTTAGGTTGGTATTGGATTCTAGCATACCTACATTTGTTCTTGGTATGACCATTTTTGCAACAATAATTACAAGTAGTAGAGTCATGCTTTGCTTTGGCCAACAAGCTTGAAAAAGATTTTGATTTGCTTGAAAAGCCTAACCCGGCTTTGTCAAAGCTACATCGTTGTAATCCAAGCAACTCACTCATCTTTTGACTACTTTCACTATATTTGCAAAAGGATATCTTTAAAGAATCTAATTCATTTTTCAATGAATTATTTTCTTCATCTTTCTTAGCAAACTCAAGTTTGAGTAGTTTATTACTCATCTTGGTTTTGCCAAGAGCATCAATAATATCATTATAGGAATCTAAAAGTTCATCAAAAGATGGTACCTCATTGTCGCTTTCATCTCCTTCATCCCCAAGAGCCATTAGACATAGATTTTTTGCTTCTTCTTCATCGGAGTCGCTATCACTCCATGTGGCTATAAACGCATTCTTCTTCCCTTTGTCCTCATTCTTCTTCCTAGGGCATTTGTTAGCATAATGACCTTTATCATTACAATTATAACAAGTTACCTCATTTTTGGATTCATTTTTGGTTGCACTTGAGGTCTTTGACTTGCTATGTTTAGTGAAGAGCTTCTTGAACTTCTTTGTGAATAGGATTATCTCCTCATCATCATCATCTTCTTCATCATCGGAGTGGTCTTTCCTTCCAACCAAGGCAATCCCATTTCTTTTGGATCTATCCTCCTCCTTCACTTCTCTCCTTGTGGCAACTTCAAGCTCATGGGTCACCAAGGTGCCATGGAGCTCATCAAGATCATAAGATGCGTTCTCCCCTTTGTTGGACTCGATGATGGCCGTCCTCTTTGCATCCCATTCTTTAGGTAAGGCCCTTAGTGCTCTCCTCCATATTTGCTTTGGAGGGTATTTTTCTCCAAGTTGGGCAAGCTCATTTATGATAAGGGTGAGCCTCCTAAACATGGAATCAACTTCTTCTCCGGACTCCATCTCAAAGGTTTCATACTTGAGTTGTAGAAGATCGATCTTGGTCTCCTTTACTTGATTAGTGCCCTCATGACAAATTTGCAATTTGTCCCAAATTTCCTTTGCCGTTGAGCACATTGAGATCCGGTTGTACTCCTTCATATCTAAAGCACAATGCAAAATATTATTAGCTTTAGCATTTTGTGAAATTAATATCATATCTGCTCTAGTGAAATCGTCCATTTCTTTGGGAACACTTATTCCCCCAATTTCCTTTAAAGGAACATGTGGACCTTTCATTATGATCTTCCATAGGTCATAATCTACGGATTGGATGTATAGAGAAATTCTATTTTTCCAATAGCCGTAATTATCACCCGTGAAGAGCGGAGGGCGATTCGTCGATTGACCTTGAGCAAACTCATTTGCTAGATTAGCCATAAAAAGATTTTGATTTAAAAACAAAAATCAAATGGCTCTGATACCACTTGTTGGAATCGAAGAGGGGGGGTGAATGAGATTCCTTGGCTACTTTAGCTTTTTAAAATGAGTTTGAAAAATAAAAGAGTTTTGCGCTTGCGGAAGCCTTTAGTCAATCGATAAATAAAAAGAATAAATAAATAAATGCGTAATGAAAAATAAAGCAATAAATAACAAAAGGATTTGTTATAGAAGTTCGACGATGAATCGCCTACGTCTCCTCTTCCCGGTTAGATAACCTCCAACCGAGGTTCCACTAGAATAAACGATCTTGGCCTCGAGGGCTCCAAGTTAGCCACAACCCAACTCTTCCCGAGTTTACAACGCTCTTCCCGAGCATACTACTCTTCCCGAGTACACAAGCTCTTCCCGAGCACAATACTCTTCCCGAGTATACAAAGCTCTTCCCGAGCTACCAACATTCTTCACGAGTCTTCTTTGCCTTAAGGGCTCCAAGGATAGCCACAACACATGCACCAACTTCACTTGTTGGCGACTTTACAATTTTCCAACTTGCTTTGGTGTTGGAGGACCTTTACAATAAACCAACAAACACCTTCACGGTGTACTCACACGAAGATAACAAGACTCTAACAAAAAGAATGAATTACAAGCTCCAATACAACAACAATGTATGGAGATTGCAATGCTATTTGAATTTTGAATGATCAAAGCTTTGTAGAAGTTTGTAGGCTTGTTTCTTAGCTTCAAAATGCTCCAAAGCATCCATATTTATAGTGTAGAAGGCCCCCTAGGCTCCTACTAGCCGTTGCACTTCAAAAGGCTGAAATCACTCCTGGATCGCCTCAGCCATCGCCTCAGGCGATCACCAACGCCGCGCCCCAACGGTCAGCAAAAATCACGGATCGCCTCAGGCGATCCAAGTCAAATCCCAATGCCGTAGCTTCAGCAGCCTGAAATCATGCATCGCCTCAAACGATCTCCACATCGCCTCAGGCGTTCCAGCCCATCGCCTCGGGTGTTCGTGCCATCGCCTCGGGCGAACTCCCTGTGCGCATGCCCGCGCCAAACCTCGGCGTCGCTTCAGTCGATGTGCGGGGCGAAGTGTCAAGTGGTTGCCATCGCCTCAGGCGTTGATCACCATCGCCTGGGGCGATCTCCCTCGCATGCTCGCCTAGCCATCGCCTCTGTCGATGTGCGTGGCGATGCCCCTCCTGGCACCCATCGCCTGGGGCGATGGTCCCCATCGCCTGGGGCGATCCTGGCCAGATTGTGCACACTTGAAATTCTTCATTCCAATCTACTTCACTTAATCTGCACACTAAGTAGATGCATTAGTATAACAAACACAAGTTTTGTTAATCATCAAAACTCAAAGATTGACCGGGGAAATTTAGCGCATTAAACGCAACCATGCGTTTAAGGCTCAACAATAGTCATATAAACCCAGTACCCCATATCTCATGTAAGGTTATACTACTCTAGTATTACACACACTTGTGGCAGCGATGTCAAGACCAGGTCGTTCCATAGTCAGACCAACACATATATATATAGCCATACCCACAACCATCTAATGCAATTAAAACACATTATGCATTTCACAAATGCTCTTATATAAAGTAATGCTCGTACGTCGCACGTACCTTAAATCTCCGAAGTCCGAGCCAAACCTTGCTCGAGTCCCATGCCCCGAGGAACGATGTGCTAACACGATAAATAATTCACAATTAATTACGAACATGCAACCCATGCTCAAGCACACCCATATCCCTTATATAGAAAATTATTGTCAACCCATGACAATTTACCATTTAAAAGACCCGGGGCAGGGCATAAACAGGGAGGGAAATCGAAGGAGATAATATCGAAAATTGCTCAAGAATTCCCCACAAATTTTCGAACCCTCACAACACAAATCGAACCCAATTAAACACCATAATTCATCTAAACATGAATTAATCGATTAACAACAATAATCATCATCCCCAAGCCAAAACCCCCAAAAATTCGAACCCTAACTCATTCAAACAGCATGAAAATCGAATCAATTGGCAACCAATTTCTTTGAACCACAAAGCAAGAAATTTTCGACCCAAACTAAGCACCAAAACGCCCCAATAACACCTGAAAGAAAGCCCCAAAATCGTACCAAAAATCGAGCCCCTATCGGACAGAATTCCAGTTCGAACCCTAGCGCTTTCTGCAGAAATCTGAGCTCAAATCGCGACCAAACTTCGAATTGATGGTACGGGGAGGTGCGCCTGGAAGAGACGAAGCTGGCGGCGGGTCGGACGCGCCGAACGGCGGCCGGCGCACGCCTGGAAGCGGCGTGGGTCAAAGGGGATCGAGAAATGCGGACGCGGGGAAGAGAGAGAAGCAAGAGAGGAAAATGGTTCCGATAATTAAAATCTCGGGTTCAACTGGTATTTATAGCAAAAATACCCCGAAATACTAATAGCCCCACAAATACATCATGATTCATTAAAAATCATCTGTTTTCAAAAATTCTCTCTCTAACTCAAAAAACCCCCTACCGGTGCCCACACCAAGCACCCGAGATTCCAAGTCACACTAAAAACCCAACTCTTAGATTTTTCACCGTAATGAGAATACAATCTCAATCTCGGGATTCAACAATCCCAACTACCCAAATAAATGAGCCCAGAAGGCCCAACACCGAGATTAAACTCCAAATCGCCACGTAAAACAACTTTATGGGTTATTAACACTCCGGGATTAACATCTATAATCTCTGGTCATCACATAATCCAATTGTTTTATTTCCGCTGCGCACTTGTGTGTTGGATTCCTTACAGTACTAAGGTCAACTAAAGTCTTCTTCATCGTCTGCTGATATCTCCTAAGGATTTGCACAGTGGACTGAAATACTCTTGTTCCAGTAGATGTTTATTCTCTGCATCCGGTAGATGACGACTCTTAGTCTTCGTACCCGTTAGAGATATCTCCCAGTCTTTGTATCCAGTAGATGATATCTTATACTCTTTGTACCTGGTAGATGATATCTCTCAGTCTCTGGACCCGATAGACGATATCTCTCAATCTTTGTATCCGGTAGACGATATCTTCTTCTCTTTGTACCCTGTAGACCTGGTAGAGTCAATCAACGATCTTTTCATCAGTAAGCTTCTTCGATGCAGTAGATGTTTGTTATCACAGAATCTTAGAAATAATTTCCCAACAATTTCCCCCTTTTTGGTGATGACAAAACTTGGCAGTAGAGGCTCTAGCTTGAACGACGATCAACAGATATATGTTAAGACTTAAAAAGATAACAGTGGAGAGCAGCAAAGTATGTTAGATAAATAAGCAGATTACGAGTAGTAATCAAACTGAATATATATATAACACTATGCTCGTACGTTACACATACTTTATAGTTTCGTAGTCCGAACCAAACCTTGTCTTAGTCCCGGGGTCCAGTGAATTGTATGCTAAACAAATTAATGACTCACAATTAATTACGTGCACACAACACATACCCAACACGCATACAACCTCCAAATACATCATCAATAATGATGATTAACCATTTAAAAGACTTGGGCGAAGCACGCATCAACTCCACAACAACCCACAATTCTCACAAAACAGGGCCTCTCGATCGATCGGCCAAAAGTGCTCGATCGATCGAGAACTCCAGAAATTTACCACCAAAAATCGCCCTCGCTCGATCGATCGAGAAGCTTGCTCGATCGGTCGCCCGACCATCTCGATCGATCGGTCATTTTGCTCGATCGATCGAGCCCACTGTTCATCGTCATCAATTTTGTTAACGATGCGCGATCGATCGAGCCCACTTGACGATCGATCGGCGAACTGCAACAACCAAAAATGGCGTTTTACAAGCTAAAACCCCCAGATAAACAACCCCAACACTATTACACCATAAACCCTCAACAAGGAACCATAAATCCTTCCCAAAACATAACAACCAAAACTCTCCAAAATCTAAAAACACAAACTCATCCCAAACCTTAACCAAATACAATAAAATTACTACCAAATCGAAGATAATAACGAGGGGGAGAAGATTACCAAATTATGTTCGAGAAACCTAGCTCCGAAATCGAGCCTTGCTCGATTCTCTTCCATGAGAGAAAAGGGAGGGAAAAGGGGAAATGGGTTGGCGTGAGAGAGGGGAGAGAGGAGAGAAAACAAATGAAATCGTTGAATATCGAGTCCACTTGGTATATATAGTTGTAGGGCCTTCCTACCTTGTCATCGTCTTAATCACCTATTAGGGACTAAACATGCATTTAATACGTCTTAGAGTTTCAGTTGTAGCTTAGAGCTAGCAAAAATATGGGCCGAGAATGAAATTTTTAAAGTCTAAATAATTACATTCACAAAATGAATATTAAGGCAATAGGATTATTCTACTCCTAGAGTAGATACTATCCAAAAGTTCTTGCATCCTAACTTCTTCCATGCTTCTCAAAGCTCACTGCCTCAACCCGGCCCTTAGTCCATTAGTCCAAAGGTGTACCTACAGGAACAACCCATCATGAGCATAACATCGTTACTTAATAATCATAAGGAAATGGCATATAAATAAATGCATAAAAGTAATTGATAACATATACTTCCTGGTTAATCGTATTAACCCTCTTTGGTTGTCCCTGTTTCATAGTCATGCATAAAATCATTAGTTTTTGACATAAATGATTAAACATCATACTTCACATATATGCTCACAACAAACTATGTTAATTAGAAATGGGACTGTCCGGGTTCCATTATGACAGCGGCACAATTGGCCCCCTCGCTCGACATAACACATCATATGATACCCATCGCTACGCCTTGATAGCGGATGTATCTCTTTATTCAGCGGATGATACCCGTCGCTACGCCTTGATAGCGGATGTACCCCATCGCTCAGCGGATGATACCCATCGCTACACCTTGATAGCGGATGTACCCCATCGCTCATCAGCGGATGATACCCATCGCTACACCTTGATAGCGGATGTACCCCATCGCTCATCAGCTATGTGAGCGGCAAGACCTTCCTCGCTTGCCCATAATAACCACCGGACATTCAACCATTCTTAAGAACATAGTTTCATATTTATCATAAACATCATAGCATCTTATAAACATCATCATCTTGTAAACATCATTATCATATAAGCATTATCGTCTTATAGCCGTCATCGTCTCATCATAATCGTTATAGTAACATCATATCATCATCATTTATCATAACATCATCATAAGCATCTTGTCATCTTTATTCATCATAAAATCATCTTTATTCATCATAACATCATCGTAAATATCTTATCATCTTGATTCATTATCGAATCGTTTTCATCGTGAACTTACTTATCATAACATCATCTTAAACGTCTTATCATCTTGATTCATTGTCAAATCATCTTCATCGTGAACTTACTTAACATAGCATCATCTTAAACATTGTAAGGACCCTAAATCCTTAAGTGCGGAAACAAGGCATAATAGAGCTAAATAAATGATCAGAGTGAGAAAAGAACATGTTGAGTCTATGAGCTTAAGCATTTACATGCCAAAATAAAGGACTACAAAAAGGATTAATTACATTCCAATCAATGAATGTTCATCTATAGTTTTATACTACTCCTAGAGTAGATACTATCCAAAATAATCCTGTCCTTTAATCCTCAAAAGAATGCTTCACAAGCTCACCACCTCAACCCGTTCAAGCTTGCTATCATGCCAAAAAGGTACCTACAAGGACAACCCCCAAACATGAGCAATAATAATCATTCATATTCAACACAATATGAAGATAAAGCGTAAATGCATAATCAATATAAAACACTTCATGTTTTCCATGCATTTCAAACGCTTCCCGTTTGGTTGTCCCTGTACCACAACTCATGAGTATAATCAATAGATTATTATTTTTTCAATGGCCAAAACATGTCATGACATCATATACCATCTCAACTGTACCACATATTGGTCACCATTCCCTAGTCTGTCCATCACAGTGTATTTTAATGCCCCTCGCTATATTCATATGGGCGGCATAGGATAACCTCGCTACAATGGACATGCGGCGCTCCCACCCCTCGCTTCACAGAGAGAGGCAAATACCCTTTCCTCGCCCCATATGACAACCACGCTCAAATGTGACATGCGGCGCTCCCACCCCTCGCTTCACATTTAGCGGAACCAATACAAAAAGCGGCAAGCATTAAAATCATCAAAGGATGACCACGACTCATGGGATGTGCATCCAATAATCATAATATGCATCTATCATCAATATGCATAAATTACCATGTATATGCATCCACAATGCAATACCTCATATGGCATAAATCAACATGTATATGCATCCACAATGCAATACCACATATATACTCGCATCCACAATGCATAAACAATGAGTATATAAAATACATGTTACCGTTGGGTGCCCGTACGTCCACTACGTACCTTTCCAAAATGTGGAATGTGGTTGGACCTCAATTCCTTGGCTGCGTTGCCACCTGGGTTGGTTCTACATATTCACAAATACCAATATTAGAACCCAATAATAGTCCAATACCAAAAATCCCACAAAAACACCCAAAAACACCATTTTTGGTGTCTCGCGATCGATCGCCATCAAGCCCCGATCGATCGCGAGAACACACTGCCTCGCCCAACAATCCGCGATCGATCGCGGAGCTAGCGCCGATCAATCGCGGCCTCGCCGATCGATCGCGCCAAGATCGCGATCGATCGCTGAGGCTTACTGCCTCAGCCCTGCTGCTCGCGATCGATCGCGAGAAAAACGCCGATCGATCGCCGAGCTGTGGGCATGCGGGGTTTGGGCACTATTCACCCATCTTCAACCCCCACTCAAAAACACCCACATACACCAACATTAATCAAACCCAACAACTCAAAACTACCCATAAACATCATAACAAACTCAAATAAACAACATCCAACTAAAACACTACCAAAATCACAACACCCAACACAAACTCATTTTAAAACCTTCAAAACCCAACTAAACTCAACCAAAACCTTACAAAATTAAAACATGAGGTACCCATACCTCTTGGGGATCTCAAATCACCCAACAAGCTCCACAAAACAAGATTTTTGAAAGGTTTCTCCTCAACCCTAGGCTTGAGCTCGAAAATAAAGAGAAGGGAAGGGTTTGGTGTGTTGGAAATGATTTTGGTAAAGTGAAATAAGAGTTGGAAATAAAGGGTGGGTTTATTAAATCAAATGCATACCAATTAATTCCATGGTGTATAAAACACCCCAACATGATATTTTCAAAGCATTTACTCAAAATGCACCAAATATCAATTAAACACATGATTTCTTATAAATTGCTAACCAAGGCAAATAAATCATGTTTCCCATAATATTTACCCAACATGCACCACATGCACCCTGAAATGCAATCCCGGGTCACCCCTTACAACATGACCATGCATTTCCATAAGGTAAATAAATCCCAAAACATAATCAATTACCACATAATTAATCATGTAAACACAATTAAAGCCAAATAGCAATTTAACCATTTCGGGGATGTCACAATACTCCCCTACTTATAAGATTTCGTCCTCGAAATCACATGCACTTACCCCAACAGAAACTAAACATAAACTCATACCAGAGAATAGTTCCGGGTAGTGCTGCACCATATGCTGCTCCGTCTCCCACGTAGCCTCCTCGACACCCCTGCGATCCCACTGAACTTTGATCATCGGTATCACTTTGTTCCGAAGTCTACGGTCTGCTCTGTCCAGAATTCTAACAGGCCGTTCCACATAAGATATATCTGACTCTAACTGAACTTCGGAAGGCTGTAACACGTGAGACGGATCCGGCTCATACTTCCGCAGCATCGATACATGAAACACATCATGTATACCAGATAAAGAAGGCGGCAAAGCCAGTCGGTAAGCTAAGGTGCCAATGCGCTGCAAAATCTCGTACGGTCCAACGTACCTCGGAGACAGTTTCCCGCGCATTCCAAACCGCACAACGCCTCTGAAAGGCGAGATCTTCAAAAAGACCTTATCTCCCAACTGAAACTCTAACGGTCTCCGCCGTTTATTTGCATAAGCTGTCTGTCTGTCTTGGGCTGCTTTCATTTTCTGCCTAATAGTCTTTATCTTCTCTTCCATTTCCCGGATCAACTCAGGCCCTCCGACTGATCTACTGTCCAAATCGTCCCAACACAAGGGCGATCTACATCGTCTGCCATAAAGAGCTTCAAACGGAGCCATCTGAATACTTGCCTGGTAGCTATTGTTATAAGAAAACTCTACCAGAGGCACTGAATCCTGCCAAGAAGCATCGAACTCCAATACACAAGCTCTCAACATGTCCTCGAGCGTCTGAATAGTGCGCTCGGTCTGGCCATCCGTCTGAGGATGATAAGCAGTGCTCAATCTGACCTCAGTTCCCAAAGCTGACTGAAGGCCTTCCCAGAAATGAGATGTGAATCGCGGATCTCGATCTGACACAATGGAAACGGGGATCCCATGCAATCTCACCACATCTCTAATATACAACTGCGCCATCCTCAAGAATGTAAATGTCATGCTATAGGGGATAAAGTGGGCTACCTTGGTCAATCTGTCCACAATCACCCAAATAGCATCGAAGCCTGAAGCACTCCTCGGCAAATGAGTCACGAAGTCCATGGAAATGTGCTCCCACTTCCACTTCGGTATCTCCAAGCTTCTCAACTCGCCGCCAGGTCTCTGTCTCTCTGCCTTAACCTGCTGGCAGATCAAACACCTCTTCACAAAAGCGACGACATCGGACTTCATTCTCTTCCACCAAAACTGACCACGCAGATCTCTGTACATCTTCTTCCCGCCTGGGTGGATGCTAAGTCTGCTACTGTGAGCTCGCTCCAAGATTCCCTTACGCAACTCCGGCGTACTTGGAACTACCCAGCGGTTACCCAATCTCAAAGATCCGTCGTCGGCCACTCTGAACTTCGTCGGCTGACCAAGATGCACTATAGACAACCATCTCTGAACCTCAGTATCTGACCTCTGAGCTCTCCTGATATTCTCATAAATATCTGGCTCAGCTAATAAGGTAGAGACATACACTGGTGATGCATCTATATCAAAATCATAGCCGAGATGGCAATAGGAGGTCATCATAGCCGACAAATGGATGACGTCCTCAGCAGAACTCCTCACTTTCCGGCTCAAGGCGTCCGCTGTCAAATTGGCTTTCCCGGGATGGTACTCAATCTCGCAATCATAGTCCTTGAGTAGGTCCATCCATCTCCTCTGTCTCATGTTCAGCTCCGCCTGAGTGAATAGAAACTTGAGGCTTTTGTGATCCGTATAAATGGTAAATGAGGTACCATACAAGTAATGCCTCCAGATCTTCAGGGCGAAGATGATAGCTGCCAATTCCAAGTCATGAACTGGATATCTGGTCTCATGCGGCTTCAACTGCCTCGATGCATAAGCTACCACATGCTTATCTTGCATCAGAACGCATCCAAGGCCCTGCAGCGATGCATCAGTATACAGAACAAATCTGGAGTTCTCCGTCGGGATCACTAACACTGGCGCCGTCGTCAACCGGTGCTTCAACTCCTGGAAGCTCTCCTCACAAGCTTCTGACCAAAAGAAAGGCACACCCTTCTGAGTCAACTGAGTCAACGGCTTGGCAATCTTCGAAAAGCCCTCGACGAAGCGCCGATAATACCCGGCCAAACCAAGGAAACTCCGGATCTCAGGTACAGAAGTGGGGGCAGCCCACTCCATCACAGCCTCAATCTTCTTGGGGTCCACTGATATCCCACTGCTCGAAATGACATGCCCCAGAAACACTACACTGCTCAGCCAAATCTCGCACTTATTGAGCTTAGCATACAACTGATGCTCTCTGAGAATCTGAAGCACTGTCCTCAAGTGTTTCACATGATCTTCCTCGCTCCGGGAGTAGATAAGAATATCGTCAATAAACACGATGACGGACTGATCAAGATACGGCTGAAACACTCTGTTCATCAGACTCATGAAGACTGCTGGAGCATTCGTCACACCGAACGGCATCACTAAGAACTCATAATGCCCGTATCGAGTCCGGAACGCTGTCTTCTGCACATCTTCCTCTCTGACCCGAATCTGATGATACCCGGATCTCAAATCAATCTTGCTATACACCCTGGTACCTTGCAACTGATCAAACAAGTCGTCTATCCTTGGGAGAGGATACTTGTTCTTCACTGTAGCCTTGTTCAGTTGCCGGTAATCGATGCACAACCGCATCGAACCGTCCTTCTTCTTCACAAAGAGAACTGGTGCGCCCCATGGCGACACGCTCGGGCGTACATAACCCTTGCAAGGAGATCCTGCAACTGCTCTTTCAACTCCCTCAACTCTGCCGGTGCCATCCTATAAGGTGCACGAGAGATAGCGGATGTTCCTGGCAAAAGCTCGATCCCAAACTCAACTTCCCTAGCCGGTGGAAATCCTGGGATCTCTTCTGGAAATACATCAGCAAATTCTGCCACAACTGGTACATCCTCAACTCTCAGTTCTTTACTCTTTCCAGACGTGTCCACGGCATAAATAAGATAGCCCGTGTGCCCACGTTCCAACAACTGAGACATCTTGATCGCTGAAATCAACGGAATCTTCGCACGAGAACCGTTGCCAAAGAAAGTCCACTGACTGCCCAACTCAGGTCTGAACTTCACTGTTCTCTGCCGGCAATCTACCACTGCCTGATATCTGTTCAGAACATCAATACCCAAGATGCAGTCAAAGTCTGACATACCCAGCACAATCAAGTCTGATCTCAACTCGTTGCCCTCAAAATAAATGAGGCCATCTGCCAAAAACTGATCAGCAACGACGTTTCTTCCAGTGGGTGTCGAGACCAACAGAGGCGTGGGCAAAGAAGACGTGCGCATATGGTGTCTTTCCACAAATCCCACAGACACAAAGGAATGGGAGGCACCTGTATCTATCAAAACAAAAGCAGGGTACGTAAATAAATGACACGTACCGGCAATTACCTCCTCTGGAGCTGCCTGAGCCTGCTCCCTGGTCAGTGCATATACTTGCCCCTGGGGCGGTCCCACTGTCTGACCTCCCGACGGACGAGGCCCAAACTGCTGCCTCTGCTGCACTATCCTGTCCTCAAACCTTGGCCTGCTGCCCTGATACTCTGACTGGCCTCCCCTGGTGGGACAATACCGAGCAATGTGGCCCATCTTGCCACAAACATAACATGCAGGACACTTGTTTGAAGAATGTGGTCCTCCACAGTTGTTGCACCTAGGCTCTCCCGGCCTATCCCCTTGTGAAGATCCTCGACTGGCGGACCAATTTCCTTTCTTGCCATCTTGTTTCTGACCAAAGTATTTCTTTCCACCATACCGCGAAGATGAAGAGGCACCACGGGGCTTAAATGGCTCACCCCGAGGCCTCAAACTGTCACTAGTCTGCCTCTGTTGCGGTACCGGTGGTGGCATGGCATAAGCTCCCACTCCTAGCTCAGCAAGCTCCGCTCTTGTGAGAGCATCATCAAAAGAAGTTGGGTTATTGATGATAACCCGGTCATAGAGCTCCGGTCGTAGTCCTTTCATGAAATTTCTCATCTTGGCACGTCCATCAGAGGCAATATGGGGGACATACCTCAGTAGTGATGAGTACTGTGTGGCATAGTCTGCCACTGTATTGTTCCCCTGCCTCAGACTTGCAAATCCATCCTCTTTTGTCTGTCTTGCTGCCGCGGAGAAGTATCGGTTCAAGAACCTGGTCCTGAAGAGCGTCCAGTCAATCACAGCACCCAGTGCTCTCATTTCCATTACTGTGCTCCTCCACCACATCAGAGGTTTCTTGGCTAATTGAAACTCCGCTAGCCTCAGCCAAGCCATCACAGCACAAGGAGCCGATACAAAGATCTGCTCAAGTCTCTCCAGCCACTCTTCAGCTTCTTCTCCGGACTCTGTCCCCTCAAACCGGGGCGGATGATAAGACAGAAACTGAGTCAAGCTAATCTCACCCGGTAGCAATAACTGGACCACTGGTTCCATTCCTACAGCCGGTGGAGGTAGAGTATTAGCCTGTCCAATACTCGCATTTACACTCCCAACATCTCCGACTTCCTCATTAGCAGCCATGCTGTAACACAAATGTTAACAACAATCCAAAGCAATATATATATCATGTCGTTAGATAACAGGAGTGATATAAGCATGTTAGTATAACCAAATATACACAATATGCACCACATGCATAAACATGCTTCAAATGTAAGCACCTAGCCAAACATGCTAAGGCTACCCTTCACTCGTTCCCGGGTTCTCTAACCACTGCTCTGATACCACTAATGTAAGGACCCTAAATCCTTAAGTGCGGAAACAAGGCATAATAGAGCTAAATAAATGATCAGAGTGAGAAAAGAACATGTTGAGTCTATGAGCTTAAGCATTTCCATGCCAAAATAAAGGACTACAAAAAGGATTAATTACATTCCAATCAATGAATGTTCATCTATAGTTTTATACTACTCCTAGAGTAGATACTATCCAAAATAATCCTGTCCTTTAATCCTCAAAAGAATGCTTCACAAGCTCACCACCTCAACCCGTTCAAGCTTGCTATCATGCCAAAAAGGTACCTACAAGGACAACCCCCAAACATGAGCAATAATAATCATTCATATTCAACACAATATGAAGATAAAGCGTAAATGCATAATCAAAATAAAACACTTCCTGTTTTCCATGCATTTCAAACGCTTCCCGTTTGGTTGTCCCTGTACCACAACTCATGAGTATAATCAATAGATTATTTTTTTTCAATGGCCAAAACATGTCATGACATCATATACCATCTCAACTGTACCACATATTGGTCACCATTCCCTAGTCTGTCCATCACAGTGTATTTTAATGCCCCTCGCTTATATTCATATGGGCGGCATAGGATAACCTCGCTACAATGGACATGCGGCGCTCCCACCCCTCGCTTCACAGAGAGCGGCAAATACCCTTTCCTCGCCCCATATGACAACCACGCTCAAATGTGACATGCGGCGCTCCCACCCCTCGCTTCACATTTAGCGGAACCAATACAAAAAGCGGCAAGCATTAAAATCATCAAAGGATGACCACGACTCATGGGATGTGCATCCAATAATCATAATATGCATCTATCATCAATATGCATAAATTACCATGTATATGCATCCACAATGCAATACCTCATATGGCATAAATCAACATGTATATGCATCCACAATGCAATACCACATATATACTCGCATCCACAATGCATAAACAATGAGTATATAAAATACATGTTACCGTTGGGTGCCCGTACGTCCACTACGTACCTTTCCAAAATGTGGAATGTGGTTGGACCTCAATTCCTTGGCTGCGTTGCCACCTGGGTTGGTTCTACATATTCATAAATACCAATATTAGAACCCAATAATAGTCCAATACCAAAAATCCCACAAAAACACCCAAAAACACCATTTTTGGTGTCTCGCGATCGATCGCCATCAAGCCCCGATCGATCGCGAGAACACACTGCCTCGCCCAACAATTTTCAACAATCCGCGATCGATCGCGGAGCTAGCGCCGATCGATCGCGGCCTCGCCGATCGATCGCGCCAAGATCGCGATCGATCGCTGAGGCTTACTGCCTCAGCCCTGCTGCTCGCGATCGATCGCGAGAAAAACGCCGATCGATCGCCGAGCTGTGGGCATGCGGGGTTTGGGCACTATTCACCCATCTTCAACCCCCACTCAAAAACACCCACATACACCAACATTAATCAAACCAACAACTCAAAACTACCCATAAACATCATAACAAACTCAAATAAACAACATCCAACTAAAACACTACCAAAATCACAACACCCAACACAAACCCATTTTAAAACCTTCAAAACCCAACTAAACTCAACCAAAACCTTACAAAATTAAAACATGAGGTACCCATACCTCTTGGGGATCTCAAATCACCCAACAAGCTCCACAAAACAAGATTTTTGAAAGGTTTCTCCTCAACCCTAGGCTTGAGCTCGAAAATAAAGAGAAGGGAAGGGTTTGGTGTGTTGGAAATGATTTTGGTAAAGTGAAATAAGAGCTGGAAATAAAGGGTGGGTTTATTAAATCAAATGCATACCAATTAATTTCATGGTGTATAAAACACCCCAACATGATATTTTCAAAGCATTTACTCAAAATGCACCAAATATCAATTAAACACATGATTTCTCATAAATTGCTAACCAAGGCAAATAAATCATGTTTCCCATAATATTTACCCAACATGCACCACATGCACCCTGAAATGCAATCCCGGGTCACCCCTTACAACATGACCATGCATTTCCATAAGGTAAATAAATCCCAAAACATAATCAATTACCACATAATTAATCATGTAAACACAATTAAAGCCAAATAGCAATTTAACCATTTCGGGGATGTCACAAACATCTTATCATCTTCATGCATTATACACATTATCGTGGCATCGTAAATTCTTATGCATTCATAGTCATAATATAGGAGTATTGTCTCTTATCATGTGGGCATCTTACCCTGTGGCATCTTACCACATCACAAACATCGTATTGCATCCTCATAACTTACTTATCAAAATCATCATCATAAGCTTCATCATCATAATCATCATCATCATAACTTACTTATCATAATCATCTTTATAAACATCATATCATCTTCATTTATCATAATATCATCATAAACATCGTAAATACTTATGCAATCAATGCATAGTCAGAGTTAGAAGTGTGTTACCGTCCGATGCCCGTACGCTTCTTACGTACCTTAATTCCAAGAGTGGAGAAATTGATGAACTCTATCTTCTTGATATTGTTAGCACCTGGAATGGTTCTACATAACCATACAAATTGATATTAGACGCTAAACAATAGCCCAATACCAAAAATTCAACAAAAATCAACATTTTCCAAAATTTACACAGTGGCGATCGATCGATCGCCTCGCTCTTCTGCCTTGCGGCGATCGATCGCTTAATTTTAGGCGATCGATCGCCTGATACGTGAAAAGGCTACTGGACGTTGGCGATCGATCGCGCCATTAGAGGCGATCGATCGCCTAAGCTCTTCTTCGCGTACTGCTTCTCGGCGATCGATCGCTGCTTTTGTAGCGATCGATCGCCACTTACAGTGGCCGCGATTCCACCATTTTCATGTGTATTTTGCAAGCTTATCTTCATACCTTTCAACATCAAACTTCCCAACAATAACAATAACATCATAACACACTAAAACCCACTTAAACACTTCAAAAATCATACCCCAACCATAAATAACACATACCCACATAAATCCATTTCAAACCCTCCAAAATCAACACAAACTCAAATAAAACTTTACAAAAGCTTCAAGGAGTGATATACATACATTATAGGGCTTAAATCTTACCAAGAATCACAAGGGTGAAGCTTTTGCAAGGATTTCTTTCCCACCTTAGTGCCAAACTCGAAAATTGGGGGAAAGGGTTTGGGAGAAATGATTTTGGGGATTTTGAGTGTAAAGGGGGAAAATGAATTAAAAAGGTGGGGTGGTGGGAGGTTATGTGGGTTTAATTAAATTGTACCCCAACACTTAACATGATGTATAAGATACGCTAACATGATATCTCAAAAGCATTACAAAATGCAACCGACTTCATTAAATTTATACTCTCCTCATAATTAAAATCAACATCCTTAAATCATGTTAATACATCATTTCCACACATAACTTGGTCATTGTGATAATTCATCATATAAACATAGTTAATGTCCAGGTTACGATTAATTAATTTCGGGGCATCACAATAGTACCAAGACTCCAAAATCCCAAGTCTCACATACTCGCATCATGACTCATTAAAAATCATATGTGTTCAATAATTATCTTCCACTCACTATTTTCATTACCAACATCGATCCAAAGCTCCCCCAGATTCCAGGTCTCACTACTAAAACAAATCCAAGGTTTTTCACCATGAGAATAAATCTAAACCCTTGGGCCCAACGACCCCGATATCGGAATAAAACCATCGGGAATCTCAACACCGTAAATTATCTCATAATTACCCCAATTTAAATTTATTAAGGATTATAATTACTCCGGGATCAACACCATAATTTCCGGATATATCAAAATATAATTTAATTTTTGTCCATCTAAAATCCTGGTCTTATGTTGCGAATTTTTAATTGTTTCCTGCTTTTTCTATATTCAGTCTATTTTGGTTTTGTAATACATTGCATTATCCCTTATTTTGATTAATAGTATGAGATCTCTACGGTTTACCCTGCCTTCCCCATGCTTGCATATCCATTATACCTAGTAAGTTTTCTACTTTCATTAGATTGTGTTTTTGGATTACTTATTTTAAACACTTCTATATTGTTTTTACTTAAAATTGAAAAAAGTTATTTTTAATCAAAAACATTAAGTGCTTGATGTTAAAAAAAACAGATTAATGAACCTTAATTTATTACAAAATTTTCACCATTCATCTTTAGGGGTGGCAATGGCGGATCTATACCCGGACCCGCATTGAACCCGTCGCGCTGGGCGGGTCTGGACCCTCTTCAACGAAGTTTGGTTTGACCAAACCTGCCCAGGACACACCTCACTATACGTTTTTAATTTTTAAAAAAAAAATATTTAATATTGAATATACATTTCACTTTTTTGATTGAACAATAAAGTGTCATTATTTAATTTTATATCAAAACTCATGTGTTCATGTTAAAAAAGTTGGATATTTTGAAGAGAATGAGAGCAAATTAGTAAATATTTGGTAGCTTAACGATAGTTTTACAAGGCTTATTATAAATATTTGGGTTTTTTTATTACCCCCATATGGTTTCCCAAATAGGCGGATTATCCCATGATTTTGAAAATATGCATGTTACCCCCACATGGTTTACAAAATAGGCAGTTTGCCCCACATTGGTTTGAAAATAGACATTTTCTTCCATGTCATTTGTGAAAATAGACATTTTTACGCCATGTGGTTTACAAAATAGGCAGTTTATCCCCTATGTGTAGGGTGTATTTCACACATTTTCACAAACTATAAGGGAGTAAAATGTCTATTTTCACAAACCAAATGGGGTAATATACCTATTTCCAAACCACATGGGGTAAAATATATATTTCGTAAACCATAAGGGATAAAATACATATTTTCAAACCACAATGGGTAATTTGCCTATTTGGCAAACCACAATGTGGTTATTTGCCATTAGCTCTAAATATTTACTAGAGAAAAACATGAAATTCAATCACAAAACTAATTTTTTCTGTTTCAAAATTGATTTCTAGCTAATTTTTTTTTTTTTAAAAAAAAACCCAAGGCGGGGGTGGGTAAACCCACCGGGTTCGTGGCTCTAGGTGAGGTGGGGGGGGGGGGGGGGGTATTGATTTTTTTTGTGTAGCGGGGCGGGTCCTGTAATTGGCCAAACCCACCATGCTGCCATCTTTACTCATCTTAAAGCAGCCAAAAACATCTTATAACTTATTTCCGTTTCTGCTTTACCTGTTTTTTTAGAATAGTAATAACAGATGTAAGTAAATCAAATACCCAAAATCTATTTTTGTTGTTTTTTTTAATATCTGAAAAACAAAAACACTTTTCAAAAGCAATACAAAACATATTCATCCATACTTTGAGATGTAATTCCATGATATGATTATGGATTTCCATCGTCACATTGGAATGGAAGCCCTGGAAATGACCAGATCCTGCTTTGATCCAAACTGGCCAAATTTAAATATCGAACTGTATTTAAAAAAATAAACTTGAAATTCAACTATAAAGGTATATTTATGAAGGTATTAATCAATGATAAGGCCCAAGGGCCATCCATGCCAACTGTAGAAAAAAAGGAATTCAGACTTGATTACGTCTCTAAAATATATTCGAACTTGATAATAATTTCAAATTCTAATAAATGATATTCTTTGCAGAAAATATGTTAAAATATTTTTGTATTTTATTCAATTATATTTGATTAGTTGGCTTCCTTCCACATGATTGGTCACTATCAGCAAGCATTAAACAAACATTAATGGGGCAAAAGTCATTTTCTACTTTGATTATTTCAATTCTTAATTTTTGTTTTTAGAGATGTATGATGCAGATTTGGTGTACCACAACTCGAATTTCAAATGTTTTCAACGATAAATAGAATTTCAAAATTATAAACACACTTCTTTCTTTGGTGGATAAAACATAATACTTTTGCCAATATGATCAAGCTACATATTAAATTAATACATATTATGTTCGTGAAGTATGTGTTTATAAAAATAGACTATTGAAATATCTGTTACTATATAATAAAAATCAAGAAACAAAATAAATTAATAATCATAAAAAATTAATTGCAAGTTAATTTATAATTTATTGATTTATAACAAGGGATTAAATTTTTAACAAGAATATATTGGTTTATAATAGAATTTTTTTCAATAAAAATATATTGTTTTTCAATACCATAGTTTATTGAGGAAATTATAAAATGGTCTTATAGACTACGCCTTTTTTAAATATCAATTTTTATGACTAATCAAATATAATCCTAAAGAAATTGTTTTTAATCAATACAAGTCCCAACAATCCCCAAGAAATTGCTTCATTGGCTGCTCGAACCCATGACATTGCCTTGATACCAAGTGTTAGGATCGAACGCTTATCATTTTGCTAAAAGCTATATCTGATAGCATATATGCAACTTTATCTTTAGTGGCAGCGCAAAACACCGTACCAAGCGAGATATGAACATGAGAGAACGTCGGTGCCAATATGCCAGACTTGATATGCTTAGACGATAGATGACTGCATCCTTTTTCCACGATCGCACAGAAGAATTGTTGGGTACATCACTCCCAACAATTCCCCAGAAATTGCTTCATGTGCGGTTCGAACCCATAACCTCGTTTGATACTAATTGTTAGGATCAAACGCTTATTACTTTACTAAAAATTATAGTTGATAGCAACAACACAACTTTATTTCCTGTGACAACACAAAGCTTCACACTAAACGACTTATAGATATGGAAGACCGTATCTTGTGGGTGCCAATGATCTAGATTTCTTATGCCTTATAAGATAGATGATCGTTCCCGAATGCACAGAAAATTGTTGAGTATATGACTCCCAACAAAAAATAATTATCTTTTAAAATATAAATTATATATTTTTTGCTTACATTGCTTTACCATATATAGCAAGTATTAAAACTTAATAATAAAAATATATTTTCTGTAAATGCATTTACACTAGGTGGACACACAACCCAAAAGTCATAAATTCCGGCTGGGCTGAAATTGCGACATTACCTGACTCAATTTGTACATACTATTTATTAATTGACGCGATCTGTATTCTTTCTATTTTTCTCGAATTTCAACTTTCATACAACATAAATTCTCACATGTTTATGAGCATTGCTTCTAAGAATTTAATATATTTGTTCAGACATTTAATCATCCAATATTTTGTATATGAATATACGATGATATACATAGAAATATGAAAATGAAATGAATATTTTATTGTATTATTATTTATGATCCAATCAATATGCTATCCATATTGTATTATCTTATAAAGTTTATTCATAAAGGTGGAAAGCATGCAACATAAAATGAACTGCAAGGGAAAGACAATTCAAAATTATCAGAGGCTGATAAGGATAAATTGACCTAAAAAGCTATCATGATTTAGAGGATTGTGTTAAAAAATTAAAATTCCAAAAAGTTAAGATTAATTTTTTTTTTGAAAATTTGTATGAAATATAACACGTCAATAATACTCAAATATATTATATTTTGAGTCTTTGGGAAAATATTATTGCTATAGTAATTATTGTTGTCGATAGATTAATTTCAATTTTAAATTCATAAAAATTACTATGACAATAACAATGATTGCTTTGATAAATATCATAACACAAAATTCTTTGTAATGGAGTATTATATAGCTTATATGGTATAATATCTAAATTAAAACGAAGTGATAGAAAACTCTGCGTCTATTCCCATGCAAGTGTGAATCCAAAGACCAAAGTCTTGGCATGTTCCCCGATAAAATAATATTCCATTCCATCCCCATCATTTCTCAATACCAAATTACCCTCCAATAATTCATCAGATTTCCATTTCATTCACCCAATCCAAATATAGCTCCACTTTTTAAATTTCGAACAACCACCACTATAGATTATTCATTATTCCTTAATCATCATCTGCGTGTGTTTGTGTGTGTAAATTCTCATTGAACGGCTGCAGCCATGAAAGCTACTTCATCAGATAATCCAACTCCGACCAAATGTTTGTCCGGCATTCTGGGCAGCTTGCTGTGCACTGGAAGTCCGCCGACAGACACGTCGGATCAGTTCAATATCGAATCGAGCACGACGAAAATCAATAATCAAAACTCCGAAAAATATTCAGAATCTGAGGCTGGTCATGCGAAACAAGCTGCTGCATCTTCAAATCCAGGAGTTGTGGCAAGATTAATGGGGTTGGATTCGTTTCCGGTGAACCCTTTGCCGCCGAGACAGAAAACGTTGGGTTCTTATTTCAGAAGCAGGTCGGTGAATTCAATCGATTTTCTCTCACAATTTGATCCAGTAAAACAAGCCTTTCACCGTCGTCAGCATAGGAGGGCTAGGACATCTATTTCGTATAGAGAAGTACCTTCTCTTTTTGTACTCGATGATAAATTTAGTGTAGTTTTCCCAATAGAGGAGTTAGATGAGTCTGCCGAATGCAAAGAAGAACGGCTGTTTGTAACAAGAAATACCAGCGTAATTTACCAGAAAGGGAAAATGGAGAAGAGGGTCACAGGGGAATCTAAAAATGGTGAAAATTGTGAAGAGAGAACTGTGAAGAAGAAGCGGCCTGGTAAGAAAATGGAGTTGGAGGAAGGGAGAAGATCAGTTTGTGCAAAGTTTCAGTCGGGTGTGGCGACACAGAAGAAGGATTTTAATGGAAGAACAAGTGTAAATTTGAAGGAAAGAAGGGGTGTGATTAACAAGCCAGAGCAGCTGGATTGTAAGGTAAGAAGGCCAATTGGAAAGCGAGTGAAGAAGAAAAAAGTGCATGGTGTCGAGAAAATACACCCTGAACCTAATGGAAAAGGTATGCAGTTTATTCCATATCGAATATTAATGTATTTTGGGTGACAATTCTTTGCAAAGTGAAAATTATACGCAAATTTAGTTATCCCATAAATATAAGGGTTAAATTGTCTCTTGATTTCATGTCTTGTATGCAGGTGAAGTGTCACAAGAAGTGCGTTCAGATAAACATTCGTCATCCCTAAATCGTACGAATTCAAGCTGTCCACTGACAGATAATGGAAAAATCAGGGCAGTTACCAAAAAGAAATTGAGAAATGAGTGCACAAATATGTTGGAAGAAATTTTGAGGTTGACCCAAGAAAGTGTGGACGAGATCAATTCTGATTGGACGTACGGCCAGAATTTGAAATTCGAAGATTTTGAGGATATATGTGTCCAATTTGGCCGACAGATTCTTGAAGTGTTGTTACTTCAGATTTTCGATGAATTAGTGCTACCTTATGACACAAGGAAGTAGGTTTTTTTTTTTTTGGATCCAGAAGTAGTTTAGAAATCAAGGGAAATTTATAATTAATTAATAGGATAATTACATATATTTTATAAATTTTCTCATCTAGTTTGAACAATTACATCTGCATCACTTATAGAATAGTTGTATTACAATAACACCTCCTCTAGTTTGTAAATATATTAAGAAAAATTACAACTACCTCCCCTGTGATTTAACATAAAAAATACACTGAAGATGAGTTAGATGTTATTGTTCAAACTAGATGGGCCAAAATTATAATTATGAAAATTAGAGAGTTAATTGCATTACTTTTGTAAAAGTGTAGGGAGCATATGGAAAAATAATTGTATAATGACTTGATCGTTTTGGTGAATAAATAGTGCAATTTTTAAATTTGAGTGTTCTAATGATAGAAATTTTGGTGAATACTAAGGTTATGATTAAGAAAGGGGAATGTTATTGTAAGAATAATTATTGTTGTTGCAAGTATAATTTCCATGAATTTAAAGGAGGAGGCAAAGAAACTATTGGCCAAATGTGCGATAACATGAGATAGGAACACTGAAAATGAAGAATAAAATGGACATCACAATTTATGCGGAAAACTCCGAAAAATTATTAGAGTAAAAATAACAGACAAGATGAAAAGATCTAACTATAATATTTCATGGGTTACAATCTCCGCTATTTTACAGAGAATGTCACTCTGTATATGAAAAAGTACATCACAAATACTATAGAACAAATACTCAAATATTGAATGTTATGAGATAAGATAACACTTAATGTTGGGATGATTCAAATGGAAAGAGAGGGCGGCCCTACTTATACGAGATCCCCTGCGTTTGAAACTTGCGTTATTCATGCCTTTATGCTTCAATCGCCAGTCAACTTCAATCTGCCAATTATCAGCTGCCATCACTAATGCATTAATGTTACTAACAACTTTTCAACATTTCTCCAATTTGGAGATTTGACTGAGAAAAAAACAAGCTACACACATCCTTTCAGTCGAATCTTCCACTTGGAGATTTGACTGGGAATAAAACAAGCTACACAAATGTATGGGACAGTTACATTTGACTGAGAAACTGTTGCTCATGTTTCTGTTAGCCCATTTGAGAATCTGTATTCAAACTTCTCAGCATTAACCAACTTTGTCATAATATCAGTTATGTTCTCTTTTGAATGAATCTTCTGATATCCATACTTCTTGCTTCTACCACTTCTAGTACAAATTGAAACTGAACTCTAATGTGTTTAGCCCTGTAATGAAAGTTTGGATTCCTTGCAATATGCAAGATATTCCGGTTGTCACAAAACAAAGAGAATTTATCGTGTTTATGTCAATCTCATCCAATAACCTTTGAATCCATATATTCTCCTTGTAAGGCTCAGTAGCTGTCATATATTTTGTATCCGTTATAGATAATACCACAATTGTTTGTAGTTTTGAAATCCAGCTTACTGCACCATGTGTAAGTGTAAACACATAACGATATATCTTATGGCTGAATGTTTCCCTACTCAGAAAGACGATGTTGATGAGGATCTCAACTTCAATTTTGGAATACCCAGTCAATAGACGAACCACATGGCCTATGTTGAAGAAGCCAGTACAAAAGCGAGTCCGGAAAGTGCAAAGTCTGAGAATAAGATTTACGCAACATAGCATAAACTGCTGAGAGAAATCAATATGGTCGACGACTGTAAGGACCCCCGTGCCCTTATCCAGTAATTAGTACATTAATCCATACCATTAGTGCATATATTCATAAATCATGGGGAAAAGCCATATGCAAAAACCATACCGTGTGTCATCCTGAAAATTTCTTGCATTTGATCTACATAATATTCAAATTCCCCCAACCATGATTACATATATAACATGCACCCTCATAATACACTAACATGTTCTCAGTTCATTTAGCAATTCCACATTTAATTGCATGCTAACCGTAAATGAATAGAGAAAAGCCGTAGCCCATTATACATTCCATATACACGTAATATGTACATAAGAGCACCCAATGAATAAGCGTGTATCTAATGTATAAAACACTCTACTGGATACCGTTACTGGTGCTTCGATCCTGGAAGCACCTCTCAAGCGCAACTCGATCTCGACTCTGGATCTGAGCGCCTATCCATCCAGCTCTGGTACCTCGATCCTGAAAGTACCTCTAATCAACAGCCCGAGTTCAACTCCAAAGCCGCTGCTGCACCTGTATCACCTGCCCCAACAGAGACAGCCACCACACGGGGTGAGCATACCAATATCCCAAATCCAATAACCACAACAATACAAATCATAATGTACAACAATGTAAATTGCTATGAAATACAAAATATACTCCCTGGATGGTATCATCCTCATCCGGGGTTTCCTGTACTGTCCCTGTTCTCAAAACACTGAAACCATCAATATTCTCAAATGCCAGTTAATCATTACATTGATTAACAATTCCATAAGTCATACGCCAATATCATAATCAATAACATCAAATCATTAAACAATGATTATAGACAATCCATGTTTCTCACTTATGGTTTCATAGCTCTACTTCATTGCTCGCTCTACAATAGCGGCATTCCATTTCCACGCATGCTCAATGGCAGTGGCGTCGTAATCGATGTTCGCTCAAAAGCGACAACATCCAATCCTTGCTCGCTCAAAGGTGGCACCATATGATTCACAATGCATGTATGTCCGTTGTAGAAATTCCCATAAACCATGTAATTCTAATGTCCATTCATTGCTAACGTCATATATCATGCATTTCCACACATATTCATTTCAATACAGTGTACCAAGCATTCAACGATTGCAATTATATAAAAGGGCTATGCTCGTACGTCATACGTACCTTATGATTCCGTAGTTCAAGTCCAAACCTTGCCTTGGTCCCGTGACCGATGAATGATATGCTAAACATGTAAGGACCCCTAGCCCTTAACCCTAGATTAGTGTATTAACCACTTATGTGTGGCACATGCTTTCAATAAAAATCAATCGAGAAACTCAGATGATATTTTACCATTGAATGGCAATTACAAAATTTCTTTAATATTCAACGTTGTGAGATCATCTCAACCAACAAATAGACTCATAGATATCGCCAATTACCATCCCCAATACGCCACTTTTTACATTGTGGACTTTTATAAAAATTTGGGCAGAGTATCCCCATAAATTGAGCTATCCCGAAATAAAAGCACATCACATAACACAATTCCCGGCCAGGGAAAGCACCACACAATAAGACAACAAAAGTGGGTTTCAACACCCACATAATACACCAATGACTCTCATATCTTTTAGCAATTCTACCACTAATTGCATGCAACATAAAATGAAAGAGAGAAAGGCTCATGCCTTTATATACAACCCATATACAAGTATAATCGTGCTCACATGCGAGCATCATGAATATGTATATAACCCTCAGGTGTATATAAGTACCATATATGATACCGTGCTCCATCAAGCCCTGGCACCACGATCCTGGGAGTACCCCAATCAACAGCTCGAGCTCAGCTCCAAAACAATTGATGTACCTGTTCACCTGTCCCAACAGAGACAGCCCCCAACGGGGTGAGCATACCAATACACAAAATCCCATAATCACAATAATGAAATTCATAATTTACAACAAAAGTAAATACTAATGAATTTAAATGATACTCCCTGGATGACAACGTCCTCATCCGGGATTCCGTGTACTGTCACTGTTCTCACAATCATCAAACTCATCAAATCTCAAAAATCAGTAAATCAACACATTGATTAACTCATCGCATGCCTGATTCTCAAATATCAATAATTAATGATTCCAAATTCATTATACATACAAATATAGATATCTCAATATCTAATACTGATTCTCAACTTCGCTACCAATCACAGATAGCTCAAATGCCTCGCATTTATTTTACCAATTCTCCATTATACTCAGACATCTCAAATGTCTTATAATGATTACATGATTCCACAGTCATTCTCAGGCATCTCAATGTCCTACAATGGTCATAAAAATTAGTACCCCATATATCTTGTAAGGTTATACTACTCTAGTATCACGCACGCTTATGGCGGCGATATCAAGATTAGGTCGTTCCATAGCTATATCAACACATATATATCACCATACGCACAATTATTCAATTCAATCAAAATACATTATGCATTTCACAAATGTTCTCATATAAAGTAATGCTTGTACGTCGCACGTACCTTAAATCTCCGCAGTCCAAGCCAAACCTTGCTTGGGTTCCATGCCCCGAGGAATGATGTGCTAATACTGTGGGGTCTTCCCACCTTAACAGTGATTAAAAGACATAAGAAGGACTAATCATGCATTAATAACATCTTAGGGTTCTAGTTGTTACATGGGCTAACAGAATTACAGGCCAATTAAAACTTTAAAGCTTATTAGTTACATTCTCACAATGAATGTTAACATGTTAGATTTATACTACTCCTAGAGTAGATACTAAACGGAAGCTGAATCCTATACGTTCCTGTGTTCGTCGTAGCTCACTGCCTCAACCCGACCCTTAGTCCTTTAGTCCAAAAGTGTACCTACAGGAACAACCCATCATGAGCATGTACATCGTTACTTAACATCATAAGCAATGGCATATAAATAAATGCATGAAAATAATTGGTAACGTATACTTCCTGGTTAATCGCATTAACCCTCTTTGGTTGTCCCTGTTTCATAGCCATGCATAAAATCATTAACTCTTGTCATGAAAATCATTTATAAATATCATCATCGTATAACATCATTATCGTATAAGCATCATCGTCTTTTACATATCATCATCTTATAACATCATTATCATATAAGCATCATCGTCTTTTACATATCATCATCTTATAACGTCATAACAAAATATAACAGTAAATGTACGACATCTTAGTTAAGTGAACATGCTGGTTATTTGTTACCTTCTTCTTGTTGTTCCTGATTCATAATCATGCGTATGGGGCATCTTACCCAGCGGCATCTTACCACAAATATCATCGTATGGCCTCTTATCATATGGGGCACCTTACCCCGTGGCATCTTACCACAAATATCATTGCATGGCCTCTTACCATGTGGGGCACCTTACCCCGTGGCACCTTACCACAATAACATCGCATGGCTACTTACCATGTGGGGCATCTTACCCCGTGGCACCTTACCACAAATAACATCATGGCCTCTTACCATGTGAGGCATCTTACCCCGTGGCACCTTACCACAAATAACATCATGGCCTCTTACCATGTGGGGCATCTTACCCCGTGGCACCTTACCACAAATAACATCATGGCCTCTTACCATGTGGGGCATCTTACCCCGTGGCATCTTACCACAAATAACATCATGTGAATATATATAAACATCTTAACAACATCGTAAACATCTTATAAACATCTTAAACATCGTATGAACATCATCATGTAAACATCGTGAATATTCACGCAATAAAAGCATAGTTGTAGTGTAAAGATGTGTGTTACCGTCCGATGCCCGTACGTCTCTTACGTACCTTTTCAAAAAGAGGAGGAGTCAACTGACTTTATCTCCTTGATGGTGCTGGTACCTGGGATGGTTCTACAAGACCACACAATACCATATTAGATGCCTAAACACCATCTCACATCATAACTTAACAAAATAAAACATCATTTTATTTTCCAACATTCTGTCTCTCTCGATCGATCGGCCCAAGGTCTCGATCGATCGAGACACTGTGCACAAACAGTGCCTTAGCTTCCTGCCTCGCTCGATCGATCGAATATTTTACCGATCGATCGAGGAGCTTCACCGATCGATCGAGAAATCCTTCGATCGATCGGCACCAAAATTTTGAAAACATGCATTAGACCTTCTGTCTCGCTCGATCGATCGGGACCAAATCTCGATCGATCGAGAGCTCTGAAAATCGGGATTTTCCCCAGATTTTTGAGCACCTCTTTTCACACCATCTTTTCTACTTCATAACACATCTTTCATGCTGAAACAAACATGTGAAGAACTCCATAAATAGCCATGTAAGCTCTTAAATCAAAGGTTTAACAAAACTTAAGCTAACATGCATCATAACATTATTTAAATCTTCAACCTCAACCAACTTATACAAAAACAGAGCATGCTCTTCCTTTGCCCAGATTTTCGAACATCTACCTTCAAGCCAATAAATCTACCACATAACACATGTTTCATGCTCAAGTAAACATGCTAAGAACTTCATAAAGACATCATAAATGAACTTGAATCGAAGGTTTAACAAAACCTAGACTAGCATGCCATTTTACACCAAGTATGAACATGAACTTAACCCAGCTTAAACCAAAATAGGATATGGTTTCTTACCCTCTTTTGCTCCGATTTTTGGCTAGTTTCCTAGCAAGAAAACATCAAAATCCTCCTCCTACTTGCAGCTGGAGTGCTGGACGATCTTTTTGGGGAAAAAGATTGGGGAAGAAGAGATGATGGTGATGGAGGGGTGAGGGATTAAAGTGATGGGTATGGGCAGCTGTACAGCTGACTTGGGGGCATGGGTTGAGGGGCTTGGTGTGGGTTGGGGTGCCATGTGGTGTTTAATTGTGCTCCGGTATTTAGCACGATGTATTAAAATATCCTAACTCGATATTTTTCATCTTTATCTAATTAATACCTCCTTTAAAACACCCAACATGCCTCCCACATCATATCATCATAACATAATACTATACCCCTACCATAAAACATGAACATACTCATAATCCCCAATATAAATGCACTACACCCTGAAAGCATATCATAACATGTATGTTAACACATAGACATGTAAACATCCTTTCATGTAAACATCATTAATGCCCAAATTGCATATAATAAATTTCGGGGCATCACAATACTCCCCTACTTATAAGATTTCGTCCTCGAAATCGCATGCACTTACCCACAAGGAAACTAAACATAAATAACATACCAGAAATAGTTCCGGGTAATGCTGCACCATATGACGTTCCGTCTCCCACGTAGCCTCCTCGACACCCCGACGATCCCACTGAACTTTGACCAACGGTATAACTTTGCTTCGTAGTCTGCGATCTTCTCAATCCAGAATTCTGATTGGTCGTTCTACGTAGGACACACTTGAGTCCAACTGCACTTCAGTAGACTGTAATACCTGAGACGAGTCTGGCTCATACTTCCGTAATATAGAGGCATGGAAAACATCATACATCCCAGATAAGGACGGCGGTAGAGCCAAACAGTAAGCCAAAGTACTGGTACGCTGCAATACTTCATATGACCCAACATACCTCGGGGATAACTTCACCCGCATACCATAATGAACCACACCCCTGAAGGGCGAGATCTTTAAGAAGACCCTGTCTCCTAACTGGAATTCTAGCGGTCGTCGCCGCTTATTGGCATAGGCTGCTTGCCTATCTTGGGCCGCTTTCATCTTTTGGCGTATCATCTTAATCTTACCTCTCATATCCTTGATCATATCCGGTCCTCCGACCGCTTTGCTAGTCAAGTCCTCCCAATATAGTGGTGATCTACATCGTCGTCCGTAAAGAGCTTCAAAAGGAGTTATTTGTATGCTCGTCTGATAGCTATTAATACAGGAGAACTCCATCATTGGCACCGAATCTTGCCATGGAGTATCAAACTCCAATACACATGTCCTCATCATATCCTCGAGTGTGAAGTAAACCTTGGGTCTCTGTCAGACAAAATCGAGACTGGAACCTTATGCTACCTCACCACATCCCGCACATATAATCGGGCCATCTTTAGATAGACACATGACAAAGGATGAAATGAGTCACTTTCGTCAGCCTACCCACGATCACCCAGATCGTATCAAATTCAGAGGCCGCTCTTGGCAAGTAGGTTACAAAGTCCATAAATACATGCTCCCACTTCCATTGGGGGTACTTCTGAGCTCTTCAGCTCGCCATAAGGCCTCTGCCTTTCTGCCTTTACCTGCTGGCAAATCAAACATCTTTTGATAAGGCCATAACATCATACTTCATACGTCTCCACCAGAATTAACCACCTAAGTCCTTGTACATCTTCCTTCCTCCTGGGTGGATAGTGAACCGACTACAGTGGTTCGTTCCAACATTCCTTTATGCAATTCTGGTGTATTTGGGGACTACCCATCGGTGGCCCAATCTCAATGAATCATCTTCTGCCACTCTGAACTTTGATGGCCGTCCTTGAAGTACTATAGATGACCATCCTTGAACCTCATCATCCGATCTCTGGCTTTCCTGATAATCCTCAAATATGTCTGGTTCGGCCAACAAGATCGATACTCGCACCAGCGACGTGTCCATGTCAATATCATAGCCCAGTTGGCGATAAGGAGTCATCATCGTTGATAAACACATAGTATCTTCAGCAGTACTTTTCACTTCCAACTTAAGGTGTCTGCTATCAAGTCGCTTTACTAGGATGGTGCTCAATCTCACAGTCAAAATCTTTGAGTAGTCCATTCATCTTTTTGTCGCATATTCAACTCAGTCTGTGTGAACAAAAACTTCAGGCTCTTAGGGTCCGTGGAGATGGTAAACGACGTACCATCCAAGTAATGCCTCCACGTTCCAAGGCAAACCTAATGGCTGCCAGCTCCAAATCATGGACTGGATACTTAGCCTCATGTGGTTTCAACCGCCTCGATGCATAAGCCAGCACAAGCTTATCTAGCATCAACACATAGCCCAAACCTTGAAGTGATGTATTCGTGTACGAGGCAACTTCTTGTCTTCAGAAGGAATTACCAATATAGGTGCCGTAGTCAAACGACGCTTCAATTCTTGGAAGCTTTCCTCACAAGCTTCCGACCAATAGAACGGCACTCCTTCCTGAGTCAACCGTGCCAGAGGCTTAGCGATCTTGATATAACATGACCCAAGAACACTACACTGCTCGACTAGAGCTCGTACTTACTGAGCTTGCACACAACTGATGATCCTTAAGGATCTGGAGTACTGTTCCCAAGTGCTTGACATGTTCCTCTTCAGTTCGAGAGTAAATAAGTACATCGTCAATGGAAACTATGACGAACTAATCCAAACATAGTTGGATCACCCTGTTCATCAGGCTCATAAAACAGTTGGGGCATCCGTCACCCCAAGGGGCATGACCAAGAATTCGTAGTGCCCACACAAGGTCCTGGAAGCTGTCTTCTGTACATCGTCCTCTCAAACTCGAATCTGATGATCCCCGATCTCAGATCGATCTTACTGTGGAGCCTCGTACTCTGCAGTTGATCAAACAAATCGTCGATCCCCGGAAGCGGATACTTATTCTTCACTATGGCTTTGATCAGTTGTCTGAAATCGGTGCACAACCGCAACGAACCATCTTTCTTTTCGACAAATAGGACTAGTGCATCCCAAGGCGATATGCTAGGGTGTATATAGTCCTTGCCAAGGAGCTCTTGCAACTGAACCTTTAATTCCCTTAACTCCGCTGATGCCATCCTATACGGGCACGAGAAATGGTAGGCGTCCCTGGTAGTAACTTAATCCCAAACCCGACCTCTCTCGTCGGTGGGAATCTGGGAATCTCTTCCGGAGATACATCAGGAAACACCGCCACTACGGGCACATCCTCAACCTTTAACTCTTTTCTCCTTTCCGTCATAACAACAGTATAGATGAGATATCCTTTATGGTCTTGTTCCAATAACTGTGCCATCTTGACAACAGATATTAACGAATCCTTGAGCGGGAATCATCCCATCGAATGTCCATTGAATTCCCATAACAGACCTGAATCGGACAGTCCTTGTCTGCAGTCCACAACCGCCGGATACTTGTTCAGCACCTCGATGCCTACAATACATTCGAATTCTGGCATTCCCAGAACAATCAAGTCTGTCCTCAGCTCGTTGCCCTCAAAATAAATGAGGCCGTCATAAACAACCTGATCAGTGATCAACCTTCTTTCAGCGGGGGTCGAGACTACAAGAGGCATGGGCGACGGAGAAGTGCTATGCTGCAACACAAGGGTTAACCACAATACCCAAAAGCAGTTCATATAAAGCACATCGTTAGATAATTAAACATGTTAGCGTAACATAGGAGCTTCATATGCAACTTACATATAAAACATGTTCAAAAGTAAGCACCTAGCCAACTTATTGCTAAGGCTACCTTCACTCATTCCCGAGTTATCTAACCACTGCTCTGATACCACTAATGTGGGGTCTTCCCACCTTAACAGTGATTAAAAGACATAAGAAGGACTAATCATGCATTAATAACATCTTAGGGTTCTAGTTGTTACATGGTCTAACAGAATTACAGGCCAATTAAAACTTTAAAGCTTATTAGTTACATTCTCACAATGAATGTTAACATGTTAGATTTATACTACTCCTAGAGTAGATACTAAACGGAAGCTGAATCCTATACGTTCCTGTGTTCGTCGTAGCTCACTGCCTCAACCCGACCCTTAGTCCTTTAGTCCAAAAGTGTACCTACAGGAACAACCCATCATGAGCATGTACATCGTTACTTAACATCATAAGCAATGGCATATAAATAAATGCATGAAAATAATTGGTAACGTATACTTCCTGGTTAATCGCATTAACCCTCTTTGGTTGTCCTTGTTTCATAGCCATGCATAAAATCATTAACTCTTGTCATGAAAATCATTTATAAATATCATCATCGTATAACATCATTATCGTATAAGCATCATCGTCTTTTACATATCATCATCTTATAACATCATTATCATATAAGCATCATCGTCTTTTACATATCATCATCTTATAACATCATTATCATATAAGCATCATCGTCTTTTACATATCATCATCTTATAACGTCATAACAAAATATAACAGTAAATGTACGACATCTTAGTTAAGTGAACATGCTGGTTATTTGTTACCTTCTTCTTGTTGTTCCTGATTCATAATCATGCATATGGGGCATCTTACCCCGCGGCATCTTACCACAAATATCATCGTATGGCCTCTTATCATATGGGGCACCTTACCCCGTGGCATCTTACCACAAATATCATTGCATGGCCTCTTACCATGTGGGGCACCTTACCCCGTGGCACCTTACCACAATAACATCGCGTGGCACCTTACCACGTGGGGCATCTTACCCCGTGGCACCTTACCACAAATAACATCATGGCCTCTTACCATGTGGGGCATCTTACCCCGTGGCACCTTACCACAAATAACATCATGGCCTCTTACCATGTGGGGCATCTTACCCCGTGGCACCTTACCACAAATAACATCATGGCCTCTTACCATGTGGGGCATCTTACCCCGTGGCATCTTACCACAAATAACATCATGTGAATATATATAAACATCTTAACAACATCGTAAACATCTTATAAACATCTTAAACATCGTATGAACATCATCATGTAAACATCGTGAATATTCACGCAATAAAAGCATAGTTGTAGTGTAAAGATGTGTGTTACCGTCCGATGCCCGTACGTCTCTTACGTACCTTTTCAAAAAGAGGAGGAGTCAACTGACTTTATCTCCTTGATGGTGCTGGTACCTGGGATGGTTCTACAAGACCACACAATACCATATTAGATGCCTAAATACCATCTCACATCATAACTTAACAAAATAAAACATCATTTTATTTTCCAACATTCTGTCTCTCTCGATCGATCGGCCCAAGGTCTCGATCGATCGAGACACTGTGCACAAACAGTGCCTTAGCTTCCTGCCTCGCTCGATCGATCGAATATTTTACCGATCGATCGAGGAGCTTCACCGATCGATCGAGAAATCCTTCGATCGATCGGCACCAAAATTTTGAAAACATGCATTAGACCTTCTGTCTCGCTCGATCGATCGGGACCAAATCTCGATCGATCGAGAGCTCTGAAAATCGGGATTTTCCCCAGATTTTTGAGCACCTCTTTTCACACCATCTTTTCTACTTCATAACACATCTTTCATGCTGAAACAAACATGTGAAAAACTCCATAAAATAGCCATGTAAGCTCTTAAATCAAAGGTTTAACAAAACTTAAGCTAACATGCATCATAACATTATTTAAATCTTCAACCTCAACCAACTTATACAAAAACAGAGCATGCTCTTCCTTTGCCCAGATTTTCGAACATCTACCTTCAAGCCAATAAATCTACCACATAACACATGTTTCATGCTCAAGTAAACATGCTAAGAACTTCATAAAGACATCATAAATGAACTTGAATCGAAGGTTTAACAAAACCTAGACTAGCATGCCATTTTACACCAAGTATGAACATGAACTTAACCCAGCTTAAACCAAAATAGGATATGGTTTCTTACCCTCTTTTGCTCCGATTTTTGGCTAGTTTCCTAGCAAGAAAACATCAAAATCCTCCTCCTACTTGCAGCTGGAGTGCTGGACGATCTTTTTGGGGAAAAAGATTGGGGAAGAAGAGATGATGGTGATGGAGGGGTGAGGGATTAAAGTGATGGGTATGGGCAGCTGTACAGCTGACTTGGGGGCATGGGTTGAGGGGGGTGGTGTGGGTTGGGGTGCCATGTGGTGTTTAATTGTGCTCCGGTATTTAGCACGATGTATTAAAATATCCTAACTCGATATTTTTCATCTTTATCTAATTAATACCTCCTTTAAAACTGTGATGTCCGGGAATTATGGTGGTAATCCCGGTGTTGTATTAATCCTTGATGGATTTTTAATTGTGGCAATTAGGAAGTAATTGCAGTTTGGCATCCCCTGGGATTGCTTAATCGGGCATTTGGGATCGATGGATCCAAAGGGTGAGATTGTATTCTCATTTCGGTGGAAAACCTATGAATTGGGTTTTTAATGGGACTTGGTGTCCAGGGTGCTTTATGTTTGGGCCAGTCTGGGGACTTGGTGTTAGAGAGAGAATTTTTGTAAACTGATGATTTTTAATGAGTTATGATGTAATTGAGAGAGTATTGGTATTTCGGAGCATTTTTGCTATATATACCAGTCGGACTTGGGATTCCGTCATTGGAATCCATTTCTCTCTCTCTCTCTCTCTCTCTCTCCATCGCCCCAAACCCTTTTCCCCTTTCTCCCTTGGAAGAGAAATCGCGGGTGGCTTGGATCGGAGGCCGGTTCCTCGAAGATAATCAGGTATTCATCTTCCCCTCGTCCTTGGCTTCGATTTGATAGTAGTTTGGTAGCTTTTGGTTGGGGTTTTAGTTGGCTATGGGTTTTGGAAATTTTTGGGTTAAAATCAAAATGTTGATTTCAGTGTTTTCATGGAGTTTAATTGTTGTATTTGAGGCATTGAGGTGGTATGGGGTGTTGGTTTGGAGTTGGGTGTGAAAAACACCATTGGAACTCGAGTTTTTCGGAAAATTGCAGTCCGCGATCGATCTTGGCGAGGCGCCGATCGATCGCGACATGCTACTGGATTTGGGAAGGCGATGAGCAGTAGCGGCGATCGATCGCGAGAAGTGGGCGATCGATCGCGAGGGTCTTGGCGATCGATCGCGAGATGTGGCGATCGATCGCGGCTTGTTTATTTTCGGACAGTAGGCTATGGCGATCGATCGCGGCTTGGCGCCGATCGATCGCGGCCCTGTTCCCTTGGTTTTTTTCAAATTTTGGAAAATGTCGGGATTTTGGAACCGAGGTTTAAAGGGGCCGTTTCCGGGGCAATGTCTACATTCCAATGGGAATGCTTTGCTTTTAAAATGGGTGGTTTAGAGCCAAATTAAATTAAACGGAATTCCCGGTTGAATTCTTGGCAATCTTTTAAACTTGTAAAATGGTTTATTTGGGTATTACGCATGCTTAGCCGGGGAGCTTTTATTTTGGTAATCGTCATGGATTGACGATATGTTTGGGAGCTATGAACGTGCTTGGGCACGTGGTCACATGCTTATTCTTGATTGTGAATTGTTATGTGTTTTAGCACAAATTTCTAGAGGCGTGGAACTCAAGCAAGGTTTGGCTTGGACTACGGAGACTTAAGGTACGTGGGACGTACGAGCATTAGCCTATTATAGTATTGCAACTGTAATATGCATGGTTTGTGATAATGGTATTAAATGGGCATTGGAATACATGGTGTATGGTAATTGTATTATATGGACATTACAATATCTGGCATGTGGTCTGGCATGTGGTAATTACATTGGATAAATATTGAGATGCATGGTGCACTATATTTACTTCAAATGGATAATGATATGCATGGTAAACGGTCTTTGCCTTCAATGGATATATATATATATATATTGGGAATCATACAGTGCCGCCTTCGAGCGAGCAATGATTCGGGATGCGGTCGCCATTGGGCGACCATCGGTTATGACGCCGCTATTGTTGAGCGTGCGCGAGGTTTAGTATGCCGCTATTGTGGAGCGAGCAATGAAATAAGAACATGGAATTGTTGGTTAGATATATGCGATATCTATAGTCTTTTACATTATGTTCTTATCCCTTTGATCATGGAACTGGTATAATAGAACGGTATTAGTTAATCTATGTGACGATTAACTGGCTTTGGGAATTTGATGAGTTTGGTTATTTTGAGAACAGGGACAATACAGGGGGATCCCGGATGAGGGTATTGCCATCCAGGGAGTATCATTTAAATTATGGCATTTACATTCTGTAAATTATGAATTGCAATACTATTATTTTGTGATTGGTGGTATTGGTATGCTCACCCCGTGTGGGGGCTGTCTCTGTTGGGGCAGGTAACACAGGTGTAGCGGCTTTGGAGTCGAGCTCGGGCTTTTGGTTAGAGGTACTTCCAGGATCGAGGTACCAGAGCTGGCTGGATGGACGCTCAGATCCAGTGTTGAGATCGAGCTGTGCTGGGAAGGTGCTTCCAGGATAGAAGTACCAGTAGCGGTATCCGGTATAGTGTTTTATGCATCAAATACACGTTTATTCATTGAGTACACCTTACGTGTATATGGGATGTATAAATGGGCTATGGCCTCTTTCTGTTCATTATGGTTGCATGCAATTAATTGTGGAAATTGCTAAATGAACTAAGAGCATATTAGTGTATTATGTGGGTGCATGTTATGTGAATAATAATGGTAGGGGGAATTTGAATATTGGGAATTGAATGCAAGAAATTTTCTGGGTAGCATACGGTGTTGCACTTGCATAGGGTTTTTCCCCTGATGGTAGGATTATATGCACTCATGGTATGGCTTAATGCACTAATAACGGGTTAAGGGCTCGGGGGTCCTTACATTAGTGGTATCAGAGCAGTGGTTAGCTCTTTGGGGCTGTTGAGGGCCTAGGAACATGTTATTGGGAATGAGAAGCACATACTTATGCATGATTGCTTATGTGCGTTTATGATATGTGTTCATCATTGGCATATGTGTTGCTAACCATGGTGGTTGCAGGGTCTTATGAGACATGGACTATGCATTACGGTTGCATAGATATACATCGGAGTGATGATTTTGATGCTTTGCCGCTATATGTTGGAGCGAGGTGCATTAAAAATACACTCATGGCGATGTTTATGGGAATACGGATTATGCATTACGGTTGCATGCACGTCGAAGCGATGATGCCGCTGTCGTGTCGAAGCGATGGTAAATGCCGCTGTCACGTCGAAGCGATGATGCCGCTGTCGTGCCGAAACAATTATTGAAATACGGGTTATGCATTACGGTTGCATGCATGGCGTAGCGATATGAATACTTGCCGCTGTCGTATTATAGCGATGAAGAATATTTGCCGCAAATATGTCGAAGCGAAGGAAAATGCCGCTGTCATATTATTATTGCGAGGGATATTATGCCGCTAATACGTCGAAGCGAAGGGTATTTCCGCTGTCATGCCGGAATGATGGTAAATGCCGCTGTCGTGTCGAAGCGATGGTAAATGCCGCTGTCACGTCGAAGCGATGGTACCACCGTCATGTCGAAACGATGATGCCGCTGTCGTGTCGAAGCGATGATACATGCCGCTGTCACGTCGAAGCGATGATGCCGTTGTCATGACGTAGCGATGTGATCGGGAACAAAGTACTACATGAGTGTGAGTACCTCTTGAGTCCGCGATTATCCGGGTATTTTATTGGCGATGGTTCCGCCGGGTATTTTATTGGCGATGGTTACGCCGGGTATTTTATTGGCGATGGTTCCGCCGGGTATTTTATTGGCGATGGTTACGCCGGGTATTTTATTGGCGATGGATACGCCGGGTATTTTATTGGCGATGGTTACGCCGGGTATTTTGTTGGCGATGGTTACGCCGGGTATTTTGTTGGCGATGGTTACGCCGGGTATTTTATTGGCGACGGTTACGCCGGGTATTCTATTGGCGATGGTTTATACCGCCGGATATCTGTAGCGACATTTTATGCCGCTGACTCCATGGCGAGGGATCATGCCGCTGATTCGATAGCGATGGGTTATACCGCTATGTGTGTAGCACTGGATTATGCCGCCTACGAGCGATGGGTGCTGCTTATGTACCGCTGGTGGACGATGGATACAGGTATTCCGCTATCTCGATAGCGATGAGGTATGGCATATTACTTTTGTTATCAGTATGGTGATTATGGTGTATTATTATTTACCGTCATGTGTTTGACGATGAGATTATGGATGTCGTGTATCGACAGGTACCGTCATATGTTCGACGATGTTATTTGGGATAACTATGTGGACGCTTGGCGTCATTTTGGTGATTTATACATTCATGTTTATGTATATGGTTGTATGGTTTGAGTGCCGATGGTGGGCACATGGTAGGGTCTGGGTATTTAGTTGACGAGACCTTTTGCCGAGCAGGTTTGCTCGATGGATCATTGATGCATTGTACCGGTGAGAGTACGCATCGTATTATGGAGGTATATTATTGACGAGCAATGATACCCTTGGGTATGCTCGCTGGGATGGCTAAGGCCAAGTGAATGGTGGTAAGAGTAGTCATTGAGGAAACTACTCGCTTGTTATTGTGATGAGGAGTAAACATGGTTACACCCACCCTAAGGGCGTGGAAGAAGTCCTAATGGATTAGGATTGCATGATAATTGAGCGTGGACGCCGGGTTGTCCAGTGTGCTTGGGTGTTTTAGAGATATGTTGGGCAATGACCCACAACTCTAATGGTTTGGGCGGTATGGTATACCGGGATGGAATGTGTGTCGCGTTAATAGGTTGGTATAAGCCTATGGGACCAGCGAATCACTAGCCAGGTATTGTTGCAGTGCTTTAGTGTGCTTGTGGTAGCTATTATAATGCTCGTTGGATTCGAGTTTGGTGAATCGTATGGTGATACGATGAGGGTTATGGTAGACTCTTGTAGTCTCTATGTGGCATGGTGTTTGAGGTAGGGAATACCTCACGGGGACGTTATACGTCATTGTTTTGAGGGACTTGTGCTGGGACAGCTCAAGTTTGTTGGTATTACCAACGTGAGTGTCAACAAGTCGTGGTTAGCTCTAGTTGAGCATCCTTGCATATGGCATGCAATGGGAGTCACAATGGTTTGTGAGATATAGTTAGTGGGGGTGACACTACTATATTGATTTTTTTTATCTCTTGGAGAGATTTGGATTGTACTGTCTTGGAGACAGCTTGCATCGGTCGTGGTTTGATTGTAAGTCAGCCATGGTAAGCATTACTGATGTTGGACCGAGTAATGGATTTCTTACCTCGGTGAGACGTTTGAGGAGACGTCTTCGGGGAGATGCTCGATTTTGGAGTACTATGGTATTAGTACAGAGCATCGTTGGAAGGTGTATACATGGCGTATACGGATTTTTGGATCGAGTAATGGTAGTATTGATGCACTACTCTAACCAATTGTATATTTTTGGGTTCCGGGATATGTTTTGGTATTAATATACCAGGTTTTCCGAACGGTAATTCGAGGATTGGAGGATCATGGATTCATGACTTCTTCCTTGAGAGGAAGACGATATTGTGATTCCTACCGGTTGAATCTTTTGGGGAGATTCGTTATTTTGGTTCGTGTGGTGGTGATGTTGAAATCACACCCTTTGGTTTTGGTTTGTCAACCATCATTCTCCGTGGGGCGAGAATAATCGAGGTTTGACAGTTGGCTTTGGGATGTGGGTATGATTGGGATGCCCGAGTCTATTGCATTGCGTATGCATGTTGTGTGGTGTATGGGCATGTATGCCGTGTGTGTATACGAATGCCAATGTTATTTTGTTCATTGTTGAACGTCGAGTTGTATGCTTGGTTTGGTGAATCTCCGGTGTGAGATTGTGGGACCTCGAGATCGGTAATCTCGCTGGCACGATGCATTCTGATGAATGATCGTGAGGGTTGTTTGACTTCCCCGGAGGAGGGATTATTGTGTTTTGAAACCATGGTAGTTCTTGCTGGTTAATTCGATAGCCTCCCTGTTTTAGGATTGTAAAATCCCAGGATAGACAAGGGGTGGCCAGGACTCGGATTTGTTTGGTGTCGTGGTTGACACGCGTGGCGGGGATGCAAGTGATTGTTTTGCGTGACCTCTGTGGAACTTGAGACTTTGTGGAGTCTTGAGGGTGTGTCGGGACCAAGATATGATTTCTTGGAACACACCGGTGTAAACATCCTTGGTGATGCATTTTGTGTGGATCAGTGACCGTGGGTAACCCGGTCCGGGTTGCAAGTGGTGCAACTACTCCTTTGGAGGAGATGGACTGGGAAACGAAGACTGGTTTCTTTTGTGAGTATACTGTTGTATGCTAGTGGTCCCCATCTTGACGATGCGTGTCAAGCATCGTGGGCAGGTGGTGAATATCACGGGATGATATCTTTGTCAGAACCAATGGAGATTTGGTTGGGTTGCAGTTTTGGTGAACTGACTTGTGGGACGATTCACGTCGAGGTATGTTGTTATCTTTCGGGTTTGTATTGGTTTTGGTGTTGCGCTATTTTAGGGTTTGGTGCGAGACTGGTATTCTCGCAGTTGTTAATTTGATTCTAAGGTGGTTCAGAATCAGGGTCTTGGCTTTGTTTTGTTGGTGTAGTCCTGGTGTTACGTGGAGTACACCGGTGCAATTTCGGGGACGAAATTTTATTAGTAGGGGATAATTGTGATGTCCGGGAATTATGGTGGTAATCCCGGTGTTGTATTAATCCTTGATGGATTTTTAATTGTGGCAATTAGGAAGTAATTGCAGTTTGGCATCCCCTGGGATTGCTTAATCGGGCATTTGGGATCGATGGATCCAAAGGGTGAGATTGTATTCTCATTTCGGTGGAAAACCTATGAATTGGGTTTTTAATGGGACTTGGTGTCCAGGGTGCTTTATGTTTGGGCCAGTCTGGGGACTTGGTGTTAGAGAGAGAATTTTTGTAAACTGATGATTTTTAATGAGTTATGATGTAATTGAGAGAGTATTGGTATTTCGGAGCATTTTTGCTATATATACCAGTCGGACTTGGGATTCCGTCATTGGAATCCATTTCTCTCTCTCTCTCTCTCTCTCTCCATCGCCCCAAACCCTTTTCCCCTTTCTCCCTTGGAAGAGAAATCGCGGGTGGCTTGGATCGGAGGCCGGTTCCTCGAAGATAATCAGGTATTCATCTTCCCCTCGTCCTTGGCTTCGATTTGATAGTAGTTTGGTAGCTTTTGGTTGGGGTTTTAGTTGGCTATGGGTTTTGGAAATTTTTGGGTTAAAATCAAAATGTTGATTTCAGTGTTTTCATGGAGTTTAATTGTTGTATTTGAGGCATTGAGGTGGTATGGGGTGTTGGTTTGGAGTTGGGTGTGAAAAACACCATTGGAACTCGAGTTTTTCGGAAAATTGCAGTCCGCGATCGATCTTGGCGAGGCGCCGATCGATCGCGACATGCTACTGGATTTGGGAAGGCGATGAGCAGTAGCGGCGATCGATCGCGAGAAGTGGGCGATCGATCGCGAGGGTCTTGGCGATCGATCGCGAGATGTGGCGATCGATCGCGGCTTGTTTATTTTCGGACAGTAGGCTATGGCGATCGATCGCGGCTTGGCGCCGATCGATCGCGGCCCTGTTCCCTTGGTTTTTTTCAAATTTTGGAAAATGTCGGGATTTTGGAACCGAGGTTTAAAGGGGCCGTTTCCGGGGCAATGTCTACATTCCAATGGGAATGCTTTGCTTTTAAAATGGGTGGTTTAGAGCCAAATTAAATTAAACGGAATTCCCGGTTGAATTCTTGGCAATCTTTTAAACTTGTAAAATGGTTTATTTGGGTATTACGCATGCTTAGCCGGGGAGCTTTTATTTTGGTAATCGTCATGGATTGACGATATGTTTGGGAGCTATGAACGTGCTTGGGCACGTGGTCACATGCTTATTCTTGATTGTGAATTGTTATGTGTTTTAGCACAAATTTCTAGAGGCGTGGAACTCAAGCAAGGTTTGGCTTGGACTACGGAGACTTAAGGTACGTGGGACGTACGAGCATTAGCCTATTATAGTATTGCAACTGTAATATGCATGGTTTGTGATAATGGTATTAAATGGGCATTGGAATACATGGTGTATGGTAATTGTATTATATGGACATTACAATATCTGGCATGTGGTCTGGCATGTGGTAATTACATTGGATAAATATTGAGATGCATGGTGCACTATATTTACTTCAAATGGATAATGATATGCATGGTAAACGGTCTTTGCCTTCAATGGATATATATATATATATTGGGAATCATACAGTGCCGCCTTCGAGCGAGCAATGATTCGGGATGCGGTCGCCATTGGGCGACCATCGGTTATGACGCCGCTATTGTTGAGCGTGCGCGAGGTTTAGTATGCCGCTATTGTGGAGCGAGCAATGAAATAAGAACATGGAATTGTTGGTTAGATATATGCGATATCTATAGTCTTTTACATTATGTTCTTATCCCTTTGATCATGGAACTGGTATAATAGAACGGTATTAGTTAATCTATGTGACGATTAACTGGCTTTGGGAATTTGATGAGTTTGGTTATTTTGAGAACAGGGACAATACAGGGGGATCCCGGATGAGGGTATTGCCATCCAGGGAGTATCATTTAAATTATGGCATTTACATTCTGTAAATTATGAATTGCAATACTATTATTTTGTGATTGGTGGTATTGGTATGCTCACCCCGTGTGGGGGCTGTCTCTGTTGGGGCAGGTAACACAGGTGTAGCGGCTTTGGAGTCGAGCTCGGGCTTTTGGTTAGAGGTACTTCCAGGATCGAGGTACCAGAGCTGGCTGGATGGACGCTCAGATCCAGTGTTGAGATCGAGCTGTGCTGGGAAGGTGCTTCCAGGATAGAAGTACCAGTAGCGGTATCCGGTATAGTGTTTTATGCATCAAATACACGTTTATTCATTGAGTACACCTTACGTGTATATGGGATGTATAAATGGGCTATGGCCTCTTTCTGTTCATTATGGTTGCATGCAATTAATTGTGGAAATTGCTAAATGAACTAAGAGCATATTAGTGTATTATGTGGGTGCATGTTATGTGAATAATAATGGTAGGGGGAATTTGAATATTGGGAATTGAATGCAAGAAATTTTCTGGGTAGCATACGGTGTTGCACTTGCATAGGGTTTTTCCCCTGATGGTAGGATTATATGCACTCATGGTATGGCTTAATGCACTAATAACGGGTTAAGGGCTCGGGGGTCCTTACAAAAACACCCAACATGCCTCCCACATCATATCATCATAACATAATACTATACCCCTACCATAAAACATGAACATACTCATAATCCCCAATATAAATGCACTACACCCTTAAAGCATATCATAACATGTATGTTAACACATAGACATGTAAACATCCTTTCATGTAAACATCATTAATGCCCAAATTGCATATAATAAATTTCGGGGCATCACAAATACGATAAATAATTCACAATTATTTACGAACATGCAAACCCATGCTCAAGCACACCCATAACCCTTATACAAAAATATTGTCAACACACGACAATTAACCATTTAAAAGACCCGGGGCAGGGCACATGCAGGGAGGGAAATCGAATGAGACATCAACGAAAATTGCTCAAGAACCACCCTAAATTTTTGAACCCTAACATCACAAAACCCAACCAAGCACCATAATTCACCTAAAACATGAATTAAACGACCAACATCAAGAAAAATCGCCCCTCCTGCCAAAACCCCAAAATCGAACATAATCCCTCACGCATACAGGGAGAAATTCGAACCAAATCAACACAAAAATGGTAGGGAATTACAGGAGAAGAACGAAAATGGGGTAAGGAAGGTTACCCAATCGAAAATCGGAAGGAAATCGCTCAAAATCGTAAGAACCCTAGAAATTGGACCTCTGCGCTTTTCTGGAAAATCCGAACGCAAATCGCGACGAAACTTCAAATTCTTGGTGTGGAAAGTTGCGCCTGGAAGAGACGAAGCTAACGGCGGTCCGGACGCGCCGGATGGTGGCCGGACGGCGGCGGGCGCACGGCTTGAAGCGGCGAGGGTTGAGGGAAAATCGGGAGGTAGACGGGGAGAGAGAGAGAGACGGGCAAGGCTTAAAATGTGGTTTCCCAATTTAAAATCTCGGGTTCAACTGGTATATATAGCAAAATTACCCCGAAATACCAATAGCCCCACAAATACATCATGATTCATTAAAAATCATCTGTTTTCAATAATTCTCTCTCTAACTTCAAAACCCCCTACCGGTGCCCACACAAAGCACCCCAGATCCCGAGTCACAAGTGAAAACCCAACTCATAGGTTTTTCACCGAAATGAGAATACAATCTCAACCTCGGGATCCAACGATCCCAACTACCCAAATAGACGAGCTCGGGAGGCCCAACACCGCGATTAAACTCCAAATCGCTGCGTATAAAACTTTAGGGGTTATTAATACTCCGGGATTAACATCTATAATCCCAGGTCATCACAAAACACGACAATAATCCACAATTAATCTCAAGCATGCAACCACGTGCCCAAGCACGTTCACAAACCCCAAATATATCGTCATCCAGGACGATTAACCATTTTAAAGGCCCCGGGCGAAGCATGCATCGAAAACTCAACACGAAATAATTCCCCAAAATAAGGCATTGGCGATCGATCACATGATTTCAGGCGATCGATCGCCTCGCGAAAATAGGAACAGGCGATCGATCTTTCCTTTTCAGGCGATCGGTCGCCTCTTAGCGAAAATGGCCACTGCCTCATGGCGATCGATCGCTTCATTTGAGGCGGTCGATCGCCTCACTGTTCATCTTCCTGAAATTTTCAACAACGTCGCGGCGATCGATCGCCCTGCGTTAGGGATCGATCGCCCTGCGTTAGGGATCGATCGCCTCGACCTGTAAAAGCCAAAAATGGCGTTTTTCTTGCAAAATTTTACCCAACAACAATCCTCACACCCCTTACAACATTAAACCTCAAAATAAACACCATAAAAACTCCTCAAACCATCCAACCCAAAATTCTTTAAAATTCCAAAACTCAAACCCAACCCATATTACAACCAAACCACACAAAACCACATTCAAATCGAAGACAATTACGAGGGGAAGAAACTTACCAACTTATCTTCGAGAAATCCGGCTCCTAGGACGAGCCTCCAACGATTTTGCCCATCAAAAGGGAAAGGGGAAGGGTTAGGGGAGAGGGGTTGGCGTGTAAGGAGGGGGAGAAGGAGAGAAATGGATTCCGAATGACAGAATCCCGAGTCCAACTGGTATATATAGCAAAAAGCCCCAAAATACCAATACTCCCACAAATACATCATGATTCATTAAAAATCATCTATTTTCAAAAACTCTCTCTCCAACATCAAATCCCCATACTGGCCCCAACATAAAGCACCCCGGACTCCAAGTCCCACCAAGATGAGAATACAATCTCATCCTTTGGATCCAACGATCCCAAAAGCCCGATTAAACAACCTCGGGAGACGTAAAACCACAATTAATTCCTAATTGCCACAATTAAAAATCCATCAAGGATTATTACCACACCGGGATTAACACCATAAATCCCCGGACATCACAATTATCCCCCACTGATAAAATTTTGTCCTCGAAATTTGCACCGGCGTACTCTACGTAACACCAGGACTACACAACAAAGCCAATCTACAACCCCGATTCTGGACCTCATTAGAATCGAATCATCAACTGCGAGAACACCAATCTCGCACCAAGCTCTAAAATAGAGCAAGCGCCAAAACCAATACAAACCCGAAAGATAACAACATACCTAGATGTGAATCGTCCCAGAAGTCAGTCCACCACGACTGCAAACCAATCAAAACCCCATTGGTTCTAACATAGATATCTCTCCATGATATCCACCACTTGCCCACGACGCTTAACACACATCGTTAAGATGTGAATCACTAGTATACAATCCGTATACTCCCGGAAAAATCCGGTTTCGCTTTCCCGATCATCTCCTCCAAAGGAGTAGTTGTACCCCTGGCAACCCGGATCGGGTAAACCACGGTCACTAATCCACACAAAACACACCACTACAGATGACTACAACCATGTGTTCCAAGAAGTCCCATCTTGGTCCAAAACACACTATCGAGACTCTACAAGTTCTCAAGTTCCACAAGAGACTTGCAAGACAAACAATTGCATGCCCAAACACGTGTCGATCGTGACACTAAACAAATCCGAGTCCTGGCCACCCTCATTTATCCTGGGATTCAACAATCCTAAAACAGGAAGGCTATCGAATTATCCAACAAGAACTACCAAGGTTCCAAAACACGACAATCCCTCCTCAGGGGAAGTCAAACAACCCTCACGATCATTCATCAGAATGTATCGTGTCATCGAGATTACCTATCTCGAATTGCCACAATCTCCCACCGGAGATTCATCAAACCAAGCACACTAACCCGATGTTCAACAAGGAACGAAATAGAGTTGGCATTCGTATACATACACAGGTATACATGTCTAAGCACCAACACAACAGGCACACTCAAAGCAATAGACTCGGGTATCTCCAAACATACCCAAAGTCCCAAAACCTACGGCCAATCCTCGATCATTCTCACTCCACGGAGAATAGTGGTCAACAGACCAAAGCCAAAGGGTGTGGTTTCAACATCGACACTACATAACCAAAGCAACGAATCTCCCAAAAGATTCAACCGGCAGGTATATCAATACCGCCTTTCACACAAGGATAGTGTCATGAATCCATGACCCTCCAACCTCGAACCACCGTCCGGAAAACTGGATATACATACTGTAAGGACCCCAAGCCCTTAATCCTTGATTAGTGTATTAACCACTATGTGTGGCACATGCTTTCAATAAAAGTCAATCGGGAAGCTCAGATGATACTTTATCATTGCATGGCAATTACAAAAAAAATTCCTTTAACACTCAATGTTATAAGGTCATCAGCCTAACAACGAAATAGACTCATATGTTTGCCCTTTACCAATCCCTTGGTGCCACTTTTCACATTGTGGACTTTTATAAAAATTTGGGCAGAGTCTCCCCATAAATAGAGCTATCCCGAAATAAAAGCACAACACATAACATAATTCCCGGCCAGGGAAAACATAATACTCATCAGAAAGCAGTAATACCAAGTAAATTCCCAGCCAGGGAAGACACCACACATATGACGACATAAATGGGTCTCAACACCCACATAATACACTAACGACTCTCATATCATTAGCAATTCTACCACAATTGCATGCAACATATAATGAAAGAGAGGAAGGCTCATGCCTTTATATACAACCCATATACAAGAATGTCCGTGCTCACATGCGAGCATCATAAATGTGTATATAAACCTCGGGTGTATATACGTACTCTATACGATACCGTGCTCCATCAAGCCTTGGTACCACGATCCTGTGAGTACATCCAATCAACAGCTCGAGCTCAGCTCCACAGCCATCGATGCACCTGTTCACCTGCCCCAACAGAGACAGCCCCCAACGGGGTGAGCATACCAATACACAAAATCCCATAATCACAATAATGAAATTCATAATTTACAACAAAGGTAAATACAAATGAATTTAAATGATACTCCCTGGATGGCAACCTCATCCGGGATTTCGTGTACTGTCCCTGTCCTCAAAATCATCAAACTCATCAAATCTCAAAAATCAGTAAATCAACACATTGATTAACTCATCGCATGCCTAATCCTCGAATATCAACAGATAGTGATTGAAAATTCATTAAACATGCAATTATAGATATCTCAATATCTAATACTGATTTCACAACCTCGCTATCAATCACAGATAGCTCAAATGCCTAGCATTTATTTTACCAATTCTTCATTATACCTAGACATCTCAAATGTCTTATAATGAATACATGATCTCACGATCATTCTCAGGCATCTCAAATGCCCTACAATGGTCATATAACCCAGTACCCCATATATCATGTAAGAGTCATCCTACTCTAGTGTCATGCACGCTACAAGCGGCGATATCAAGATTTGGGTCATTCATTGGCTATATCAACATATATATATATATATAATCCTCATGCGCGATTATTCAATGAAATCAAATTTCATTATGCATTCACAAATGCCCTAATATATAGAAATGCTCGTACGTCGCACGTACCTTAAATCTCCGAAGTCCGAGCCAAACCTTGCTCGAGTTCCATGCCCCGAGGAATGATGTGCTAACACGATAACTAATTCACAATTATTTACGAACATGCAACCCATGCTCAAGCACACCCATATCCCTCAAAATATTGTCAACACACGACAATTAACCTCTCAAAAGACCCGGGGCAGGGTACATGCAGGGAGGGAAATAAATGAGACAATATCGAAATTTGTTCAAGATTACCCTACAAAAATCGAACCCGAATCTCACAATTTCGAACCCAATTAAATACCATAATTCATCTAAAATGTGAATTAAGCTATCCAAGCAAGAATCAACACCCCTTGCCAAAAACCCCCAAATTTTCGAACTCAACCCCTTAAATTCGAACCCAAACAAGCCCTTAAATTCGAACCCTTAAAATTCATCAAATTCGAACACAATAATGGCAGGGAAATACATGAAAATGACGAAAAAGGGGTAAGGGAGGTTACCCAATCGAAAATCGGAAGAAATCGGACCAAAATCGAAGAACCCTAGAAATTGGGGATCGGCGCATTCCAGCGAAATCCGACTTCAACACGCGACCAAACTTCAAATTGACGGAGGGGAAAGCTGCGCCTCGACGAGACGAAGCCGGCGGCGGGTCGCACGCGCCGAACGGCGGCCGGACGGCGGCGGGCGAAGCGCCTGAAGCGGCGGGAGCTGGGGGGCGGCGGGAAATCGCATGCGGGAAGAGAGAGAGGAATTTGGGGCTGAAATGAAATGATTTCAAAAATTTTGGGTTCAAATGGGTATTTATAGCAAAAATACCCCGAAAAATTAATAGCCCCACAAATACATCATGATTCATTAAAAATCATCTGTTTTCAAAAACTCTCTCTCTAACTCCAAAACCCTCTACCGGTGCTCACACAGCACCCGAGATCCCGAGACACATCAAAAACCCAACTCTTAGGTTTTACACCGTAATGTGAATACAATCTCAACCTCGGGATCCAACGATCTCAACTACCCAATTAAACGAGCCCAGAAGGCCCAACACCTCGATTAAATTCCAAATCGCCACGTAAAACCACTTTAGGGATTATTAACACTACGGGATTAACACCTATAATCCCTGGTCATCACAATATCCCCCACTAAAAGAATTTCGTCCTCGAAATTAGCACCGGTGTATCACATAACACCCGGCTACACCACAATATGAAGCCATAACCTCGATGCGGGTCATCCCAAAAGTCAGTCCCTCTCATGACTGCAAAACAACCAATACTTACGACTGTAAATCAGACAGTCATCCTTCGTTCTAATACAACTAGTAAGAACGCATCCTGAATGACACCTCAACTTGAGAAAGTTGACCTCGTGTCAAACTCTGGAGTGGAATAGACTTCCAAATCCATCATAACGTCAAAGAGCGTCAGCACAACTCAACGCTAATAATCCAAAAGCAGTTAGTCAACTGAAACTGCAAGGATTCGAATCGCTCCTGATTCTATCGTAGATATCATTCCATGACATCTCTAACGAGACTCACGATGTCTAACATACATCGTTACGAGGGAACACTAGTACACCACGCTGTACACATACCAAACCTGGTTCCCGCTATACAGACCACCTCCATCCAAGGGGCAGTTGCACCCTCTGCAACTCGGATCGGGCAACTCACGGCCACCGATCCACACAAAAGACATCTCACAAGATGTCCACCTCCGGATATCCCAAGAACCACATCTTGGTCGTAATAAACAATCGAGACTCCACAGAGTTTCAAATTTGAAAGGACATGCAATAAACCTATTGCATCCTCAACGCTTGTGTCGACAGCGACAGCCAACCAATCCGAATTCCTGCCATCCCTTGATAATCCTAGGATTTAATAATCCAAACTTGGGAAGGCTATCGCATAACTCGGAGGGAAAACACCAATAATGAAATACCTTAACCCTCACAAGATAATCCCTCCTCAAGGGAAGTCAACTAACTTCATGATTATCCCTCATAATCATCGTGCCATGGAGATTCCCAATCTCAAGGTGTTCCATATCTCTCATCAGAGATTTAACCATCCTAAAATAGCATAACTCTATGCTTGACAGAAAGGAAATCAATAACTGGCATCCGTATACTCACCGGTATACCTGCCTAAGTATTGACATCGCATGCATACTCAATGCACTATGCTCGGGTATCTGCAACATACCCCTAAGCCCCAAACACAACCGTCAATTCTGAGTCATTCCCTACCCAGTGGAAGATGATAATCGACGATCAACAACACGGTGTGATTACCAAAATCAACACCACACGTACCAACTCACCGAATCTTTCAAAGATTCCCAAATAGGTATAATACTACCTCCTTCCTCACAAGGGAAGTGCCATCGAACTCGAGATCCACAAGTCTCGAACCACTGTTCGGAAAAACTGGATACAATAACACCCATTGCATCCCAAATACACGAATTCCTTCAGATCGAGTCAACAACGACTTGATGACTCTCTTGTTGGTACTCCAACATCATGAGCTGTCCCAGACAAGTCTCACCAGGATTAAACATAAACGTATACACGTTTCAGTGAGGCATGCACAACCTCAACCTCAAATGACATGGTGACTACTAGAGTCCACCACAATCCACATCGTATCACCTTACGATTTACCAAACTTGGTTCCAACGAGCAGTAAAACGGCTCTAGCAAGCCCATCATGGTGCTACACACACGCGGCAGACAACCTAGTCTCTGCCTCTTTAGGTTTACCTCAAACCTACCCACAAGACGGACGTTTCCGCACGGTACACCATACCGTGGGAAAGAAAATCAATAGAGTAGTGGGTCCCTACGCAACATTCCTCTAATGCCGATACACCCTGGACACTCCAATGTCCTTATGTATTTAACATAACCTGATCCTACTCCCTTAAGACCCATCCTACACCCTCAAGGGTGGTGTGACCATGTCCACCACATGTCACATCGACAGAAAGCGAGTAATTTCTTCCATGATTACTCCTGTCGTCAGGTCACATGGCTAAAAGTCATTCCAACGAGCATACCTCAAGGGTATCACCACTCGTAATATGATTACCCCAAACATAAGCTGCGGTACAATCACATGTACAGCGCATCCATCCATTTCCTCGAGCAACCCGCTCGGTATAAGGGTCATGTCAATCGGTGACGCACACACCACCTTGTGCTCGGTACTGGCACCCAAGGCATACCACTGAATACGTATACACAACGCATTGATTATCGCAACGATGATGCATGTCTAATAAGACATCTCCTACACCATCGTCATCGTCATCCTGTGACGACACATGCCAGATACAATAAAGCTAATAGAATAGCAATATCTCATACCTCATTGCTAACAATATAGCGGCATACCTGTCTCCGTCGCTCAATAATAGTGCGTAATCAGCACCCATCGCTCGAAGGCGGCAAAATCCTGTGCTGAGCACATAGCGGCACAATCCCTCGCTATAGAATCGACGGCATGACACCTTGTCATATAATAAGTGACATGAAACCTCGCTATACACCTGAGCATGAATCATCGTCCACATAATAGCGGGAAGAGGCATCGCTATCTATATATACGGCGGCACGAATCGTCGCCAATAATCACAAAGAGGTGAATCATCATCATCGACACAGCGGGACACATCACCGCTATCATCCGTGTCCGGCGGTATAAACCATCGCCAATCAATATAGCGGAATGAACCGTCGCTATAAATACACCTGGCGGAATGAACCATCGCCAATCAATATAGCGGAATGAACCATCGCTATAAATACACCTGGCGGAATGAACCATCGCCAATCAATATAGCGGAATGAACCATCGCTATAAATACACCTGGCGGAATGAACCATCGCCAATCAATATAGCGGAATGAACCATCGCTATAAATACAAATCGACACAGCGGAACACATCACCGCTATCATCCGTGTCATCACAAAGGAATGAATCATCATCCTTTCTTGAGTCAGTCATCATCAGTTATTTTAATGCTTCCCCCCTCATTACTACAAAAACTCATAATGAGCGGTACAATCCTCCCCGCTTCATTACTACAAAACTCATAATGAGCGGTACAATCCTCCCCGCTTCATTACTACAAAAACTCATAATGAGCGGTACAATCCTCACCGCTTCATTACTACAAAACTCATAATGAGCGGTACAATCCTCCCCGCTTCATTACTACAAAAACTCATAATGAGCGGTACAATCCTCCCCGCTTCATTACTACAAAAACTCATAATGAGCGGTACAATCCTCCCCGCTTCATTACTACAAAAACTCATAATGAGCGGTACAATCCTCCCCGCTTCATTACTACAAAAACTCATAATGAGCGGTACAATCCTCCCCGCTTCATTACTACAAAAACAAGCAAGAGCATTAAACATACACTGTGATCTCTCTTGACTCGTGGAATACACCTCTTTCTTCCACATCACATATGCAACAACAATGCATAATATGCAACAACAATGCATAATAACATGTATCATAACCGTAATGCATCACATTGCATTCATCATGTGTCACACAGACAAACATAAATACATGTTACCGTTGGGATACCCATACGTCGCTTACGTACTCCATATTTCCTGTAGCCTGCAACCATCATGGTTAGCAACAATAGCCATATACGCTATGCATCAATCATCCAATGCATAAATGCAACCACTTGCAAGTCAATACGTAGATCAAGACATGTTACCTCGGAAATATCCCTTTACCTGATTCTTTTACAAAATCAGATTCCTTGGCACGTAACACACGGAGTGCCAGACATCACTATTAATGCCATCCTATCGTGTTCCACACGATTCCTGCAACCACAATGGTTAGCAATACCACTTTTCATATCATAAAAGCACATAAACAATTCGTTATGTCATACAACATTAATGCCATCATGCATAAATATGTGCTATCAATAACTTCCTAGGCCCTTAACAGCCCCAATGAGCAACCACTGCTCTGATACCACTAATGTAAGGACCCCAAGCCCTTAATCCTTGATTAGTGTATTAACCACTATGTGTGGCACATGCTTTCAATAAAAGTCAATCGGGAAGCTCAGATGATACTTTATCATTGCATGGCAATTACAAAAAAAATTCCTTTAACACTCAATGTTATAAGGTCATCAGCCTAACAACGAAATAGACTCATATGTTTGCCCTTTACCAATCCCTTGGTGCCACTTTTCACATTGTGGACTTTTATAAAAATTTGGGCAGAGTCTCCCCATAAATAGAGCTATCCCGAAATAAAAGCACAACACATAACATAATTCCCGGCCAGGGAAAACATAATACTCATCAGAAAGCAGTAATACCAAGTAAATTCCCAGCCAGGGAAGACACCACACATATGACGACATAAATGGGTCTCAACACCCACATAATACACTAACGACTCTCATATCATTAGCAATTCTACCACAATTGCATGCAACATATAATGAAAGAGAGGAAGGCTCATGCCTTTATATACAACCCATATACAAGAATGTCCGTGCTCACATGCGAGCATCATAAATGTGTATATAAACCTCGGGTGTATATACGTACTCTATACGATACCGTGCTCCATCAAGCCTTGGTACCACGATCCTGTGAGTACATCCAATCAACAGCTCGAGCTCAGCTCCACAGCCATCGATGCACCTGTTCACCTGCCCCAACAGAGACAGCCCCCCAACGGGGTGAGCATACCAATACACAAAATCCCATAATCACAATAATGAAATTCATAATTTACAACAAAGGTAAATACAAATGAATTTAAATGATACTCCCTGGATGGCAACCTCATCCGGGATTCCGTGTACTGTCCCTGTCCTCAAAATCATCAAACTCATCAAATCTCAAAAATCAGTAAATCAACACATTGATTAACTCATCGCATGCCTAATCCTCGAATATCAACAGATAGTGATTGAAAATTCATTAAACATGCAATTATAGATATCTCAATATCTAATACTGATTTCACAACCTCGCTATCAATCACAGATAGCTCAAATGCCTAGCATTTATTTTACCAATTCTTCATTATACCTAGACATCTCAAATGTCTTATAATGAATACATGATCTCACGATCATTCTCAGGCATCTCAAATGCCCTACAATGGTCATATAACCCAGTACCCCATATATCATGTAAGAGTCATCCTACTCTAGTGTCATGCACGCTACAAGCGACGATATCAAGATTTGGGTCATTCATTGGCTATATCAACATATATATATATATATATAATCCTCATGCGCGATTATTCAATGAAATCAAATTTCATTATGCATTCACAAATGCCCTAATATATAGAAATGCTCGTACGTCGCACGTACCTTAAATCTCCGAAGTCCGAGCCAAACCTTGCTCGAGTTCCATGCCCCGAGGAATGATGTGCTAACACGATAAATAATTCACAATTATTTACGAACATGCAACCCATGCTCAAGCACACCCATATCCCTCAAAATATTGTCAACACACGACAATTAACCTCTCAAAAGACCCGGGGCAGGGTACATGCAGGGAGGGAAATAAATGAGACAATATCGAAATTTGTTCAAGAATACCCTACAAAAATCGAACCCGAATCTCACAATTTCGAACCCAATTAAATACCATAATTCATCTAAAATGTGAATTAAGCTATCCAAGCAAGAATCAACACCCCTTGCCAAAAACCCCCAAATTTTCGAACTCAACCCCTTAAATTCGAACCCAAACAAGCCCTTAAATTCGAACCCTTAAAATTCATCAAATTCGAACACAATAATGGCAGGGAAATACATGAAAATGACGAAAAAGGGGTAAGGGAGGTTACCCAATCGAAAATCGGAAGAAATCGGACCAAAATCGAAGAACCCTTAAATTGGGGATCGGCGCATTCCAGCGAAATCCGACTTCAACACGCGACCAAACTTCAAATTGACGGAGGGGAAAGCTGTGCCTCGACGAGACGAAGCCGGCGGCGGGTCGCACGCGCCGAACGGCGGCCGGACGGCGGTGGGCGAAGCGCCTGAAGCGGCGGGAGCTGGGGGGGCGGCGGGAAATCGCATGCGGGAAGAGAGAGAGGAATTTGGGGCTGAAATGAAATGATTTCAAAAATTTTGGGTTCAAATGGGTATTTATAGCAAAAATACCCCAAAAAATTAATAGCCCCACAAATACATCATTATTCATTAAAAATCATCTGTTTTCAAAAACTCTCTCTCTAACTCCAAAACCCCCTACCGGTGCTCACACAGCACCCGAGATCCCGAGACACATCAAAAACCCAACTCTTAGGTTTTACACCGTAATGTGAATACAATCTCAACCTCGGGATCCAACGATCCCAACTACCCAATTAAACGAGCCCAGAAGGCCCAACACCTCGATTAAATTCCAAATCGCCACGTAAAACCACTTTAGGGATTATTAACACTACGGGATTAACACCTATAATCCCTGGTCATCACACATACCAACATATATCTCGGAACCAGAATATGCAATTGGTTCAGAATAGTGCATCGAAGCCACTATCATCAAATCGAAACTCGTATACGCCAGGTATACCCAACCAACGATGCCCTGTACTATTGCCATAGTACTACACAACTCGAGCATCACCCCGGGAGACATCTCCTCGAATGTCTCACTGGAAGTACGAAGCCATCACCTAGTCCAACACTAGTAGGGCTTACCCTGGTTGATTCACGATCAACCCTCAACGATTACTAGCTGTCTCCATGACAGTACAATCCAGATCTCTTCAAGAGATAAAGTCAATATAGTAGTGTCACCCCACTGACTATATCACACAATTCCAATTGTGACTTCCGTCGCATACCATATGCAAAGATGCTCAACCAGAGCTAATACGACTTGTCGACGCTCACGTTGGTATTTCCAACAAAATTGAGTTGTCCCAAAACAAGTCTCTTAAAACATTTGACGTATAAACGTCTCTGTGAGGTATTCCCTGCCTCAATTATCATGCCACAAAGAGACTACAAGAGTCTATCAAAAGTCCTCATCGTATCATCATACGATTCGCTGAACTCGAATCCCACGAGCAGTATAATGGCTATCACAAGCACACTATAACACTGAAACAATACCTGGCTAACAATTCTCTGGTCCCTTAGGTTCATACCAACCTATCAACGTGACACACGTCCTATTCCGGTATACCATACCGTACAAACCATTCGAGTTGTGGGTCATCACCCACATATCTCTAAAACACCAAGCATAATGGACATCACGGTGTCCTTGCTCAACCACGAAGCAATCCTAACCATTAGGACTTATCCCACACCCTCAGGGTGGGTGTGACCACGCCTACCGCAGATCACAACAACAAGCGAGTAGTTTCCTCAATGACTACTCTTACCACCAATCACTTGGCCTAAGCCAAACTAGCGAGTATACCCAAGGGTATCATTACTCGAACAATATATACTCCAAATATGTGATGCGGTACAATCCCTGTACGGTGCACCCAATAATTCTGCGAGCAACTTGCTCGGCATAATGGTCTCGTCAACTAGTGACCCAGACACTACCATGTGCTCACCAAAGGCACTCAAACCATACAACTCAATACATAAACATAAATGTATTAATCATCAAAATGACGCTACACGTCTACATAGAACACGCGCTATGTCATCGCCATCCGGTGACGGCATATGTCAACATATGACATCCAATTAACATCGTCAAACATATGACGGTACATGTCAATACACGACATCCATAATCTCACCGTCAAACACATGACGTATATAACAACACGTAGTATCCACAATAATGCTAACAAAAGTAATACATACCTCATCGCTATCAAAATAGCGGAATACCTGTATCCACTGTCCACCAGCGGTACACAAGTAGCACCCATCGCTCGTAGGCGACATAATCCAGCGCAACGCACATAGCGGTATAACCCATCGCTATAGAATCAGCGGCATGATCCCTCGTCATAGAGTCAGCGGCATAAAACATCGCTATAGATATCCGGCGGTATGAACCATCGCCATAGGTGTAGCGGAATGACCCGTCGCTATGTAATATCCGGTGGCATGAATCATCGCCAATAGAATACCCGGCGGCATGAACCATCGCCAATAGAATAGCGGAATGAGACATCGCTATCAATATATCCGGCGGCAAGAACCATCGCCAATCAATATAGCGGAATGAACCGTCGCTATCAATATACCTGGCGGCAAGAACCATCGCCAATCAATACATCTGGCGGAATGAACTATCGCCAAGCAATATAGCGGAATGAACCGTCGCTATCAATATACCTGGCGGCAAGAACCATCTCCAATCAATACATCTGGCGGAATGAACCATCGCCAATCAATATAGCGGAATGAACCGTCGCTATCAATATACCTGGCGGCAAGAACCATCGCCAATCAATACATCTGGCGAAATGAACCATCGCCAATCAATATAGCAGAATGAAACATCTCTATCAATATATCCGGCGGCATAAACCATCGCCAATAGAATAGCCGGGTCCCTAGTCATTGTCACGGTAGTGTATTTTAATGCCCCTCGCTCGAATAAAACATGCGGTACTCCCACCCCTCGCTTCACATATAGGCGGCATAGAATAACCTTGCTTAAATGGACATGCGGCGCTCCCACCCCTCGCTTCACATTTTAGCGGCAAATATTCTTTCCTCGCCTCATATGATAACCACGCTTCAATGTGACATGCGGCGCTCCCACCCCTCGCTTCACATTTTAGCGGCACAAAACAATAAATAGTGGCAAGCATTTAAAATCATCACTCATCCATAACAATGACTCATGGGATATTCACCAAGTATTCCGTCTATACCTGCAACACAAAGCATATTCCATATTCCAACATACATCATCATGAGTGTATTTTAATGCACCTCGCTCAAATGTGACATGCGGCACTCCCACCCCTCGCTTCAACATTTGGCGGCAGAGCATTAAAATCATCACTCCATTGTACACAAGCAACCACAATGCATAATTCCATGATGTATATAAAACACAGGTTACCGTTTTGTGTCTTTCAACCCTGGCCTTAACCTTTCGCGTCATAGTGTCCCTACAGGAACAATCCCAAACCATGAGCATACGATAATCCATATTCCCCACAATATGATTATAATGAGTAAATGCATAAACTATGAGTACAAAGTACTTCCTGTATCCCAATGCATTTCAAAATGCTCCATTTGGTTGTCCCTGTGTCACAACTCGCAATCATAATGTGATGACCAGGGATTATAGATGTTAATCCCGGAGTGTTAATAACCCCTAAAGTTGTTTTACGTGGCAATTTGGAGTTTAATCAAGGTGTTGGGCCTTCTGGGCTCATTTATTTGGGTAGTTGGGATTGTTGGATCCCGAGGTTGAGATTGTATTCTCATTACGGTGTAAAACCTAAGAGTTGGGTTGTTGAAGTGTCTCGGATCTCGGGTGCTTTGTGTGGACACCGATAGGGGGTTTTGGAGTTAGAGAGAGAATTTTGGGAAACAGATGATTTTTAATGAATCATGATGTATTTGTGGGGCTATTAGTATTTCGGGGTATTTTTGCTATAAATACCAGTTGAACCCGAGATTTTAATTATTGGAACCATTTTTTCCCCACCTTTCCCGTCACTCTCTCTCTCCCCGCGTCCGCGCCATTTTCGTCTGCTTCGACCCCCGCCACTTCAAGCGCTGCGCCTGCTGCCGTCCGGCCGCTGTTCGGCGCGTCCGACCCACCGGTGGCTTCGTCTCTTCCAGGCGCACCTCTCCATACCAACAATTCGAAGTTTCGTCGCGCTTTGGGGTCGGATTTTGCAGAAGACGCAGACGCCCAAATTTTAGGGTTCTTCGATTTTGAACGTTTTCCTTCCGATTCTCGATTGGGTAACCTCCCTTACCCCTTTTCGTCATTATCGTGTAATTCCCTGCTATTTTTGGGTGGATTTGGTTCGAATTTCTTGCTGTTGGCGTGAGGGTTTGGTTCGAAAATTGGGGTTTTTGGCAGGGGGTGGTAATTCTTGTTATGGGTCGTTTATTACATGTTTTAGATGTATTATGGTGCTTAGTTTGGGTTCGAAAATTGGGGTTTTGGCAGGAGGAGCGATTCTTCATGTTGTTGACCGATTATTCATATTTAGTTGAATTATGGTGCTTAATTGAGTTCGAATATTGATGTGAGGGTTCGAAAATTTATGGGGAGTTCTTGAACAATTTTCAATAATGTCTCATTCGTTTTCCCTCCCTGCATGTGCCCTGCCCCGGGTCTTTTAAATGGTTGATTGTCTTGTGTTGACAATATTTTTGTTTAAGGGTATGGGTGTGCTTGAGCATGGGTTGCATGTTCGTAAATAATTGTGTATTATATATCGTGTTAGCACATCGTCCCTCGGGGCATGGAACTCGAACAAAGTCTGGCTCGAACTAAGGAGATTTAAGGTACGTGCGACGTACGAGCATTACTATATATTAGAGCATTTGTGAAATGCATAATGTATTTTGATTTCATTGAAAAATTGTGCATGAGGATTATATATATGTGTTGAGAAGCTATGAAGCGACCCAACCTTGACATCGCCGCCACAAGCGTGCGTGATACTAGAGTAGTATGACCTTATAAGAGATATGGGGTACTGGGTTTATATGACTATTGTAGGGCATTTGAGATGCCTGAGAATGATCGTGGAATCATGTATTCATTATAAGACATGTGAGATGTCTAAGTATAATGGAGAATTGGTAAAATAAATGCTAGGCATTTGAGCTATCTGTGATTGGTAGCAAAGTTGAAAATCAGTATTAGATATCGAGATATCTATACTTGTATGTATAATGAATTTGGAATCATTAATTATTGATACTTGAGAATCAGGCATGCTATGAGTTAAATCAATATGTTGATTTACTGATTTTGAGATTTGATGAGTTTGATGATTGTGAGAACAGGAACAGTACACGGAATCCCGGATGAGGACGTTGCCATCCAGGGAGTATCATTTAAAATTCATTAGTATTTACTTTTGTTGTAAATTATGAATTTCATTATTGTGATTATGGGATTTTGTGTATTGGTATGCTCACCCCGTTGGGGGCTGTCTCTGTTGGGGTAGGTGAACAGGTACATCGATGGCTGTGGAGCTGAGCTCGAGCTGTTGATTGGATGTACTCCCAGGATCGTGGTACCAGGGCTTGATGGAGCACGGTATCGTATAGAGTACTTATATACACCCGAAGGTTATATACATATTTATGATGCTTGCATGTGAGCACGGTTATGCTTGTATATGGGTTGTATATAAAGGCATGAGCCTTTCTCTCTTTCATTCTATGTTGTATGCAATTAAGGGTAGAATTGCTAATGATATGAGAGTCATGGGTGTATTATGTGGGTGTTGAAACCCATTTATGTTGTCTTATGTGTGGTGTCTTCCGTGGCTGGGAATTTACATAGCGTTGCTGTATTCTGTTGAGTATGTGTTTTCCCTGGCCGGGAACTATATATTGTGATATGCTTTTATTTCAGGATGGCTCTATTTATGGGGATACTCTGCCCAAATTTATATAAAAGTCCACCATGTAAAAAGTGGTGTAATGGGGATGGAAATGGGCGGAATCTATGAGTCTATTTGTTGGTAGAGATGATCTTAATGTTGAATATTAAAGAAATTTTGTAATTGCCATTCAATGGTAAAGTATCATCTGAGTTTCCCGATTGATTTTATTGAAAGCATGTGCCACACATAATGAGTAATACACTAATCAAGGGTTAAGGGCTTGGGGTCCTTACATTAGTGGTATCAGAGCAGTGGTTGCTCTTTGGAGCTGTTAAGAGCCTAGGGAGTTATTGATAGCACATATTTATGCATGATGACATTAATGTTGTATGACACAACTAGTTGTTATGTGCTTTTATGATATGAAAAGTGGTGTTGCTAATCATTGTGGTTGCAGGAATCGTGTAGAATGTGATGGGATGGCATTAATGGTGATGTCTGGCACTTCATGTATTATGTGTTAAGGGATCTGATTTTGTAGGAAAATCAGGAAATGTGAGACGTACGGGCTTCGGACGGTAAAACGTGTTACACATTTGATTATGTATATCATGGATAGTGAACCCTTACATGTGATGATATATGTGACATGATAGTGATATATTGTGATAATGGAACCAAATGTTGTGTTTGATTATCGTGGTAGAATTGATGAATGTTCCGGTAGCCTTTATCTCCGAGCGAGGGAGGTACTTGCCGCTGTCATGTCTAAGCGAGGTAACATGCCGCTGTCATTGTCGAAGCGAGGGGTCCTAAAATTCCGCTGTTGTATTGGGACCGGAACAGTCACAATTCTAGTGATTAATGTGGAATATTGTGGTTATAACTGGAACGTGATATCGATCATTATATTGTGAACTGTGGTATTAACCTGGATGCAGGTACATGGAGCTAGTGGAAGTTCCGGTAGTTGTTATATTCGAGCGAGGGAGGTACTTGCCGCTGTCATATGAAGCGATGGTAATATGATATTTGCCGCTGTCATGTCTAAGCGAGGTAACATGCCGCTGTCATTGTCGAAGCGAGGGATATCATATGATGCCGCTATATGTCGAAGCGAGGGGTCCTAAAATTCCGCGGCTATAACAAGACCGGAACAACCACATTATCGATATTAATAGCGATGTCTCATTCCGCTGTATTGATTGACGATGGTTCTTGCCGCCGGATGTATTGATAGCGATGGTTCATTCCGCTATATTGATTGGCGATGATTCTTGCCGCCGGATATATTGATAGCGATGGTTCATTCCGCTATATTGATTGGCGATGATTCTTACCGCCGGATATATTGATAGCGATGGTTCATTCCGCTATATTGATTGGCGATGATTCTTGCCGTCGGATATATTCATAGCGATGGTTCGTTCCGCTATTCTATTGGCGATGACTTATGCCGCCGGGTGTTCATAGCGATGGTACATTCCGCTACATCTATGGCGATGGTTCATGCCGCCAGATGTCTATAGCGATGTGTTATGCCGCTGACTCTATGACGAGGGATTATGCCACCGATTCTATTGTGATGCCCCGAAATTAATTAATGGCAATCTGGACATTAGTTATGTTTATATGATGAATTATTGCGATGATTAAGTTATGTGTGGAAAATGAAGTGTTAACATGATTTTATTGTGTTGATTTTAATTATAAGGAAAGTATGGATTTAATGAAGTTGGTTGCATTTTTGTAAAATGCTTTTAAAATACCATGTTGGGATGTTTTATACATCATGTTAATTTGGGGTACAAGTTATCCCCGAGGTATGTTGGTCCATCTGAAGTATTGCAGCATATCGGTACTTTGGCCTACCGTTTGGCTCTACCGCCGTCTTTATCTGGGATTCATGATGTTTTTCACGTTTCTATGATGCGGAAATATGAGCTAGACCCGTCTCATGTATTACAGCCTACTGAAGTGCAGTTAGACTCAGATGTATCCTACGTTGAACGACCGGTCAGAATTCTGGATCGTGAGGATCGCAGATTACGAAGCAAGATTATACCGATGGTCAAAGTTCAGTGGGATCGTCGGGGGTGTCGAGGAGGCTACGTGGGAGACGGAGCGGCATATGGTACAGCACTACCTAGAACTATTCTCTTGTATGTGATTTATGTTTAGTTTCTTTTGGGGTAAGTGCATGCGATTTCGAGGACGAAATCTTATAAGTAGGGGAGTATTGTGATGCCCCGAAATTAATTAATGGTAATCTGGACATTAATTATGTTTATATGATGAATTATTGCGATGATTAAGTTATGTGTGGAAAATGAAGAGTTAACATGATTTTATTGTGTTGATTTTAATTATAAGGAAAGTATGGATTTAATGAAGTTGGTTGCATTTTTGTAAAATGCCTTTAAAATACCATGTTGGGATGTTTTATACATCATGTTAATTTGGGGTACAATTTTTAATAACCCCACTATATTCCCCTTTTATTCCATTTCCCTTCACTTCTCTCCCCACCACTCTAAAATCCCCAATTCATTCCCAAAGCCCTAACCTCACCCCCATTTTCGAAATCCTTCAAAGGAGGAAGGAGGAAGCTCCACAAAACTTGTGTTTGTGTAATCTTTGTTAAGATTTGGAGTCTTCAAGAGGTATGGAACCCTTCCTTAAGTTTTTATGATGTTTGGTTTTGAAATGGGATGTTTTTGAAGTGTTTTAGGTGGGTTTGGTTGGGTATGTGTTGTATGTTGTTGGGGTATGATTTTTGAAGTGTTTTATGTGGGTTTTAGTGGGTTATGATGTTGTTGATGTTGTAGGAAAGTTTGGTTTTGTAAGGTATGAGGATGAGCTTGAAAAATGTACAAAAATGGCAAAACATCGCGCACCAGCAGGTGGCGATCGATCGCCTGAAATGAGGCAATCGATCGCCGATGGCCAGTAGCCATTTCACGTAGCAGGCGATCGATCGCCGCAGGGCAAAAAGTGAGGCGATCGATCGCCTCGTGCAGCGATCGATCGCCGCTGTTTAAAACATGGCAAATTATGTTTTTTGTTGAATTTTTGGTATTTGGGTATTGTTTAGCTTCTAATATCGATTTGTATGGTTGTGTGGAACCATCCCAGGTGCCAACAACATCGAGAAGATAGAGTTCTTCAATTTCTCCACTCTTGGAATTAAGGTACGTAAGAAGCGTACGGACACACTCCTAACTCTGACTATGCATTGATTGCATAATTATTTATGATGATTATGATGACTATTGTGATAAGTAAGTTTATGATGATGATGTTTATGATGATGATTGTGATAAATAAGTTTAAGATGATTAAGTTTATAATGATGTTATACGATGTTATTATGTGGTAAGATGCCACGGGGTAAGACGCCCATATGGTAAGATGCCATACAATGATATTATGTGGTAAGATGCCACGGGGTAAGATGCCCATATGGTTACGTGGTAAGATGCCACACGATATTATGGTATGGTAAGGTGCCATACGATAGGGTAAGATGCCCACGTGGTAAGATGCCACACGATGTTATGATATGGTAAGATGTCATACGATGGGGTAAGATGCCCATATGCACGAATGTGAATCAGGGTCAACAAAAAGAAACTGACGAATAACCAACATGTTTACTTAACTATGATTTTGTACATTTACTGTTATATTTATAAGACGATGATGCTATAAGATGACGATGCTTATATGATGATGATGATATATGATGATGATGATGTTATAAGATGACGATGCTATAAGATGACGATGCTTATATGATGATGATGCTATATGATGATGATGTTATAAGATGACGATGTTATAAGATGATGATGCTATAAGATGATGATGCTTATATGATGATGATGCTATATGATGATGATGTTATAAGATGATGATGATGTTATAAGATGATGATGCTATAAGATGATGATGCTTACATGATGATGATGTTATAAGATGATGATATTTATAAAATGATGATACTTATATGATGATGATGCTATATGATGACGATGTTATAAGATGATGATGATGTTATAAGATGATGATGCTATAAGATGATGATGCTTATATGATGATGATGTTATAAGATGATGATATTTATAAAATGATGATGCTTATATGATGATGATATTATAAGATGATGATTTTAATCATTCATGTCAAGAATTAATGATTATATGCATGGCTATGAAACAGGGACAACCAAAGAGGGTTAATGCGATTAACCAGGAAGTATACGTTACCAATTATTTTCATGCATTTATTTATATGTCATTGCCTTATGATGTTAAGTAACGATGTACATGCTCATGATGGGTTGTTCCTGTAGGTACACTTTTGGACCGAAGGGCTAAGGGTCGGGTTGAGGCAGTGAGCTAAAAGGAGCATGAAAGAAGATAGGATACAGGACTTTTGGATAGTCTCTACTCTAGGAGTAGTATAATTCTATCACTTTAACATTCATTATTGAGAATGTAATGAGTTAAGTTTTGAAATTTCATTGTTGGCCTGAAATCTTATTAGCTCAAAGCTACAACCGGAATCCTAAGTCGTTATGAATGCATGTTTAGTCCATAAATTGTGTAATAAGATGATGTTAAGGTAGGAAGACCCTACATTAGTGGTATCAGAGCAGTGGTTAGATAACCCGGGAATGAGTGAAGGGTAGCCTTAGCAATAAATTGGCTAGGTGCTTACTTTTAAACATGTTTTATGCATATGTTGCATATGAAGTATATGATGTTGCACTAACATGTTTTACTTCTCTAACGATGTATTATATGAACTGCTTTTGGGTATCGTTGTTAACCCTTGTGTTGCAGCATGGCAGCAAATGCTGAAGTAAATGATGCGATTTCATATGCACTTCTCCGTCGCCCATGCCTCTAGTAGTCTCGACACCCGCTGGAAGAAGTTTGATAACTGATCAGATTGGTTATGACGGCCTCATTTATTTTGAGGGTAACGAGCTGAGGACAGACTTGATTGTTCTGGGAATGTCAGACTTCGAATGCATTGTGGGCATCGATGTGCTGAACAAGTATCAGGCAGTTGTGGACTGCAGACAAGGACTGTCCGATTCAGGTCTGATATGGGAGTCCAATGGACATTCTATGGGGATGGTTCCCGTTCAAGGATTCCGTTAATATCTGCTGTCAAGATGGCGCAGTTATTGGAACGAGACCATAAAGGATATCTCATCTATGCTGTTGATATTACTGAAAAGAGGAAAGAGTTAAAGGTTGAGGATGTGCCCGTAGTGGCGGTGTTTCCTGATGTATTTCCGGAAGAGATTCCCGGATTCCCACCGACGAGAGAGGTCGAGTTTGGGATTAAGTTACTACCAGGGACGTCTACCATTTCTCGTGCCCCGTATAGGATGGCACCAGCGGAGCTAAGGGAGTTAAATGTTCAGTTGCAGGAGCTCCTTGACAAGGGCTATATACACCCTAGCATATCACCCTGGGGGTGCACCAGTCCTATTTGTCAAAAAGAAAGATGGTTCGATGCGGCTGTGCATCGATTTCAGACAACTGAACAAAGCCATAGTGAAGAATAAGTATCCGCTTCCGGGGATTGATGATTTGTTAGATCAACTGCAGAGTACGAGGCTCTACAGTAAGATCGATCTGAGATCGAGATCGGGGTATCATCAGATTCGAGTTCGAGAGGATGATGTACAGAAGACAGCTTCCAGGACTAGATATGGGCACTACGGATTCTTAGTCATGCCTTTTGGGGTGACGGATGCCCCAGCTGTTTTATGAGCCTGATGAACAGGGTGCTCCAACCATGTTTGGATCAGTTCGTCATAGTTTTCATTGACGATGTGCTTATTTACTCTCGAACTGAAGAGGAACACGTAAAGCACTTGAGAACAGTACTCCAGATCATTAGGGATTGCCAGACCCCTGACACAGCTGACTCAGAAAGGAGTGCCGTTCTATTGGTCCGAAGCTTGTGAGGAAAGCTTCCAAGAATTGAAGCGTCGTTTGACTACGGCACCTATATTGGTGATTCCTTCTGAGAATAAGAGGTTTGCCTTGTACACGAATGCATCACTGCAGGGTTTGGACTGTGTGCTGATGCAAGATAAGCATGTGGTGACTTATGCATCGAGGCGGTTGAAACCACATGAGGCTAGGTACCCAGTCCATGATTTGGAGCTGGCAGCCATTATATCTGCCTTGAAGATTTGGAGGCATTACTTGCATGGTACGTCGTTTGCCATCTACACGGACCATAAGATCCTGAAGTTTTGTTCACACAGGCTGAATTGAATATGCGTCAAGAAGATGGATGGATTTGCTCAAGGATTATGACTGTGAGATTGAGTACCATCCTGGTAAAGCAAATTGGATAGCAGACGCCTTAAGTCGGAAGGCAAAGAGTACTGCTGAAGACGCTATGTGTTTATCAGCTATGATGACCTCTTGTTACCATTTGGGCTATGATTTTGATGTGGACACGTCGCCGGTGCAAGTGTCGACCTTATTGGCTGAGCCGGACATATTTGAGGCTATTAGGAAAGCCTAGAGGTCAGATGATGAGGTTCAGAGGTGGTCGATATTAGTACTTCGAGGTCAGCCATCAAAGTTTAGAGTGGCTGAGGATGATTCCTTAAGACTCGGCAACCGCTGGGTAGTCCCAAATACGCCGGAGTTGCGTAAAGGAATCTTGAAGCAAGCTCACAGTAGCCGGTTCAGTATCCACCCAGGAAGAAGAAAGTGGTATAAGGATCTAAGTGGTCAGTTTTGGTGGAGACGCATAAAGTGTGATGTTATGACCTTCGTCAAGAGATGTTTGATCTGCCAACGGGTGAAGGCAGAAAGGCAGAGGCCTGGTGGCGAGCTGAAGAGCTTGGAGGTACCTAAGTGGGAGTGGGAGCACGTATCTATGGACCTTGTGACCCACTTTCCAAGGACGGCCTCTGGATTTTATGCGATCTGGGTGATCGTGGATAGGCTAACGAAGGTAGCTCACTTCATCCCTTGTCATGTGTCTTTCACATACCTAAAGATGACCCAATTTTATGTGCGAGATGTGGTGTTGCATGGGATTCCAGTCTCGATTGTGTCTGACAGAGACCCAAGGTTTACTCCACATTTCTGGGAGGGTCTTCAGACAGCTTTGGGCACAGAAGTGTTACTGAGTACAGCTTCTCACCCTCAGTCAGACGGCCAGACAGAGCGTACCCTTCAGACGCTTGAGGACATGTTGAGGGCATGTGTTTTGGAGTTTGATGCTCCGTGGCAAGATTCAGTGCCAATGATGGAGTTCTCCTATATTAACAGCTATCAGACGAGCATTCAAATAACTCCTTTTGAAGCTCTTTACGGACGACGATGTAGGTCACCGCTGTATTGGGAGGACTTGACTAGTAAAGCGGTCGGAGGACCGGATATGATTAAGGATATGTAAGACAAGATTAAGTTGATACGCCAAAAGATGAAGGCGACCCAGGATAGGCAAGTAGCCTATGCCAACAAGCAGCGACGACCGCTAGAATTCCAAGTAGGAGACAAGGTCTTCTTGAAAATCTCACCCTTCAGGGGTGTAGTTCGTTTTGGTATGCGGGGGAAGTTATCCCCGAGGTATGTTGGTCCATATGAAGTATTGCAGCATATCGGTACTTTGGCCTACCGTTTGGCTCTACCGCCGTCTTTATCTGGGATTCATGATGTTTTTCACGTTTCTATGTTGCGGAAATATGAGCCAGACCCGTCTCATGTATTACAGCCTACTGAAGTGCAGTTAGACTCAGATGTATCCTACGTTGAACGACCGGTCAGAATTCTGGATCGTGAGGATCGCAGATTACGAAGCAAGATTATACCGATGGTCAAAGTTCAGTGGGATCGTCGGGGTGTCGAGGAGGCTACGTGGGAGACGGAGCGGCATATGGTACAGCACTACCTGGAACTATTCTCTTGTATGTGATTTATGTTTAGTTTCTTTTGGGGTAAGTGCATGCGATTTCGAGGACGAAATCTTATAAGTAGGGGAGTATTGTGATGCCCCGAAATTAATTAATGGCAATCTGGACATTAATTATGTTTATATGATGAATTATTGCGATGATTAAGTTATGTGTGGAAAATGAAGTGTTAACATGATTTTATTGTGTTGATTTTAATTATAAGGAAAGTATGGATTTAATGAAGTTGGTTGCATTTTTGTAAAATGCTTTAAACTACCATGTTGGGATGTTTTATACATCATGTTAATTTGGGGTACAATTTTTAATAACCCCACTATATTCCCCTTTTATTCCATTTCCTTCACTTCTCTCCCCACCACTCTAAAATCCCCAATTCATTCCCAAAGCCCTAACCTCACCCCCATTTTCGAAATCCTTCAAAGGAGGAAGGAGGAAGCTCCACAAAACTTGTGTTTGTGTAATCTTTGTTAAGATTTGGAGTCTTCAAGAGGTATGGAACCCTTCCTTAAGTTTTTATGATGTTTGGTTTTGAAATGGGATGTTTTTGAAGTGTTTTAGGTGGGTTTGGTTGGGTATGTGTTGTATGTTGTTGGGGTATGATTTTTGAAGTGTTTTATGTGGGTTTTAGTGGGTTATGATGTTGTTGATGTTGTAGGAAAGTTTGGTTTTGTAAGGTATGAGGATGAGCTTGAAAAATGTACAAAAATGGCGAAAAATCGCGCACCAGCAGGTGGCGATCGATCGCCTGAAATGAGGCAATCGATCGCCGATGGCCAGTAGCCATTTCACGTAGCAGGCGATCGATCGCCTGAAATGAAGCGATCGATCGCCGCAGGGCAAAAAGTGAGGCGATCGATCGCCTCGTGCAGCGATCGATCGCCGCTGTTTAAAACATGGCAAATGATGTTTTTTGTTGAATTTTTGGTATTTTGCTATTGTTTAGCTTCTAATATCGATTTGTATGGTTGTGTGGAACCATCCCAGGTGCCAACAACATCGAGAAGATAGAGTTCTTCAATTTCTCCACTCTTGGAATTAAGGTACGTAAGAAGCGTACGGGCATCGGACGGTAACACACTCCTAACTCTGACTATGCATTGATTGCATAATTATTTATGATGATTATGATGACTATTGTGATAAGTAAGTTTATGATGATGATGTTTATGATGATGATTGTGATAAATAAGTTTAAGATGATATGATAATTAAGTTTATAATGATGTTATACAATGTTATTATGTGGTAAGATGCCACGGGGTAAGACGCCCATATGGTAAGATGCCATACAATGATATTATGTGGTAAGATGCCACGGGGTAAGATGCCCATATGGTTATGTGGTAAGATGCCACACGATATTATGATATGGTAAGGTGCCATACGATAGGGTAAGATGCCCACGTGGTAAGATGCCACACGATGTTATGATATGGTAAGATGTCATACGATGGGGTAAGATGCCCATATGCACGAATGTGAATCAGGGTCAACAAAAAGAAACAGACGAATAACCAGCATGTTTACTTAACTATGATTTTGTACATTTACTGTTATATTTATAAGACGATGCTTATATGATGATGATGCTATATGATGATGATGATGTTATAAGATGACGATGCTATAAGATGACGATGCTTATATGATGATGATGCTATATGATGATGATGTTATAAGATGACGATGTTATAAGATGATGATGCTATAAGATGATGATGCTTATATGATGATGATGCTATATGATGATGATGTTATAAGATGATGATGATGTTATAAGATGATGATGCTATAAGATGATGATGCTTACATGATGATGATGTTATAAGATGATGATATTTATAAAATGATGATACTTATATGATGATGATGCTATATGATGACGATGTTATAAGATGATGATGATGTTATAAGATGATGATGCTATAAGATGATGATGCTTATATGATGACGATGTTATAAGATGATGATATTTATAAAATGATGATGCTTATATGATGATGATATTATAAGATGATGATTTTAATCATTCATGTCAAGAATTAATGATTATATGCATGGCTATGAAACAGGGACAACCAAAGAGGGTTAATGCGATTAACCAGGAAGTATACGTTACCAATTATTTTCATGCATTTATTTATATGCCATTGCCTTATGATGTTAAGTAACGATGTACATGCTCATGATGGGTTGTTCCTGTAGGTACACTTTTGGACCGAAGGGCTAAGGGTCGGGTTGAGGCAGTGAGCTAAAAGGAGCATGAAAGAAGATAGGATACAGGACTTTTGGATAGTCTCTACTCTAGGAGTAGTATAATTCTATCGCTTTAACATTCATTATTGAGAATGTAATGAGTTAAGTTTTGAAATTTCATTGTTGGCCTGAAATCTTATTAGCTCAAAGCTACAACCGGAATCCTAAGTCGTTATTAATGCATGTTTAGTCCATAAATTGTGTAATAAGATGTTGTTAAGGTAGGAAGACCCTACATCTATTGTAATGCCTCGATTTGTTGTATACACGTGTGATATGATTATGGTGTAATTATATCAAGTAGCGGTATGATATTGGGGGTTCGGGTGGAACCAAGAATGAAATAATACATGTATGAAATGATATATGGCAAGGGCAAGGAATGAAACATGGTGTATAATGATTTAATAACATATCAAGGCATGAACTAGTAGGCATTTGATTATGCATGTGAATTTACTTGCAATTGGAATTGCATTTGAATTTGGAGTTCATTTCATGTACATGTTACTTAACATTTAATTACTTCTAAATGACATGATAGCAAGTGAATTAGGGAACTAAGGATCTATATCAAGTGGATTAGGGAGGTGGAATCACATACTACACTACTTTCACCTCAAAATCTCTACAAAGCTCCTCTCCAAACCCTTAGAGATTTAATAGTTGAAGCTTGGTTTTTCACTTGTGATTTGAACTAAGAAGTTGGGTGAAGTGATTTCTTCACATCTTGGTAAGGAATTCATGAGTTTAAGCTTGATTTATGTGTTGTGTATGAAGTATGTGAAGTTGAGTCTCAAGTGTTCATGCTTAGAATCATAACATGTTTATATGCCAAGAATTGAATGTTATAAGGATAGAAACATGTTTATATGAACTTAGGGATTACATGAGACATGGTTATATGTGATTTTATGAGTAGGAGAAGATATACCATGAGGATAAGCTCAAAATCACCATGGTTTCAAAATTTTATCTTCGACCGATCGATCGCTGGAGCGTACCGATCGATCGGTAAAACAGGGGAAAATGTAAGGCGGTGCATGTACCGATCGATCGCTGAAAGCGACCGATCGATCGGTACAATGCCGTAGCATTTTTGAGAAATTCAACTATTTAAGCGATCGATCGCTGGCTTTTGACCGATCGATCGCTAGGGTTACTTGTTTGGACCGATCGATCGCTAGGGTGACTGATCGATCGGTAGACTTAAAATGTGTATCTTTTTGAGAATTTGATTTTAATGCCTATGATAACATGATATATTATTGGCATTGTTGTAGCACCATCACAGGGGACAGGACAACGAGGCAATTAGCCAGGGACGACTGATTTATATCGTTTGTGTCGCTTTCTAGGTACGTGTTGACGTACGGAGTATAGATATTGTGTGATGATGTTATGAGATTGATATCATATGAATTGTGTGATGTTAGTATCATATGATTGGTAGATCATATGCATGTACATTCATGGATATCATGTGTTTGAGATATACGCCTGGTTTGGGTATATGCTCGGTTATGTTACATAGAGATATACGCCTGGTTTTGGGTATATGCTCGGTTATGTTACATAGAGATATACGTCTGGTTTGGGTATATGCTCGGTTATACTATAGAGATATACGCCGGTTTTGGGTATATGCTCTGGCTATTATCATTTGAGGACGGTACTATGATATGCGCTGCTAATATGAAGATGTGAGGTGGTTCCACTGACATATTGAGCTGATTAGGCATATCATTTTTGTCTCGTGATAATAGGGTACTTGTTGATACATGTCATGACATGATGCATTTGTTGATGCATGATACAGAGCATTCACGTTAGATGATTTATTTGTGCTTTATCATTGATATTGATATTGTGGTTTGATATTGCACTGAGATATTGTTATCTATACTCATTGTGTGAATGTTTCTGTAGGGACTCATAGACGTGGGGAGCGTGAGTCATGATTTCCGCTGTGAGGGGAACCACTGCATTTGGGTTATCTTGGAGTAGGTTGTTACTTGTATATGTGATGTATAGTTGGTTAAGGTTTTGTAAACCTTGTAACAACTTAACTAGTAAGATAATCTAAATCAGTGCATGTTATTACTTAATTCAGACTCACATATGTATGTTTAATTGAATACATAATGGATTAAGTAACGAGGACCCCACATTAGTGGTATCAGAGCAGTGGTTCGAAAACGGGGTGAACATGGGTAGAGGAAGTGTATTAGGGAGTTACCTAAACACTTTGAGAATGGTAATAGCATGTTAGTATTTGCAATATACGGTTATTCTAACATGTTATATCCTTGTGAATGTTATTGTTAACCCTTGATCTACAGCTATGACAGACAGAGGGTATCATGAGGATGTTGGGGATGCCTTAAGTGGCAATGCTAGTGTGAGGATGGTTCCTGTGCCACCACCACCGATTGAGCAAGGGCCAGTGGAACAGGTACTGTTGCCTGGAGAATTAACATTGACGCAGTTTCTGAGTTATCAGCCACCCAGGTTTGAGGGGACTGAATCAGGAGAACTAGCAGAGGAGTGGCTGGAACGTGTAGAACATATATTTGTAGCAGCACCGTGTGCCAAGACAGCTTGGTTACGCTTAGCTGAATTCCAGTTAGCTAAGAAAGCTATGATGTGGTGGAAATCCACAGTGCTTGAGTTGAGGGCTCAAGGACAGACAGTTAACTGGGATGTGTTTAGAACGAAGTTCTTGGAGCATTATTTCTCTGTTGCTGCAAGGCAGAGGAAAGAGGATGAATTTACAAATTTGAGACAGGGATTAATGACAGTATCTGATTATGCTGTGCACTATTCTTCTTTGCTCCGGTATGTGCCACATATCGCTGTAAACACAAAAGCAAAGATCAGACAGTTTGTGAAAGGGTTGAGGCCTGAATTATTTGATAGGGTAATGTCCAATAACCCTACATCATATGAAGAAGCGTTGACTAGAGCCGAGATGGCTGAGATTGCTGTAGGAGTATATAAAGATGTTGGACAAGCCCAACCACCTACATCTGACAGTATAAGACCTAGAGGAGAACCATTTAAAGCATCACGAGGTGGTGCATCTTCATCTAGGTTTAGTGGGAAACGTTTTGGACCACGGAAAGGGGATGACCGAAGAACAAAGGGACAGTTCCAAGGTAGTAGTAGTGGCAGTGGTGTGCAATGTTTTAAATGTGGTGGACCACATTTGAAACGAGATTGTCCTCAATTGAATCCAGTAGTTTGTTTCCGTTGTGGGAAACCGGGACATGTGATCCGTGATTGTACTCAAGTGGGTGGACAACAGAGGAGAGGACCCATTTCAGAGACTACAGTACAACAGAGACCACAGGGTGAACCACAGTCTGGTGGAGGGCAGAGGACAGGAACACCTCAGGCTCAAGTGTATGCACTGAATAGGGAGGAAGCAGAGGCAGCTCCTGATGCTGTGATAGCGGGTAAGTGTACTTTGTTTACTTATCCTGCTTTACTGTTGATTGATACTGGTGCATCACATTCATTTATTGCACAAACATTTATTGATCGGTATCATATATGCTCGTCTCCACTGTTGATGCCTCTTTATGTCTCGACACCCATGGGAACTACTGTGATGACTTGTCAGAGTGTGTCTGATTGTGCTATTCAGTTTGAGACTGAGTATGGATTACAGACTGATTTGATTGTGTTAGACATGTCCGATTGTGATTGCATCCTTGGAATTGATGTATTGAGTAAATATCAATCTGTTGTGGATTGTAGTCAGAAGGTAGTAAGATTTCAGTCTGCTACTGGAACTCAATGGTATTTCTATGGCCAAGGATCGAGAGCAAGGATTCCTTTGATATTAGCAATCCGAATGTCGCGTTTGTTAGAGCATGGACATGCGGGTTATTTGATATATGCCCTTGATGTAACTGAACAGAAAAGAGAACGGAAAGTGGAGGAGATACCAGTGGTTGCAGAATATGCGGATGTGTTTCCAGATGAGATACCTGGATTCCCACCGAGTCGAGAAGTGGAATTTGGTATTGATTTAATACCTGGTACTTCTGCAATTTCACGGGCTCCTTATCAGATGGCACCAACTGAATTGAATGAATTGAAAACTCAATTACAAGATTTATTGGACAAGGGGTACATACGTCCTAGTGTATCGCCTTGGGGTGCTCCGGTCTTATTTGTTAAGAAGAAGGATGGGACAATGAGATTGTGTATTGACTATAGACAATTGAACAAGGTAACAATAAAGAATAAGTATCCTCTTCCTCGTATTGATGATTTGTTTGATCAGTTGCAGGGATCAAAGATTTATTCTAAGATTGATCTGAGGTCAGGATATCATCAAATATGTGTGAGGGAAGGAGATATACAGAAGACAGCATTCAGAACTCGTTATGGGCATTATGAGTTTCTGGTGATGCCATTTGGAGTGACAAATGCTCCTGCTGTCTTTATGAGTTTAATGAATCGGGTTTTCCAGGAATACCTTGATCGTTTTGTCATTGTCTTTATTGATGATATACTGATCTATTCGCAGAGTGATGCGGAACATGTTCAACATTTGCATATGGTATTGCAATTGTTGAGGACACATCAGTTGTATGCCAAACTCAGTAAGTGTGAGTTTTGGTTGACTAGTGTCGGCTTTTTGGGGCATGTCATTTCAGAAGAAGGTATATCAGTTGATCCAAAGAAAGTTGAAGCAGTGTTGAATTGGTCAGCACCTACTTCTGTGCCAGAGATTCGTAGTTTCTTAGGTTTGGCTGGATATTATAGACGGTTTGTTGAAGGATTTTCAGCGATCGCCAAACCATTGACACATTTGACACAGAAGGGTGTATCATTTCAATGGTCAGAGGCTTGTGAGCGTAGTTTTCAGGAATTAAAACATTGATTGACTACAGCTCCAGTCTTGATCATTCCTTCGGAGCATGACAGGTTTGCATTATATACTGATGCATCTTTACTAGGTTTGGGTTGTGTATTGATGCAGGACAAACATGTAGTGGCTTATGCATCATGACAGTTGAAGCCACGTGAAATGAGATATCCAGTGCATGATCTGGAATTGGCTGCCATTGTCTTTGCATTGAAGATATGGTGACATTATTTATATGGTACGTCTTTTACCATATACACAGATCATAAAAGTTTAAAATTTCTATTCACTCAAGCAGAGTTGAATATGAGACAAAGGAGATGGATGGATCTGTTAAAAGATTATGATTGTGAGATTGAATATCATCCAGAAAAGGCTAATCTTACAGCAGATGCTCTGAGTCGAAAGGTACATCATACGGCTGATGAGATGATTTATTTATCCGCATTGATGACTTCTTGTTGTACTTTGGGTTATGATTTTGATGTAGAAAGAGTGCCAGTAAGGGTATCAACATTGTTGGTTGAACCCGACATTTTTGAGAAAATCAGAATGGCACAACTGACTGATGATGAAGTACAACATTGGAAGGAAAGGATAAGTTAAGGACAAACATCTCAATTTGTACTTACAAATGATGGAACGTTGAAGTACAGAAACTGTTGGGTAGTACCCGCTTCATTGGGACTACGCCAAGAACTACTACAACGTGCTCATTGTAGTAGATACAGTATACATCCTGGAGGAAAGAAAATGTATCATGATTTACGTACACAATTTTGGTGGAAACGTATGAAACAGGATGTGTTAAATTTTATGAAACGGTGTTTGATCTGTCAACAAGTGAAAGCGGAAAGACAGAGACCAGGAGGTGAATTACATAGTTTGGAAATTCCTCAGTGGAAATGGGAACATATCACGATGGATTTTGTGACTCATTTGCCACGGACGTCTTCTGGTTGCGATGCTATTTGGGTGATTGTTGACCGACTCACCAAAGTATCTCATTTTGTGCCATATTGTATGACGTTTACATATCTGAGAATGGCACAGTTGTACATTCAACATGTAGTGAGACTACATGGTATTCCAGTTTCCATTGTATTGGATAGAGATCCGAGATTTACTTCTCATTTCTGGGAAGGGTTACAGACAGCGTTGGGAACTGAAGTGCGGTTGAGTACAGCATATCATCCTCAGACAGATGGACAAACAGAGTGTACGATACAGACACTGGAGGATATGTTGCGTGCCTGTGTATTAGAGTTTGATAACTCTTGGCAAGAGTCATTGCCTTTAGTGGAATTTTCATATAACAACAGTTATCAATCTAGTATACAGATGGCACCATTTGAGGCTTTATATGGGCGACGATGTAGATCGCCATTGTATTGGGATGATGTGGATCAGTCTTCCTTATATGGACCGGATATGATTCATGAAATGGAAGAGAAAGTAAAGATAATTCGATTGAAACTTAAAGCTGCTCAGGACAGACAGGCTGCTTATGCCAATAAGCGACGTAGACCACTTGAATTTCAAATTGGTGACCGTGTGTTCTTAAAAATCTCACCTTTTAAAGGTGTAGTACGGTTTGGTAAACGTGGAAAATTGTCTCCACGGTATGTTGGTCCGTATGAGGTATTGCAACGTATTGGTACGTTGGCATATCGCTTAGCACTACCACCGGCCTTGAGTAGTATTCATGATGTTTTTCATGTTTCACTGTTGAGGAAGTATGAACCAGATCCGAGTCATATCTTACAGTTACCTGATGTACAGTTGGATACAGATGTGTCGTATGAGGAACGACCGGTTATGATCTTGGATCGAGCTGAACGCAGGTTGCGTAATAAAGTGATTCCTATGGTTAAGGTACAGTGGGACATGCGGGGTGTCGAAGAGGCAACGTGGGAGACGGAGCAGCATATGATGCAACAGTATCCGGATTTGTTTTCTGGTATGTCGATATGTTATTTATACATGTTTCTTATGTTACATATATCATATATGTTCTTATGTGCAGCATGTATTATGATATTTGTATATGCAATTTCGATGATGAAATTTAATAAGTGGGGGAGAATTGTAATGCCTCGATTTGTTGCATACACGTGTGATATGATTATGGTGTAATTATATCAAGTAGCGGTATGATATTGGGGGTTCGGGTGGAACCAATAATGAAATAATACATGTATGAAATGATATATGGCAAGGGCAAGGAATGAAACATGGTGTATAATGATTTAATAACATATCAAGGCATGAACTAGTAGGCATTTGATTATGCATGTGAATTTACTTGCAATTGGAATTGCATTTGAATTTGGAGTTCATTTCATGTACATGTTACTTAACATGTAATACTTCTAAATGACATGATAGCAAGTGAATTAGGGAACTAAGGATCTATATCAAGTGGATTAGGGAGGTGGAATCACATACTACACCACTTTCACCTCAAAATCTCTACAAAGCTCCTCTCCAAACCCTTAGAGATTTAATAGTTGAAGCTTGGTTTTTCACTTGTGATTTGAACTAAGAAGTTGGGTGAAGTGATTTCTTCACATCTTGGTAAGGAATTCATGAGTTTAAGCTTGATTTATGTGTTGTGTATGAAGTATGTGAAGTTGAGTCTCAAGTGTTCATGCTTAGAATCATAACATGTTTATATGCCAAGAATTGAATGTTATAAGGATAGAAACATGTTTATATGAACTTAGGGATTACATGAGACATGGTTATATGTGATTTTATGAGTAGGAGAAGATATACCATGAGGATAAGCTCAAAATCGCCATGGTTTCAAAATTTTAAATTCGACCGATCGATCGCTGGAGCGTACCGATCGATCGGTAAAACAGGGGAAAGTGTAAGGCGGTGCATGTACCGATCGATCGCTGAAAGCGACCGATCGATCGGTACAACGCCGTAGCATTTTTGAGAAATTCAACTATTTAAGCGATCGATCGCTGGCTTTTGACCGATCGATCGCTAGGGTTACTTGTTTGGACCGATCGATCGCTAGGGTGACCGATCAATCGGTAGACTTAAAATGTGTATCTTTTTGAGAATTTGATTTTAATGCCTATGATAACATGATATATTATTGGCATTGTTGTAGCACCATCACAGGGGACAGGACAACGAGGCAATTAGCCAGGGACGACTGATTTATATCGTTTGTGTCGCTTTCCAGGTACTTGTTGACGTACGGAGTATAGATATTGTGTGATGATGTTATGAGATTGATATCATATGAATTGTGTGATGTTAGTATCATATGATTGGTAGTATCACATGCATGTACATTCATGGATATCATGTGTTTGAGATATACGCCTGATTTTGGTATATGCTCGGTTATGTTACATAGAGATATACGCCTGGTTTTGGGTATATGCTCGGTTATGTTACATAGAGATATACGCCTGGTTTGGGTATATGCTCGGTTATACTATATAGAGATATACGCCGGTTTTGGGTATATGCTCTGGCTATTATCATTTGAGGACGGTACTATGATATGTGCTGCTAATATGAAGATGTGAGGTGGTTCCACTGACATATTGAGCTGATTAGACATATCATTTTAGTCTCGTGATAATAGGGTACTTGTTGATACATGTCATGACATGATGCATGATACAGAGCATTCACGTTAGATGATTTATTTGTGCTTTATCATTGATATTGATATTGTGGTTTGATATTGCACTGAGATATTGTTATCTATACTCATTGTGTGAATGTTTCTGTAGGGACTCATAGACGTGGGGAGCGTGAGTCATGATTTCCGCTGTGAGGGGAACCACTGCATAGGGGTTATCTTGGAGTAGGTTGTTACTTGTATATGTGATGTATAGTTGGTTAAGGTTTTGTAAACCTTGTAACAACTTAACTAGTAAGATAATCTAAATCAGTGCATGTTATTACTTAATTCAGACTCACATATGTATGTTTAATTGAATATATAATGGATTAAGTAACGAGGACCCCACATCTATAGCGACGGGTTATGCCGCTATATACATGACGCTGGATTACGCCACCTACGAGCGATGGGTGCTGATTGCGTACCACTGTTGGATGACGGAGACAGGTATGCCGCTATATTGTTAGCAATGAGGTATGGCATATTACTATTTATGTAGCACTATTGTGGATATCATGTGTTAATTTACTTATGTTGTCATGTGTTTGACGATGAGACTATAGACGTCGTGTATCGACATATACCGTAACGAGTCGACAATATTATTTCAAAGTCATATGTTGACAGGTACCGTCACGGGATGACAATGACATAGTGGATGTTCTATGTAGACGTATAGCGTCGTTTTGATGGTTAATACATTTATGTTATGTATTTGGTTGTATGGTTTGAGTGCCGATGGTGAGCACATGGTAGAGTCTGGGTCATTAGTTGACGAGACCTTTTTGCCGAGCAGGTTTGCTCGGTGGATTTGTGATGACCAGGGATTATAGATGTTAATCCCGGAGTGTTAATAACCCCTAAAGTTGTTTTACGTGGCGATTTGGAGTTTAATCGAGGTGTTGGGCCTTCTGGGCTCGCTTATTTGGGTAGTTGGGATCGTTGGATCCAGAGGTTGAGATTGTATTCTCATTTGGGTGGAAAACCTAAGAGTTGGGTTTTTGATGTGTCTCGGGATCTCGGGTGCTTGTGTGAGCACCGGTAGGGGGTTTTGGAGTTAGAGAGAGAATTTTTGAAAACAGATGATTTTTAATGAATCATGATGTATTTGTGGGGCTATTAGTATTTCGGGGTATTTTTGCTATAAATACCAGTCGAGCCCGAGATTTTAATTAATACCGTCCGGCCGCCGTTCGGTACCGTCCGGCCGCCGTTCGGCGCGTGCGACCCGCCATCGGCTTTGTCTCGTCCAGGCGCAGCTATCCCCTCCGTCAATTCGAAGTTTCATCGCGTTTTGAAGTCGGATTTTGCAGGAATGCGTCGATCCCCAAATTCTAGGGTTCTTCGATTTCGGTCGATTTTCCTTCCTATCTTCGTATGGGTAACCTTCCTTACCCCTTTTTCGTTGTTCTCATGTATTCCCCTGCCTTTTTGTGAATTATTGTGTTCGAATTTAAAGATTGGGTTCGAATTTAGGGCTATGGATTCGAATTTTTGGGGGTTTTGGCAATGGGTTGATGATTCTTGCCCTTGATAGTTTAATTCACATTTTAGATGAATTTTGGTGTTTAATTGGGTTCGAATTGTGAGATTAGGGTTCGAAAATTGTAGGGTGATCTTGAACAATTTTCGTTATTGTCTCTTTCGTTCCCCTCCCTGCATGTACCCTGCCCCGGGTCTTTTAAAAGGTTAATTGTCGTGTGTTGACAATATTTTGAGGGATATGGGTGTGCTTGAGCATGGGTTGCATGTTCGTAAATAATTGTGAATTATTTATCGTGTTAGCACATCATTTCTCGGGGCATGGAACTCGAGCAAGGTTTGGCTCGGACTTCGGAGATTTAAAGTACGTGCGACGTACGAGTATTACTATATATATTAGAGCATTGTGAAATGCCTAAGGTATTTTTGATTTCATTGAATATTGTGCGTATGGATATATATATATGTTGATATAGCCAAGGAACGACCAAATCTTGATATCGCCACTTGTAGCGTGCGTGACACTAGAGTAGGATAACTCTTACAAGATATAAGGGGTACTGGGTTTATATGACTATTGTAGGGCATTTGAGATGCCTGAGGATGATCGTAGAATCATGCATTCATTATAAGACATTTGAGATGTCTAGGTATAATGAAGGATTGGTAAAATAAATGCTAGGCATTTGAGCTATCTGTGATTGATAGCGAGGTTGTGAAATCAGTATTAGATACTGAGATATCTATAATTGCATGTTTAATGAATTTGCAATCACTATCTGTTGATATTCGAGGATTAAGCATGCGATGAGTTAATCAATGTGTTGATTTACTAATTTTTGAGATTTGATGAGTTTGATGATTGTGAGAACAGGGACAGTACACGGAATCCCGGATGAGGACGTTATCATCCAGGGAGTATCATTTAAATTCATTAGTATTTACTTTTGTTGTAAATTATGAATTTTATTATTGTGATTATGGCATTTTGTGTATTGGTATGCTCACCCCGTTGGGGGCTGTCTCTGTTGGGGCAGGTGAACAGGTACATCGATGGCTTTGGAGATGAGCTCGAGCTGTTGATTGGATGTACTCCCAGGATCGTGGCACCAGGGCTTGATGGAGCACGGTATCGTATAGAGTACTTATATACACCTAAGGGTTATATACACATTCATGATGCTCGCATGTGAGCACGATTATACTTGTATATGGGTTGTATATAAAGGCATGAGCCTTTCTCTCTTTCATTCTATGTTGCATGCAATTAAGGGTAGAATTGCTAATGATATGAGAGTCATTGGTGTATTATGTGGGTGTTGAAACCCACTTTTGTTATCATATGTGTGGTGTCTTCCCTGGCTGGGAATTTACTTGGTTTTGCTGTATTCTGATGAGTATTATGTTTCCCTGGCCGGGAATTATGTTATGTGTTGTGCTTTTATTTCGGGATAGCTCTATTTATGGGGAGACTCTGCCCAAATTTTTATAAAAGCCCACAATGTAAAAAGTGGCACCAAAGGGATGGTAAATGGCGAACATATGAGTCTATTTGCTGTTAGGCTGATGATCTTATGACTTTGAGTATTGAAGGAAATTTGTAATTGCCATTCAATGGTAAAGTATCATCTGAGCTTCCCGATTGACTTTTTATTGAAAGCATGTGCCACACATAGTGGTTAATACACTAATCAGGGGTTAAGGGCTAAGGGGGTCCTTACATTAGTGGTATCAGAGCAGTGGTTGCTCATTGGGGCTGTTAAGGGCCTAGGAAGTTATTGATAGCACATATTTATGCATGATGGCATTAATGTTGTATGACATAACAAATTGTTTATGTGCTATTATGATATGAAAAGTGGTATTGCTAACCATTGTGGTTGCAGGAATCGTGTGGAACACGATAGGATGGCATTAATAGGGATGTCTGGCACTCCGTGTGTTACGTGCCAAGGAATCTGATTTTGTAAGAGAATTAGGTAAAGGAATATTTCCGAGGTAACATGTCTTGGTATACGTATTGACATGCAAGTGGTTGCATATATGTATTGAATGTTTGATGCATAGCGTATATGGCTATTACTGCTAACCCTGATGGTTGCAGGTTACAGGAAATATGGAGTACGAAAAGGAATGATGATTATACATATGTACGGGCATCCAAAGGGTAACATGTATTATGTGTTTAGTCATTTAACACAAGGTAAATCAAGGTATGCATAAGATAGTGCATTATGATATGATACATGTTGATACGCATCGTTTTGCATATGTATATTGTGAAATATAAAGTGAGGATTTCAATGCTTACACTAAGGTCCATATGAAGCGAGGAAGAATTCCGCTTATATGGAGTAGTAAGAAGCATTGAAATGCACTATTGATATTTCACGAGTCCAAGTTATCCTAGTGAGGATTTCAATGCTTATGCTAAGGTCCATGTGAAGCGAGGAAAAATTCCGCTTATGTGGAGTAGTAAGAAGCATTGAAATGCACTACTGATAAGTGACTCAATTCCATAAGAAGCAAGAATTCTGCTGACATGGATTCCATAGGAAGCGAGGAAAAATTCCGCTTACGTGGATTTCCATAAGGAGCAAAATTCTGCTTACGTGGATGCCATACGAAGCGAGGATGAGATACCGCTTGTATGAAGAAGCGAGGATGAGATGCCGCTTGTTAGGATGATATTCATTTCATTATGAGGACACGGATGATAGCGGGGATGTATTCCGCTGTGTCGATTTATATTTATTTGGCGATGGTTCATTCCGCCAGGCGTATTGATAGCGATGGTTCATTCCGCTATATTGATTGCGATGGTTCATTCCGCCAGGCGTATTGATAGCGATGGTTCATTCCGCTATATTGATTGGCGATGGTTCATTCCGCCAGGTGTATTGATAGCGATGGTTCATTCCGCTATATTGATTGGCGATGGTTCATTCTGCCAGGTGTATTGATAACGATGGTTCATTCCGCTATATTGATTGGCGATGGTTTATACCGCCGGGTATTGATAGCGATGCCTCTTTCCGCTATTATGTGGACGATGATTCATGCTCAGGTGTATAGCGAGGTTTCATGCCACTTATTATATGACGAGATGTCATGCCGTCGATTCTATAGCGAGGGATTGTGCCGCTATGTACTCAGCACAGGATTTTGCCGCCTTCGAGCGATGGGTGCTGATTACGCACTATTATTGAGCGACGGAGACATGTATGCCGCTATATTGCTAGCGATGAGGTATGAGATATTGCTATTCTATTAGCTTTATTGTAGCTGGCATGCGTTGATATACATGTTTTATTATGCCTATTTTACTAGCATGATGGTGGATGACATACGCTGATGTACATGGACCGTCACGAGTTGACTGGGTTGTTTAGATGTTATTGTTGACATGTATCGTCACTAGTTGACAATGCCTTAGATGCCATGAGTTGGCACGTGTCGTCACAGGATGACGATGACGATGGTGTAGGAGATGTCTTATTAGACATGCATCATCGTTGCGATAAACAATGTGTTGAGTATACGTATTCAGTGGTATGCCTTGGGTGCCAGTACCGAGCACAAGGTGGTGTGTGCGTCACTGATCGACGTGGCCCTTATACCGAGCGGGTTGCCCGAGGAATGGATGGATGCGCTGTACATGTGATCGTACCGCAACTTATTTTTGGGGTAATCATATTACGAGTGGTGATACCCTTGAGGTATGCTCGTTGGAATGGCTTTTGGCCATGTGATTTGACGATAGGAGTAATCATGGAGGAAATTACTCGCTTTCTGTCGATGTGACATGTGGTAGACATGGTCACACCACCCATGAGGGTGTAGGATGAGTCCTAAGGGAGTAGGATCAGGTTATGTTAAGTACATAGGGACGTTGGAGTGTCCAGGGTGTATCGGCATTTGAGGATTGTTGGGTAAAGACCCACTACTCTATTGAGTTTTCTTCCCATAGTATGATATACCATGTGGAAACGTCCGTCTTATTGGTAAGTTTGAGGTGAACCTAGTGAGGCAGCGACTAGTTTGTCTGCCGCGTGCGTGCAGCACCATGAGGGGCTTGCTAGAGCCGTCATACTGCTCGTTGGAACCAAGTTTGGCAAATCGTAAGGTGATACGATGTGGATTGTGGTGGACTCTAGTAGTCACCATGTCATTTGAGGTTGAGGTTGTGCATGCCTCACTGAAACGTGTATACGTTTATGTTTAATCTTGGTGAGACTTGTCTGGGACAGCTCATGATGTTGGAGTACCAACAAGAGAGTCATCAAGTCGTTGACTCGATCTGGGGAATCCGTGTATTAGGGATACAATGGGTGTTATTGTATCCAGTTTTTCCGAACGGTGGTTCGAGACTTATGGATCTCGAGTTCGATGGCACTTCCCTTGTGAGGAAGGAGGTAGTATTATACCAATAGGGAATCTTTGGAAGATTCGGTAAGTTAATGCATGTAGTGTTGATTTTTGGAATCACACCGCGTGTTGTTAATCGTCGATTATCATCCTCCACTGAGTAGGGAATGACTCAGAATTGACGGTTGTGTTTGGGGCTTAAGGGTATGTTGTAGATACCCGAGCCGAGTGCATTGAATATGCATGTGATGTCAGTGCTTAGGCAGGTATACCGGTGAGTATACGGATGCCAGTTATTGATTTCCTTTTTGACAAGCATAGAGTTATGCTATTTTCGGACAATTAAATCTCTGATGAGAGATATGGAACACCTTGAGATTGAGAATCTCCATGGCACGATAATTATGAGGAATAATCGTGAGGTTAGTTGACTTCCCTTGAGGAGGGATTATCTTGTGTGGGTTAAGGTATTTCCTTGTTGTTTTCCTCCGAGTTATGCGATAGCCTTCCCAAGTTTGGATTGTTAAATCCTAGGATTATCAAGGGATGGCAGGAATTCGGATTGGTTGGGTGTCGCTGTCGACACAAGTGTTGAAGATGCAATGGGTTTATTGCATGTCCTTTCAGAATTTGAAACTCTGTGGAGTCTCGATTGTTTGTTTATGATCAGGATGTGATACTTGGAACATCCGGAGGTGGACATCTTGTGAGATGTCTTTTGTTTGAATCTGTGGCCGTGAGTTGCCCAAATTAAGTTGCAATGATGCGACTGCTCCTTCGATGGAGGAGGTTTGAAAGTGGAAACCAGGTTTGGTATGTGTACACCGTGGTATACTAGTGTTTCCCTCGTAACGATGTATGTTAGACATCGTGAGTCATTATAGAGATGTCATTGAATGACATCTATGATGGAATCGGGAGCGATTCGAATCCTTGCAGTTTCAGTTGACTAACTGCTTTTGGATTATTAGCGTTGAGTTGTGCTGGCACTCTTTAGCGTTATGATGGATTTGGAAGTCTATTCCACACCAGAGTTCGACACGAGGTCAACGTTCTCACGGTTGAGGTGTCATTCAGGATGCGTTCTTACTAGTTGTATTAGAACTAAGGATGACTGTCCGATCTACAGTCGTAAGTATCGGTTGTTTCGCAGTCATGAGGGACTGACTTTTAGGATGACCCGCATTGAGGTACGTTTTGCCCCTTGGGTGATATGTTGGTTTTGGTAAGTCGCTCTGTTTCAGAGTTTGATGAGAGGTAAGTATCCTCGCGTTTATTAATACGATTCTGATATGGTCAAGAATCGAGGTTATGGCTTCATGTTGTTGTGTAGCCTGGGTGTTACGTATTACACCGGTGCTAATTTCGAGGACGAAATTCTTTTAGTGGGGGATATTGTGATGACCAGGGATTATAGATGTTAATCCCGGAGTGTTAATAACCCCTAAAGTTGTTTTACGTGGCGATTTGGAGTTTAATCGAGGTGTTGGGCCTTCTGGGCTCGTTTATTTGGGTAGTTGGGATCGTTGGATCCAGAGGTTGAGAATGTATTCTCATTTGGGTGAAAAACCAAAGAGTTGGGTTTCTGATGTGTCTCGGGATCTCGGGTGCTTGTGTGAGCACCGGTAGGGGGTTTTGGAGTTAGAGAGAGAATTTTTGAAAACAGATAATTTTTAATGAATCATGATGTATTTGTGGGGCTATTAGTATTTCGGGGTATTTTTGCTATAAATACCAGTCGAGCCCGAGATTTTAATTAAAAAAATCTCATTTCTCCTCCTTCAGCCGTCTCTCCCTCCCGCGTCGCCCATTCCCGATTTTCCCCAGCCCCAGCGGCTTCAGGCTGTGCGCCCGCCGCCGTTCGGCGCGTGCGACCCGCCATCGGCTTCGTCTCGTCCAGGCGCTGCTATCCCCTCCGTCAATTCGAAGTTTCATCGCGTTTTGAAGTCGGATTTTGCAGGAATGCGTCGATCCCCAAATTCTAGGGTTCTTCGATTTCAGTCGATTTTCCTTCCGATCTTCGTATGGGTAACCTTCCTGACCCCTTTTTCGTTGTTCTCATGTATTCCCCTGCCTTTTTGTGAATTATTGTGTTCGAATTTAAAGATTGGGTTCGAATTTAAGGCTATGGATTCGAATTTTTGGGGGTTTTGGCAATGGGGTGATGATTCTTGCCCTTGATAGTTTAATTCACATTTTAGATGAATTTTGGTGTTTAATTGGGTTCGAATTGTGAGATTAGGGTTCGAAAATTGTAGGGTGTTCTTGAACAATTTTCGTTATTGTCTCTTTCGTTCCCCTCCCTGCATGTACCCTACCCCGGGTCTTTTAAAAGGTTAATTGTCGTGTGTTGACAATATTTTGAGGGATATGGGTGTGCTTGAGCATGGGTTGCATGTTCGTAAATAATTGTGAATTATTTATCGTGTTAGCACATCATTCCTCGGGGCATGGAACTCGAGCAAGGTTTGGCTCGGACTTCGGAGATTTAAGGTACGTGCGACGTACGAGTATTACTATATATATTAGAGCATTGTGAAATGCCTAAGGTATTTTTGATTTCATTGAATATTGTGCGTATGGTATATATATATGTTGATATAGCCAAGGAACGACCAAATCTTGATATCGCCACTTGTAGCGTGCGTGACACTAGAGTAGGATAACTCTTACAAGATATAAGGGGTACTGGGTTTATATGACTATTGTAGGGCATTTGAGATGCCTGAGGATGATCGTAGAATCATGCATTCATTATAAGACATTTGAGATGTCTAGGTATAATGAAGGATTGGTAAAATAAATGCTAGGCATTTGAGCTATCTGTGATTGATAGCGAGGTTGTGAAATCAGTATTAGATACTGAGATATCTATAATTGCATGTTTAATGAATTTGCAATCACTATCTGTTGATATTCGAGGATTAAGCATGCGATGAGTTAATCAATGTGTTGATTTACTGATTTTTGAGATTTGATGAGTTTGATGATTGTGAGAACAGGGACAGTACACGGAATCCCGGATGAGGACGTTATCATCCATGGAGTATCATTTAAATTCATTAGTATTTACTTTTGTTGTAAATTATGAATTTTATTATTGTGATTATGGGATTTGTGTATTGGTATGCTCACCCCGTTGGGGGCTGTCTCTGTTGAGGCAGGTGAACAGGTACATCGATGGCTTTGGAGATGAGCTCGAGCTGTTGATTGGATGTACTCCCAGGATCGTGGTACCAGGGCTTGATGGAGCACGGTATCGTATAGAGTACTTATATACACCTAAGGGTTATATACACATTCATGATGCTCGCATGTGAGCACGATTATACTTGTATATGGGTTGTATATAAAGGCATGAGCCTTTCTCTCTTTCATTCTATGTTGCATGCAATTAAGGGTAGAATTGCTAATGATATGAGAGTCATTGGTGTATTATGTGGGTGTTGAAACCCACTTTTGTTATCATATGTGTGGTGTCTTCCCTGGCTGGGAATTTACTTGGTTTTGCTGTATTCTGATGAGTATTATGTTTCCCTGGCCGGGAATTATGTTATGTGTTGTGCTTTTATTTCGGGATAGCTCTATTTATGGGGAGACTCTGCCCAAATTTTTATAAAAGCCCACAATGTAACAAGTGGCACCCAAGGGATGGTAAAGGTTGAACATATGAGTCTATTTGCTGTTAGGCTGATGATCTTATGACTTTGAGTATTGAAGGAAATTTGTAATTGCCATTCAATGGTAAAGTATCATCTGAGCTTCCCGATTGACTTTTTATTGAAAGCATGTGCAACACATAGTGGTTAATACACTAATCAGGGGTTAATGGCTAAGGGGGTCCTTACAGGATTGTTGGATGTATTGTACCGGTAAATGTACCACATCATGTTATAGAGGTAAATATTTGTCGAGCAATGATACCCTTGGGTATGCTCGTTGGTTTGGCTAGGGTCTAGTGATTGGTGGTAAGAGTAGTCCTTGAGGAAACTACTCGCTTGTGTTGTGATGTAGGGTAGACATGGTTACACCCACCCTGAGGGTGTGGGATAAGTCTTAACAGATTATGATTGCATCATAAGTGAGCAAGGACACTGGGTTGTCCATTGTGCTTGGTATTTTAGAGATATGTTGGGCGATGACCCATTACTCTAACGGTTTGTACGGTATGGCATACCGAGATGGAACATATGGTTTGTTGGTGGGCTTGATATGAGCCTATGTAGACAGCGTTTTGCTATCCAGATATTGGGGGAATGATATAGTGTGCTTGTTGGGGCCATGATACTGCTCGTTGGAACCAAGTTTGGCAAATCGTAAGGTGATACGATGTGGATTGTGGTGGACTCTAGTAGTCACCACGTCATTTGAGGTTGAGGTTGTGCATGCCTCACTGAAACGTGTATACGTTTATGTTTAATCTTGGTGAGACTTGTCTGGGACAGCTCATAATGTTGGAGTACCAACAAGAGAGTCATCAAGTCGTCGTTGACTCGATCTGGGGAATCCGTGTACTTGGGATGCAATGGGTGTTATTGTATCCAGTTTTTTCCGAACGGTGGTTCGAGACTAGTGGATCTCGAGTTCGATAGCACTTCCCTTGTGGGGAAGGAGGTAGTATTATACCTATTTGGGAATCTTTGAAAGATTCGGTAAGTTGGTACGTGTGGTGTTGATTTTGGGAATCACACCGTGTGTTGTTAATCGTCGATTATCATTCTCCATGGGGTAGGGAATGACTCAGAATTGACAGTTGTGTTTGGGGCTTAAGGATATGTTGTAGATACCCGAGCCTAGTGCATTGTGTATGCATGTGGTGTCCGTGCTTAGGCAGGTATACCGGTGAGTATACGGATGCCAGTTATTGATTTTCTTTTGTCAAGCATAGAGTTATATTTTTTTGGAAGGTTAAATCTCTGATGAGAGATATGGAACACCTTGAGATTGGGAATCTCCATGGCACGATAATTATGAGAACCAATCGTGAAGTTAGTTGACTCCCTTTGAGGAGGGATTATCTTGTGTGGGTTGAGGTGTTTCCTTGTTGGTGTTTCCTCCGAGTTATGCGATAGCCTTCCCAAGTTTGGATTGTTAAACCCTAGGATTATTAAGGAATGGCGGGAATTCGGATTTATTGGGTGTCGCTGTCGACACAAGTGTTGAGGATGCAATGGGTTTATTGCATGTCCTTTCATAATTTGAACTCTGTGGAGTCTCGATGGTTTATTTATGATCAGGATGTGATCCTTGGAATATCCGGAGGTGGACATCTTGTGAGATGTCTTTTGTGTGAATCTGTGGCCGTGAGTTGCCCAAATTGAGTTGCAATGATGCGACTGCTCATTTGATGGAGGAGGTTTGAAAGTGGAGACAAGGTTTGGTATGTGTACATCGTGGTATACTAGTGTTTTCCTCGTAATGATGTGTATTAGACATCGTGAGTCATAATAAAGATGTCATTGGATGATATCTACGATAGAATCGGGAGCGATTCGAATCCTTGCAGTTTCAGTTGACTAACTGCTTTTGGATTGTTAGCGTTGAGTTGTGCTGACGCTCTTTGACGTTATGATGGATTTGGAAGTCTATTCCACTCCAGAGTTTGACACGAGGTCAACGTTCTCACGGTTGAGGTGTCATTCATGATGCGTTCTTACTAGTCGTATTAGAACTAAGGATGACCATCCGATTTACAGTCGTAAGTATCGGTTGTGTTGTAGTCATGAGAGACTGACCTTTGGGATGAACCGCATCGAAGTACGTTTTGCCTCTTGGGTGATAAGTTGGTTTTGGTAGGTCGCTCTGTTTCAGAGTTTGATGTGAGGTACGTATCCTCGCGTTTATTTAAGACGATCCTAATATGGTCAAGGATCGAGGTTATGGCTTCATGTTGTTGTGTAGCCTGGGTGTTACGTGATACACCGGTGCTAATTTCGAGGACGAAATTCTTTTAGTGGGGGATATTGAGATGACCAGGGATTATAGATGTTAATCCCGGAGTGTTAATAACCCCTAAAGTTGTTTTACGTGGCAATTTGGAGTTTAATCGAGGTGTTGGGCCTTCTGGGCTCATTTATTTGGGTAGTTGGGATTGTTGGATCCCGAGGTTGAGATTGTATTCTCATTACGGTGTAAAACCTAAGAGTTGGGTTGTTGAAGTGTCTCGGGATCTCGGGTGCTTTATGTGGACACCGATAGGGGGTTTTGGAGTTAGAGAGAGAATTTTTGGAAACAGATGATTTTTAATGAATCATGATGGATTTGTGGGGCTATTAGTATTTTGGGGTATTTTTGCTATAAATACCAGTTGAACCCGAGATTTTAATTATTGGAACCATTTTTTCCCCACCTTTCCCGTCACTCTCTCTCTCCCCGCGTCCGCGCCATTTCCGTCTGCTTCGACCCCCGCCACTTCAAGCGCTGCGTCCGCCGCCGTCCGACCCACCGGTGGCTTCGTCTCTTCCAGGCGCACCTCTCCATACCAACAATTCGAAGTTTCGTCGCGTTTTGGGGTCGGATATTGCAGAAGACGCAGACGCCCAAATTTTAGGGTTCTTCGATTTTGAACGTTTTCCTTCCGATTCTCGATTGGGTAACCTCCCTTACCCCTTTTTCGTCATTATCGTGTAATTCCCTGCTATTTTTGGGTGGATTTGGTTCGAATTTCTTGCTGTTGGCGTGAGGGTTTGGTTCGAAAATTGGGGTTTTTGGCAGGGGGTGGTAATTCTTGTTATGGGTCGTTTATTACATGTTTTAGATGTATTATGGTGCTTAGTTTGGGTTCGAAAATTGGGGTTTTGGCAGGAGGAGCGATTCTTCATGCTGTTGACTGATTAATTCATATTTAGTTGAATTATGGTGCTTAATTGAGTTCGAATATTGATGTGAGGGTTCGAAAATTTATGGGAAGTTCTTGAACAATTTTCGATAATGTCTCATTCGTTTTCCCTCCCTGCATGTGCCCTGCCCCGGGTCTTTTAAATGGTTGATTGTCGTGTGTTGACAATATTTTTGTTTAAGGGTATGGGTGTGCTTGAGCATGGGTTGCATGTTCGTAAATAATTGTGTATTATTTATCGTGTTAGCACATCGTCCCTCGGGGCATGGAACTCGAACAAAGTCTGGCTCGAACTAAGGAGATTTAAGGTACGTGCGACGTACGGGCATTACTATATATTAGAGCATTTGTGAATGCATAATGTATTTTGATTTCATTGAAAAATTGTGCATGAGGATTATATATATGTGTTGAGAAGCTATGAAGCGACCCAACCTTGACATCGCCGCCACAAGCGTGCGTGATACTAGAGTAGTATGACCTTATAAGAGATATGGGGTACTGGGTTTATATGGCTATTGCAAATTTGGAGATTGTCCCCTCTACTGTGGAGATCACTTCTACTGCCCTAGAGACCACTCCCACTAGAGCAGAGATAGCATCAACTGCCTTGGAGGCAGCCTCTTCTGCTAAAGAACTCTCTTATGCTCCCAGCTCTCATAATGATCAACCGTCCCAACCGATGGTTGTTGATCACACCAATGTGGACACAGAGATTCAGACGGTAGTTCAGCAAGTTACCATTTCCTCTGGCAACCATGAACCCAGTGAGTCTTCACATTCCAATGATCATACCCAGTCGTCTGTTGCTGCGGTTGACCAAGACACTGCTGATATGGCTGCCCCGCACATTGAAGCAACTGCTACTATCTCAGACTCCCCAGCTGTCCCAATTATTGAAGAAACTGGTTTTCTATCCACTGCAGTTGTAGATGCTCATCCCGATACTTTTGTTCCTGCTACTGATACTCAAATGATTGCCGTGGATCCGTCCATGGCTCAAGAACTATCAGAGGATTTCTTTGTCTTTACAAACCCTCAGGACGAACCACCGAACATTGCTGCTCAGCTAGCTAATCTCTCCACTGCAATATCAGCACTAGCCAGCGATGTCAATAAACTTAAGCAGGAAGAGCGGACTGCAACTCTTATTCTATGAACCCATCAGCAGCACACGGACTCCAATTCCAGCAAGTCTACAGGGACTTAAGTAGTTTAACGACTACTGTCACCAGACTTCAAACTTTTGCTGAGAACACAATGGCGGACACTCTTTCTCGAATTGGCCAGGCTCGTCTTCAGGTTACTCAAAATAATGAATCTCTTCATGCTGCCACATCCCTGGCTCTTGGAGAGAAGATTGAAGACGCCAAGAAAGTCTTAACCGATCAGTTGGCCACCATGCAGGCAGCATTTGCTTCTCAGATTCAAGATATATGCAACAGCCTGCCTGCCGCTCCTCAAATAATCCGCAGACTGCCTGAACCCAGCAGAACTGCTCCTTCAGCACAGCGAGCTTCAAGTTCAGCTGGTCATTCATCCCCTGCAACTAGAGCACTCACTCAGTCCAGATCAACTGCTCAACAAAGATCTCGAAGTCCGCGCCAACCGCATACCGAGAAGCGCGACTATTCCCAACATTGGTTAGGGAGAAAATAGTATCATTTTCTGATCCCTCTTTAATTACTCCTATCTATTTACTGTTTTAGTTGACTTTTTCTTTGTATTTACTAATCAACATAAATGCATTCACACTAATTGAAACCTTTTTTGTTCTATAAATAGCGACTCTTGCTTACTCACATAACTCACATTCACTCATCATGATTAATTTCAAGCCTTTAAAAATTCCTTGGTTTTCTGTTAGATATTTTTCCGCTTCATGGGTTTATTACTTATCTAAATCAACCCCTCATGGGTTGATTACTTATCTAACCCAGCTCCATTAAGCTTCAGCGTTTTGGATCCTGCTCTGATACTCATCATCAGTCAGGAACTGCTATCAGGAGTTATCTGGGTGCTGATAACAAAAAGGGGGAAGACAGAGATAGAGTATTTTAATAGGTGAATCCATGAACCATGGAAGCTGCCTGATGAATATACATATGACTCTTCCCGACCTTCTCTCTGAAACAAGGTAGACCGGCAGAGAAAGAGTATTTTCATTAGGTCATCTCTGAAACAAGGTGGATCGAGCTCTTCCTCTCTGAAATAAGGTGGATCGAGCTCTTCCTCTCTGACATTAGGAGGATCGAAGCTCTCCGGGTCTACAGTGCTTGTTTAAAAATTTGTCATGTCTCAGCTATATTGTGTAAAACTAGATTTGTCTTAGATTCTATTCAAGTTATTAGAATTCATCTTAAATAAAGATAAATCTCTCTCAATTGTCCAGTTTGATTACAACTTGTAATCTACTTATATTTATAACAAATGAAAATTTCTTTTCCATTATGTCTTCAAGTATTTTCAGGATTATCATCTTATTTACTCGAGTAGGAAATCGATTATTGCTTAGTTTTGTCATCACCAAAAAGGGGGAAATTGTTGGGAAAACGATTTCTAAGTTTTGGTGATTACAAACACCTACCGGATGTCAAAGACCAACTGGATAAAGACTCCTACCAGATGTCAAAGACCAACTGGATAAAGACTCCTACCGGATGTCAAAGACCAACTGGATAAAGACTCCTACCGGATGATAAACACCTACCGGATGAAGACACCTACCGGATGAAGACACCTACCGGATGAAGACATCTACCGGATAAAGACTCCTAACGGATGAAGACATCTACCGGATGAAGACACCTACCGGATATTGAAGTCTTACCGGGTGATAAAGATCAACTGGATGAACACCTACCGGGTGAAGACATCAACCAACTGGATAGACATCAACTGGACAAGACATCAACTGGATGGCTACCAACTGGATAGACATCAACTGGATGGCCACCAACTGGACAGACATCTACTGGACAACTATCAACCGGATAGTCTCACACTAAACAAAGACTTCAACTGGTCATAAGAGGATGAACGACCAGTTGAACAAAGAAAACCAGCAGAAGTCTAAACTTCCAGTAAGAGCACTAAGCAACGAGACAAAATAAGTACAACATTCTCTGACAAAGGTACAACAGAGCGGCGCACCCTGCTATATCTCCGCCACCATTACCGTCAGAGTGAAAAGAGCTGTTGCTTAAACAAAATAGGAAAGAAGAAAATATGAATTTGGAAAGCTAATCTCTTCCATATATAGAAAAGCTACCGTTGGACAACCAAACCTATAAATACGTCCAAGCAGAGAATGAAGAGATGTTAAGCGATTTTCAACAAAGAGATATACTTCAAAGCAAACAAGAAAATCATATTACTGATATTCCAAACGTTCAGCAAAGAGCGGACAAACAGCGAAACTGAATCTGTGATAGATTATTTCCAATTGAAGTCTGCTGCTCAAAAACACTCGAAGTTAGAAAGTTTATTCTGTAAAGAGTGTTATAGAATCTCTTGTAATCAAAAGTTAAGAAGATTGTGATTGTTAGGAGTTTAGGCCAAGTGTGTTAGTGTAAGGACCCTAATCCTTAAATGCGGAACTAAGGCATAATAGAGCTAAAATAAATGATCAGAGTAGAATAAACATTTGAGTCTAAGAGCTTAAGCATTACATGCCAAAAATAAGGACTACCAAAAGGATTAATTACATTCCCATCAAATGGATGTGTTCACTATAGTTTTACGCTACTCCTAGAGTAGGCACTATACAAAAGAATCCTGTCCTTTCATCTACCAAAGATGCTCTTGAAGCTCACTGTCTCAACCCGTTCAAGCCCTTCTATCATGCCAAAAAGGTACCTACAAGGACAACCCCCAAACATGAGCAATAATAATCATTCATATTCAACACAATATGAAGATAAAGCGTAAATGCATAATCATAATAAAACACTTCCTGTTTTCCCCATGCATTTCAAACGCTTCCCGTTTGGTTGTCCCTGTACCATAACTCATGAGTATAATCAATAGATTATTTTTAATGGTCTAAACATGTCATGACATATACCAGCTGATCAATAACTAATACTGATCCCCAATCCCTAGTCTGTCCATCACAATGTATTTTAATGCCCCTCGCTTATTTACATATAGACGGCATAGGATAACCTCGCTTCAATGGACTGCGGGACTCCCACCCCTCGACTCTCATTGAGCGGCAAATACCCTTTCCTCGTCCTATATGATAACCACGCTCAAATGTGACATGCGGCGCTCCCACCCCTCGCTTCACATTTGGCGGAACCAAACCAAATAGCGGCAAGCATTAAAATCATCAAGGGATGACCACGACTCATGGGATGTGCACCAATAATCATATGCATCTATGAACATCATGCATAACATGTATTTGCATCCACTATGCAATAACACATATATACTTGCATCCACAATGCATAAACAATAAGTATATAAGATACATGTACCGTTGGGGTGCCCGTACGTCCACTACGTACCTTTCCAAAAGTGGATTTGATATGGCTTCAGTTCCTCGGTTGTGTTGCTACCTGGGATGGTTCTACACAATCACACAACCCCATATTAGAAGCCAAATAATAGCCAAATACCAAAAATTTGACAAAATAAACCATTTTCCAAAAATCCACTGGCGGCGATCGATCGCTTCCCTCAGGCGATCGGTCGCCTCAAAATTATCACTGTGGCGATCGGTCGCCCCAAACATGGCGATCGATCGCCATCCCTTTGAAAATCCTACTGCCTCTTGGCGATCGGTCGCCTCATTTAAGGCGATCGATCGCCTAACACGCAAAAATGTTACTGCCCCTCGGCGATCGGTCGCCTCTTTTCAGGCGATCGATCGCCTCGCGCAGACATGCGATTTTTCACCATTTTTGCTTCCAAAAACCTTCCAACCCATACCAACACTTAACCCAACAAATCAACAACATCAAAAACAACATAAACCACCAAAATATACTTCAAAACAAGTATAAATCTAACCCTTAACCAAACCCACAACAACCCAACACAAACCCATTTCAAAATCATTCAAAACCCTTCCAAAACTAAACCAAACACAATAAAAATGATAGTGAGGCATCCATACCTCTTGGGGACCTCAAATCACCCAATAAACTTCACAAATCAAGACTTTTGGAAGGTTTTCTCTCCACCTTTTTGCTCCAACTCGAAAATGGAAAAGGGGAAAGGGTTTGGGTGGTGATTTTGGTAAAGTAAGAGTGAGAGGGGATGAGGTGGGGTTGGGTATAAAAGGGTGTTGGTTTTAATTAATTAAAAGCATACCAAAGTAATTCCATGGTGTATAAAACACCCCAACATGATATTTTCCAAGCATTAACTCAAAATGCACCAAAATATCAATTAAACACATGATTTCTAATTAATTGCTACACATGGCAAATAAATCATGCTCCCAACCATAATTCCCAACATGCACCACATGCACCCTGAAATGCAACCCCGGGTCACCCTATCCACATGACCATGCATTTCCATAAGGTAAATAAATTCCATCCCATAATTAATTACCACATAATTAATCATAATTAATGCCCAAATGCAATTAACCATTTCGGGGATATCACAATACTCCCCTACTTATAAGATTTCGTCCTCGAAATCACATGCACTTACCCCAAAAGGAAACTAAACATAAACACATACCAGAGAATAGTTCCGGGTAGTGCTGCACCATATGCCGCTCCGTCTCCCACGTAGCCTCCTCGACACCCCTGCGATCCCACTGAACCTTGATCATAGGTATCACTTTGTTCCGAAGTCTACGGTCTGCTCGATCTAGAATTCTGACAGGCCGTTCCACATAAGACGCATCGGACTCTAACTGAACTTCGGAAGGCTGTAAAACATGCGACGGATCCGGCTCATACTTCCACAACATTGACACATGAAACACGTCATGTATCCCAGATAAAGAAGGCGGCAAAGTCAGTCGGTAAGCTAAGGTGCCAATGCGCTGCAAAATCTCGTACGGTCCAACATACCTCGGAGACAGTTTCCCGCGCATCCCAAATCGCACAACGCCCCTGAAAGGCGAGATCTTCAAAAAGACCTTATCTCCCAACTGAAATTCCAACGGTCTCCGCCGTTTATTTGCATAAGCTGCCTGCCTGTCCTGGGCCGCTTTCATTTTCTGCCTTATTACCTTTATCTTTTCTTCCATCTCCCAAATCAACTCCGGTCCTCCGACCGATTTGCGGTCCAAATCATCCCAACACAAGGGCGATCTACACCGTCTGCCATAAAGAGCTTCAAACGGAGCCATCTGAATACTCGCCTGGTAGCTATTGTTATACGAAAACTCTACCAAAGGCACTGAATCTTGCCAAGAGGCATCGAACTCCAAAACACAAGCTCTCAGCATGTCCTCGAGCGTCTGAATAGTACGCTCGGTCTGGCCATCCGTCTGAGGATGATAAGCAGTGCTCAATCTGACTTCAGTTCCCAAAGCTGACTGAAGACCTTCCCAAAAATGAGATGTGAATCGCGGATCTCGATCTGACACTATGGAAACGGGGATCCCTTGCAATCTCACCACATCTCTAATGTACAACTGCGCCATCCTCAAAAAGGTGAAAGTCATGCTATAGGGGATAAATGGGCTACCTTAGTCAATCTGTCCACAATCACCCAAATAGCATCAAAGCCTGAAGCACTCCTCGGCAAATGAGTCACGAAGTCCATGGAAATGTGCTCCCACTTCCACTTCGGTATCTCCAAGCTTCTCAACTCGCCGCCAGGTCTCTGTCTCTCTGCCTTAACCTGCTGGCAGATCAAACACCTCTTCACAAAAGCGACGACATCTGATTTCATTCTCTTCCACCAAAACTGACCACGCAGATCTCTGTACATCTTCTTCCCGCCTGGGTGGATGCTAAGTCTGCTACTGTGAGCTCGCTCCAAGATCCCTTTACGCAACTCCGGCGTACTCGGAACCACCCATCGGTCACCCAATCTCAAAGACCCGTCATCGGCCACTCTGAACTTCGTCGGCTGACCAAGATGTACTAAAGATAACCACCTCTGGACCTCGTCATCTGACCTCTGAGCTCTCCTGATACGCTCAAAAATATCTGGCTCAGCTAGCAAAGTTGATACATACACAGGTGATGCATCAATGTCAAAATCATAGCCCAGATGGCAATAGGAGGTCATCATAGCAGACAAATGAATGACGTCCTCAGCAGAATTCCTCACTTTCCGGCTCAAAGCGTCTGCTGTCAAATTGGCTTTCCCGGGATGGTACTCTATCTCGCAGTCATAGTCCTTGAGTAGGTCCATCCATCTCCTCTGCCTCATGTTCAGCTCTGCCTGAGTGAATAAAAATTTGAGGCTCTTGTGGTCTGTGTATATGGTGAATGAAGTACCATATAAGTAATGTCTCCAGATCTTCAGGGCGAAGATGATAGCCGCCAATTCCAAGTCATGAACTGGATATCTGGTCTCATGCGGCTTCAACTGCCTCGATGCATAAGCCACCACATGCTTATCTTGCATCAGAACACACCCAAGGCCCTGAAGTGATGCATCAGTATACAGAACAAAACTGGAGTTCTCCGTCGGGATCACTAATACTGGCGCCGTCGTCAACCGGTGCTTTAATTCCTGGAAGCTCTCCTCACAAGCTTCTGACCAAAAGAAAGGCACTCCTTTCTGAGTCAACTGAGTCAGCGGCTTGGCAATCTTTGAAAAGCCCTCGACAAAGCGCCGATAATACCCGGCCAAACCCAGAAAACTGCGTATCTCAGGCACAGAAGTGGGGGCAGCCCACTCCATCACGGCCTCAATCTTCTTGGGATCCACAGATATCCCGCTGCTCGATATGACGTGCCCCAGAAATACTACACTGCTCAGCCAAAACTCACACTTACTGAGCTTAGCATACAACTGATGCTCTCTGAGAATCTGAAGCACTGTCCTCAAGTGTTTCACATGCTCCTCCCCGCTCCGGGAGTAGATAAGAATATCGTCTATGAACACGATGACGAACTGATCAAGATACAGCTGAAACACTCTGTTCATCAGACTCATGAAGACTGCTGGAGCATTCGTCACGCCGAACGGCATCACTAGGAACTCATAATGCCCATATCGGGTCCGGAATGCTGTCTTCTGCACATCTTCCTCTCTGACCCGAATCTGATGATACCCGGATCTCAAATCAATCTTGCTATACACCCTGGTACCTTGCAACTGATCAAACAGATCGTCGATCCTTGGAAGAGGATACTTGTTCTTCACTGTAGCCTTGTTCAGTTGCCGGTAATCGATGCACAACCGCATCGAGCCGTCCTTCTTTTTCACAAAGAGAACTGGTGCGCCCCATGGCGACACGCTCGGGCGTATATATCCCTTATCCAGGAGATCCTGCAACTGTTCTTTCAATTCTCTCAACTCAGCCGGTGCCATCCTATAAGGTGCACGAGAGATAGCGGATGTCCCTGGCAACAGCTCGATCCCAAACTCGACTTCCCTAGCCGGTGGAAATCCTGGGATCTCTTCTGGGAATACATCAGCGAACTCTGCCACTACTGGCACATCCTCAACTCTTAGTTCCTTATCCTTCCCAGACGTGTCCACGGCATAAATGAGATAGCCCGTGTGGCCACGTTCCAACAACTGGGTCATCTTGATCGCTGAAATCAACGGAATCTTCGCACGAGAACCGTTGCCATAGAAAGTCCACTGACTGCCCACCTCAGGTCTGAACTTCACTGTCCTCTGCCGGCAATCTACCACTGCCTGATATCTGTTCAGAACATCAATACCCAAGATGCAGTCGAAGTCTGACATACCCAGCACAATCAAGTCTGATCTCAATTCGTTGCCCTCAAAATAAATGAGGCAGTCTGCCATAAACTGATCAGCAACAACATTTCTTCCAGTGGGTGTCGAGACAAGGAGAGGCGTGGGTAGAGAAGACGTGCGCATATGGTGTCTTTCCACAAAACCCACCGATACAAAAGAATGGGAGGCACCTGTATCGATCAAAATAAAAGCAGGGTACGTAAATAAATGACACGTACCGGCAATCACCTCCTCTGGGGCTGCCTGGGCCTGCTCCCTGGTCAGTGCATATACCTGCCCCTGGGGTGGTCCTACTGTCTGACCTCCCGATGGTCGAGGCCCAAACTGCTGCCTCTGCTGCACTGTCCTATCCTCAAACCTCGGCCTGTTGCCCTGAAACTCTGACTGTCCTCCCCGAGTGGGGCAATACCGAGCGATGTGGCCCATCTTGCCACAGATATAACATGCAGGACACTTGTTTGAAGAATGTGGCCCTCCACAATTGTTGCACCTCGGCTCTCCCGGCCTGTCCCCTTGTGAAGATCCTTTATTGGCGGACCAATTGCCTTTCTTGTTATCCTGCTTCTGACCAAAGTGTTTCTTTCCACCATATCGCGAAGATGAAGAGGCACCACGGGGTTTAAATGGTTCACCCCGAGGCCTCAAGCTATCACTAGTCTGCCTCTGTTGCGGTACCGGTGGTGGCATAGCGTAAGCTTCTACTCCTAGCTCAGCAAGCTCCGCTCTTGTGAGAGCATCATCAAAAGAAGTCGGGTTATTGGTGATAACCCGATCATAGAGCTCCGGTCGCAATCCCTTCATAAAATTCCTCATCTTAGCGTGTCCACTGGTGGCAATGTGGGGAACGTACCTCAGCAACGAAGAGTACCGTGTGGCATAGTCTGCCACTGTCATGTTCCCCTGCCTCAAACTTGTAAATTCGTCCTCCTTTGTCTGTCTTGCTGCTGCGGAGAAGTACCGGTTCAAAAACCTAGTCCTGAAGAGTGTCCAGTCAATCACAGCACCTAGTGCTCTTAGCTCCATAACCGTGCTCCTCCACCACATCAGAGGTTTCTTGGCTAATTGAAATTCCGCCAGCCTCAGCCAAGCTGTCACAGCACAAGGAGCCGATACAAAGATCTGCTCGAGTCTTTCCAACCACTCTTCAGCCTCTTCTCCGGACTCTGTCCCCTCAAACCGGGGCGGATGATAAGACAGAAATTGAGTCAAGCTAATCTCACCCGGTAGCAATAACTGAACTACTGGTTCCATTCCTACAGCCTGTGGAGGTAGAGGGTTCACTTGACCAACGCTTGCGTTCACACTACCAATATCTCCAACCTCCTCATTAGCAGCCATGCTGTAATACCAATGTTAACAACAATTCCAAAGCAGTATATATGTTATGCCGTTAGATAACAGGAATGAGAATAAGCACGTTAGTATAACAGAATATACATCAATATGCACCACATGCATAAACATGCTTCAAATGTAAGCACCTAGCCAAACATGCTAAGGCTACCCTTCACTCGTTCCCGGGTTCTCTAACCACTGCTCTGATACCACTAATGTAAGGACCCTAATCCTTAAATGCGGAACTAAGGCATAATAGAGCTAAAATAAATGATCAGAGTAGAATAAACATGTTGAGTCTAAGAGCTTAAGCATTACATGCCAAAAACAAGGACTACCAAAAGGATTAATTACATTCCCATCAAATGGATGTGTTCACTATAGTTTTACGCTACTCCTAGAGTAGGCACTATACAAAAGAATCCTGTCCTTTCATCTACCAAAGATGCTCTTGAAGCTCACTGTCTCAACCCGTTCAAGCCCTTCTATCATGCCAAAAAGGTACCTACAAGGACAACCCCCAAACATGAGCAATAATAATCATTCATATTCATCACAATATGAAGATAAAGCGTAAATGCATAATCATAATAAAACACTTCCTGTTTTCCCAATGCATTTCAAACGCTTCCCGTTTGGTTGTCCCTGTACCATAACTCATGAGTATAATCAATAGATTATTTTTAATGGTCTAAACATGTCATGACATAAACCAGCTCATCAATAACCAATACTGATCCCCAATCCCTAGTCTGTCCATCACAATGTATTTTAATGCCCCTCGCTTATTTACATATAGACGGCATAGGATAACCTCGCTTCAATGGACTGCGGGACTCCCACCCCTCGCCTCTCATTGAGCGGCAAATACCCTTTCCTCGTCCTATATGATAACCATGCTCAAATGTGACATGCGGCGCTCCCACCCCTCGCTTCACATTTGGCGGAACCAAACCAAATAGCGGCAAGCATTAAAATCATCAAGGGATGACCACGACTCATGGGATGTGCACCAATAATCATATGCATCTATGAACATCATGCATAACATGTATTTGCATCCACTATGCAATACCACATATATACTTGCATCCACAATGCATAAACAATAAGTATATAAGATACATGTACCGTTGGGGTGCCCATACGTCCACTACGTACCTTTCCAAAAGTGGATTTGATATGGCTTCAGTTCCTCGGTTGTGTTGCTACCTGGGATGGTTCTACACAATCACACAACCCCATATTAGAAGCCAAATAATAGCCAAATACCAAAAATTTGACAAAATAAACCATTTTCCAAAAATCCATTGGCGGCGATCGATCGCTTCCCTCAGGCGATCGGTCGCCTCAAAATTATCACTGTGGCGATCGGTCGCCCCAAACATGGCAATCGATCGCCATCCCTTTGAAAATCCTACTGCCTCTTGGCGATCGGTCGCCTCATTTTAGGCGATCGATCGCCTAACACGCAAAAATGTTACTGCCCCTCGGCGATCGGTCGCCTCTTTTCAGGCGATCGATCGCCTCGCGCAGACATGCGATTTTTCACCATTTTTGCTTCCAAAAACCTTCCAACCCATACCAACACTTAACCCAACAAATCAACAACATCAAAAACAACATAAACCACCAAAATATACTTCAAAACAAGTATAAATCTAACCCTTAACCAAACCCACAACAACCCAACACAAACCCATTTCAAAATCATTCAAAACCCTTCCAAAACTAAACCAAACACAATAAAAATGATAGTGAGGCATCCATACCTCTTGGGACCTCAAATCACCCAATAAACTTCACAAATCAAGACTTTTGGAAGGTTTTCTCTCCACCTTTTTGCTCCAACTCGAAAATGGAAAAGGGGAAAGGGTTTGGGTGGTGATTTTGGTAAAGTAAGAGTGAGAGGGGATGAGGTGGGGTTGGGTATAAAGGGTGTTGGTTTTAATTAATTAAAAGCATACCAAAGTAATTCCATGGTGTATAAAACACCCCAACATGATATTTCCAAGCATTAACTCAAAATGCACCAAAATATCAATTAAACACATGATTTCTAATTAATTGCTACACATGGCAAATAAATCATGCTCCCAACCATAATTCCCAACATGCACCACATGCACCCTGAAATGCAACCCCGGGTCACCCTATCCACATGACCATGCATTTCCATAAGGTAAATAAATTCCATCCCATAATTAATTACCACATAATTAATCATAATAATCATAATTAATGCCCAAATGCAATTAACCATTTCGGGGATATCACAGATTCTGAAAAATGGCAAAAGGCCATGAAATCTGAGATGGAATCCATGTATGCAAACCAAGTATGGACTTTGGTTGATCCACCTGAAGGGGTACGACCCATAGGGTGCAAATGGATTTTCAAGAAAAAGACCGATATGGATGGTAATGTACAAACCTATAAAGGTCGGCTGATTGCAAAAGGATTCAAACAAATTCATGGTATTGACTATGATGAAACATTTTCACAAGTGGCCATGGTTAAATCCATAAGGATCTTACTTGAAATAGCTGCATTTCATGATTATGAAATCTGGCAGATGGATGTCAAAACAGCTTTCCTTAATGGAAATCTGCTCGAGGATGTGTACATGACACAGCCCGAGGGTTTTGTCGATCCAAAGGATGCTGGAAAGATATGCAAGCTACAACGATCCATTTATGGATTGAAGCAAGCTTCTCGGAGTTGGAATCTTCGTTTTGATGATGCAATCAAAGAGTTTGGTTTTATCAAAAACGAAGATGAACCTTGTGTCTACAAGAAGGTCAGTGGGAACGTAATCATTTTTCTAGTGTTGTATGTAGATGACATACTTCTCATTGGAAATGATATCCCTGCCTTACAATCTGTAAAGATTTGGCTAGGGAACTGCCTTTCGATGAAATACTTGGGAGAAGCCACCTATGTATTAGGAATCAAGATCTATAGAGATAGATCGAGAAGGCTTCTTGGCCTAAGTCAAAGTACATACATAGACAAAGTGCTTAAAAGGTTTAGCATGCAAGAATCAAAGAAAGGATTCGTGCCTATGACACATGGTATATATCTCTCGAAGGAACAGTGTCCTTCAACACCAGATGAGAGACAACACATGAGTAAGATCCCATATGCGTCAGCTATTGGATCTATCATGTATGCCATGATATGTACTCGTCCCGATGTATCGTATGCTTTGAGCATGACGAGAAGATATCAAGTTGATCCAGGTGAAGGTCACTGGATTGCTGTCAAGAATATCCTAAAGTACTTGAGAAGAACTAAGGATACATTCTTGATTTATGGAGGTGAGGAAGAGCTCAATGTAATGGGTTACACTGATGCAAGCTTCCAAACTGACAAAGATAATTTTCGATCGCAATCTGGATATGTGTATTGCCTAAATGGAGGTGCTGTGAGCTGGAAGAGTTCAAAGCAAGAAACAGTAGCCGATTCTACAACGGAAGCTGAGTATATTGCTGCCTCGGATGCAACAAAGGAAGCTGTTTGGATGAGGAAGTTCATTTCTGAACTTGGAGTGGTGCCTAGCATTAAAGATCCGATAGAACTCTATTGTGACAACAATGGAGCGATCGCATTGGCTAAGGAACCTAGATCTCACCAAAGATCCAAGCACATACTTAGGCGTTTCCATTTCATTCGAGAAATCGTTGAAAGGGGAGATGTTAAAATATGCAAAGTACCAACAGATGATAACGTATCTGACCCATTGACGAAGCCACTGTCACAGCAGAAGCATGATCGTCATACTAGATCTCTAGGCATTAGGTATATGTCTGAGTGGTCTTAGTGCAAGTGGGAGATTTGTTGGGATATGCCCTAAGACAAGTCATTAGATGATTGTTTTGACATACAATGCTTATGATTTTATGAATGGCAATTCATTATTATATATTATTCGATTAACTGTGCAATATGAATTAATATATATGTTAATGTCCTTAGAATAATATTGTATTATTCTTAAAGATGTCCCTAGTCAAGTATTATCATGAATAGGGATAATGATAATACGTAGAGACTAGTATGTGTTGATTGATGAATTGTTCATTGATATGAGATATCAAATCAACACATGGGTACATGTTGGAGAACGATGTACTGGACAGACCCACCATGAGAATGCAACATGGATAGTTATATGATCATCATATGCAATTCTCATAGTGATAATAATGTATGTAATCCTTACGACTTGTGTTCATCAGAGATCCCAACATAAGGAGTTATGTATCTTGATATTGTCAAACGTTACCCGTAACAGGGTAAACTATAAAGGCGACTATTGGATACACTACGAATTATGTAGAGGGATGTTGACTGATCGAGATAGGATTTGTCCCTTCTATATAACAGGAGATGTGTTTGGCCCTTGATCAAGTGAGAACTAAAATGCATGGCCACGCTCGAATGAGTCGATATGAGATATCGAGCTTATTCGTTTATTCTAGTTCTACTTGGGGATCAAGAAATAAAGATTGAATATACGAGTATGACTATTCCATGACTCGTGTTCAATCTAAACACAAAGGACAAAGGGATTAAGTTACATGGCCTCCAACCAGTGGCCAAAATCGCCTTCTCGCGATCGATCGCCACCCTTCGCGATCGATCGCCAACATGCTCGCGATCGATCGCCTTGGACACGCAATCGATCGCCTGCACTGTTCATCATCTTCGATTTTCAACAGCCGCCCGTCGCGATCGCTCGCTCCACCTCGGCGATCGATCGCCACCTGCAATTTTTCGAAAAATTCGAGCTTCCATGGTGTTTTTCACACCCAAACTCAAAATCAACACCCCAAACTTCCTTAACACCACAAATACACGAATTAAGCTCAATAAAAACACTTAAAACCAACATTTTGATTTTCAACCAAAACCCCCAAATTCCATAACCAAATCACTACCCAACCAAACACTACAATACTGTAAGGCCCCAACACTTAAACTTGTCATTTGTTCATTTATGACGTCGTATGTGTATAAATTTGTTCATTTTTCTTTTCATTCTTTAAAAAGAATCATTACATGTTTCCCTTAATCCCATGACATAACTAATGTTCAACATTATATGTTCATCTCTACCAACAATTAGACTCAAAGATTTCGCCCATTACCATCCCCATTACACCACTTTTACATTGTGGGTTATTTTATAAAAATTTGGGCAGAGTCTCCCCACAAACTGAGCTATCCGGAAATAACATAATAAAACTCCCAACCAGGGACAACACAATACTAAACAGAATACAGAAACACTAAGTAAACTCCCAGCCAGGGAAGACACCACACTAATAAGACAACAAAAGTGGGTTTCAACACCCTTATACAGTCCATATACAGATACAAGTGCTCACAGAAGAGCAACGAATAACGGATACTCATCCGGATGCATAATTAGTATAAATACCAACCGCTCAACCTCGTATATTGGCTCAATCTCATACTATGCTTCTGGAAGCATCATCCAACAAGGTTCGAGCCTAGTACTCCAAAGCAGCATTGTGCCTGTTGTACCTGTTTCAACAGAAACAGCCCCCACACAGGGTGAGCACACTCCCACTCAATATTCAATCACAAATCAACATACAAAATCATAATGCAATAATTTAAATTATTCAAAACCCATAAAGTATACTCCCTGTACAATTCCGAATTGTATAGCTTCCACACGCTGTTCCTGTTTCAAACTCACGCACCTTCATAATGTCAAGTTTAGTATTATCACTGAAAATGTGATACTCAACAACGCTTATGAATTCAATACAATGACAGTATATCATTTATGCTCAAACATAAACAGTTCAACATCAATGTACACCTGGTTATCCCAATGTGACCCTGGTTATCCCACCATCTCATTCTCGAACTTTCCCATATCGCTCATGCCCACGGCATCACTACTCAACAAGTAAAATTGGATCACGTACCACTACGTGTCCCCCATAACTCGTATATGAAACTCAATTATTAAAGTCAAGCACTTACCTGAATCATCATATTCAAAATTGCATGTATACCTGAATGTATAGATACTAGATATACCTGCTCGTACGTCACCACGTACCTTATAGTAGACAACATGAACAAGCTATCATCAACGTCCGAAGTCTCCTGTAGAGTCTATATCGAATATCAATTCAATATTAGCTCATAATCCAAGCAATGAATATCCATCAAATAGTTCTTACTTTCTTTCCATATCACAAATCAATAACTCAATATTATGAATCAAATCATAATCAATACTTTGGATGTACACATCCTCACATTAATCATGATATTTCATTGGTAATGCAAAACCCCATCATCTCCCACCATCCGCTACATCACACACATGATGCGGGATACACACACCCATACGTGCAAGATCACGCCCAACCCACATAGCAGTTCACTAGACACAAGTTCAACAGAGGGAAAGGAAATGCAAGGGTGTATGCATAATAATATCCAACTAGTGTCTAACTAAAACAATCCAAGTAAGACAATTAACATGTTCCACAATTATTCAAACCCACACCGAGGTGATTCAAACCAAGACATGAAAGAAGGGATCCATGTAGATACAAAATTCTACCCTTTTTAAATCTAATCCCCTTAATCCCAACATAAAGTCATTTATGGATTAAATTCAACTTTAACAATTTAAAGATGCATTGGATTCCAAAATTCTTGATTTAGAACTCACTACTAAGAGTAGTAATTCAATAAAATAACATATATCAACAATACATGCCATGATACGCATTCAAGCATATACATCACCATAAATTATATTCCATGTTAACACATACCATACATGCCTCTAAAGGTAATATAATCCACACCATACCCAACACTCACCAAAATATTATAATGGTTACAAACCATAGAAGTCAATTCTTTTCACCACCTAATAACAACTAACAAGGTTTAGACCCTCACTTGAATCTCATTTAAGCCTATTAACAAACACATTCCATGCATGATTTTAATCTTCATCTTTTAACCAATAATAATACTAAGTCAAGACTTATTCCACAATTTATTTTCAACAATTAACCGTTCAATAAAGTGAGCCCAATTAACTTCCAACAATCAAAGCATTCATCATGCTATACCATTCCCAAATACAACACCTCAATACATGAAGGAATACATACACACACACCATCTTCACCCACAAACACATGCTGGACACACACACACACGCAGAAACACACACACGCACACACACTGCTGCACACACACGAACACACACTAACAACCCCTACCAAAATGCTAGCAAAAATCGAACCAAAGTTCATCAAAAATTCGAGGGATTTCAGGGGAATAACGACTAAGGGACGACGAGGATTACCCACAAAAAAATCGGAAGAAAATCGCTCCAAAATCGGACGAATTCGCGATTTTTATCCGCGCACTTCCGGACGCAATCCGCGACGAAACTTCACGTTCTTGGTATGGAAAGAAGCGCCTGGGAGAGACGAAGACGATGGCGGGTCGGACGCGCCGGAAGGAGCTCGGACGGCGGCGGGCGCGCGCGATTTAGCGGCGTGAGTCGAGCAGCAGCGAAGAGAAAGGGGATCGCGTTTTCAGTGCGTGTTTTTACATGTTTTAATGTGTGTCTGAAAATGCCAACATAACATATTTATTTTTTTGTATCCTAACCTGGTTTTGTACATCGAAGTGTCGCCGGTGCACTGATATATTATTTAGAGACAACGATTGGGATTTATACACACCCCAAAAACCCAAAACTTAAATTCTTCATTTTAATTAACTTATCTCTAAAATATTATCAGAGTATATTTTACAACCTCAAATTATTTTATGATTCGATTAACTCGCCAGTTGACCTTCACTTGGTCAATTCCACTTCAAATAAATTCTAAAATTAATTATCACTAAAATCCAAATCATATTTAGTCCAACAAATGATTAATAATAATCTGGACATCACAAATACTACTACCAAAACGAAGACCATGACGAGGGGAAGATTAATACCTGATTATCTTCGAGAAAACCGGCCTCCGAACCAAGCTACCCGCGATTTCTCCTCCAAGGGAGAAAAGGGAAATGGGGGAGAAGGGTTTTGGGCGATGAGAGAGGGAAGAGAGGGGAAGATTCCGTGCCAAATGACGGAATACCGAGTCTACTTGGTATATATAGCAAAAACACCCCAAAATACCAATACCCCCACAAATACATCATGATTCATTAAAAATCATCTGTTTACAAAAATTCTCTCTCCAACATCAAATCCCCAGACTGGCCCCAACATAAGGCACCCCGGATGCCAAGTCCCACTAAAACCCAATTCATAGGTTTTCCACCAAAATGAGAATACAATCTCAACCTTTGGATCCAACGATCCCAAATGCCCGATTTAACAACCTCGGGAGACCCAAAACCGCAATTAATTCCTAATTGCCACGATTAAAAATCCATCAAGGATTATTACCATACCGGGATTAACATCATTAATCCCCGGACATCACAATTATCCCCTACTAATAAAGTTTCGTCCTCGAAATTGCACCGGTGTACTCCACGTAACACCAGGACTACACCAACAAAACAAAGCCACAACCCCGATTCTGGACCATATTAGAATCGAATTAACAACCGCGAGAACAGCCATCTCGCACCAAGCTCTAAAATAGAGCAAACGCTAAAACCAATACAAACCCGAAAGATAACAACATACCTCGACGTGAAACGTCCCAGAAGTCACACCACGACTGCAAAGCAACCAAATCTCCATTGGTTCTGACATAGATATCATCCCGTGATATTCACCACCTGCCCACGATGCTTGACACGCATCGTCATGATGGGGACCACTAGTATACAACAGTATACTCACAGAGAATCCGGTTTTCGCTTCCCAGCCCATCTCCTCCAAAGGAGTAGTTGCACCACTTGCAACCCGGACCGGGTTACCCATGGTCACTGATCCACACTAAACACATCACCGAGGATGTTTACACCGGTGTGTTCCAATAAATCATATCTTGGTCCCACACACCATCAAGACTCCACAAAGTCTCAAGTTCCACAGAGGTCACGCAAAACAATCAATTGCATCCCCGCCACGCGTGTCAACCACGACACCAAACAAATCCGAGTCCTGGCCACCCCCTTCTCTATCCTGGGATTTAACAATCCTAAAACAGGGAGGCTATCGAATTAACCAGCAAGAACTACCATGGTTTCAAAACACGACAATCCCTCCTCCGGGGGAAGTCAAACAACCCTCACGATCATTCATCACAATGCATCGTGCCATCGAGATTACCGATCTCGAGGTCCCACAATCTCACACCGGAGATTCACCAAACCAAGCATACAACTCGACGTTCAACAATGAACAAAATAACGTTGGCATTCGTATACACTCATGGCATACATGCCCAAACACCAATCACAACATGCATACACAATGCAATAGACTCGGGTATCTCCAATCATACCCAAATCCCAAAACCAACTGACAAACCTGGATTATTCTCACCCCACGGAGAATGATGGTTGACCAACCAAAACCAAAGGGTGTGATTTCAACATAAACACCACACAACCAAAGCAACGAATCTCCCAAAGGATTCAACCGGTAGGTATATCAGTACCGCCTTTCTCACAAGAAAAGTGTCATGAATCCATGACCCTCCAACCTCGAACCACCGTTCGGAAAATTGGATATATTTTACCAAAACATATCACGGAACCAAAAGTACGCAATTGGTTCAAGATAGTGCATCAAAGCAACCATTACCAAATCAAAACCTGTATATCCCATGTATACTCAAACTAAAGATGCTCTGTACTAATGCCATAATACAACACAATCGAGCATCTCCCCGGAGACGTCTCCTCAAACGTCTCACCGAGGTAAGAAATCCATTACTCGATCCAACACCAGTAATGCTTACCATGGCTGATTTACAATCAATCCACGACCGATGCAAGCTGTCTCCAAGACAATACAATCCAAATCTTTGATGTCCGGGGATTAATGGTGTTAATCTCGGTGTGGTATTAATCCTTAATGGGTTTTTCATTGTGGCAATTAGGAATTAATTGCGGTTTTGGGTCTCCCGATGTTGTATAATCGGGCATTTGGGATCGCTGGATCCAAAGGTTGAGATTGTATTCTCATTTCGGTGGAAAACCTATGTGTTGGGTTTTGGTGGGACTTAGAGTCCGGGATGCTTTTTGTTGGGGCTGGTATGGGGATTTGGTGTTGGAGAGAGAGTTTTTGTAAACAGATGATTTTTAATGAATCATGATGTATTTGTGGAGGTATTGGTGTGTTGGGGTATTTTTGCTATATATACACATTGGACTCGAGATTTCCGTCATTTTGGCACGGAATCAATACTCTCCCTCTCCTCTCCCCCCTTATCGTTTATCACCCCTTTCCCCAACCCTCATCTTTTCTCTTTGGAGAAAAATGGCCGGAGGCTCGATTTAGGAGCCGGATTCTTCGAAGATAAGTTGGTAATCTCCTTTCCCTCGCTTTTATCTTCGTTTGGATTGTGATTTTGTTGGTTTTGGTTGAGTTTTGGGTTTAGTTTGATTTGGGTGATTTGTGGTAAAAATTATAAATCTATTGGGTTTGTTTTATTTTGGGTTGAGCACCCTTGTTGGAGGTCCTTGTGTGTGGATTTATTGTGGTTTTGAGTTGGGAGGAGTTGGGGTATGATTTGTGGAGGTTTCAAGCTTTCAAAAATGGTGTTTTTCGAGTTGCAGGTCGCGCCGATCGATCGCCCGTTTTTGGCGATCGATCGCGCGCAAGCAGTGGGCTTTTCAGCAGGGTGGCAATCGATCGCTACTTTTGGGCGATCGATCGCCTCGCACCAGTAAGGTCTGGCGATCGATCGCTATATCGAGTGATCGATTGCCGAGGGGCTAGCGATCGATCGCCCGGCATAGCGATCGATCGCCAGCGAAGTTTTGTTGGTTTCTTGGCTTTTTCGTGGGATTTTGGATTCGCGACTTAAATGGTCGGCTTCCGGGGCAATGTTCACATTCCAATGGGAATGTTAGACTTTTAAAATGGTTTGGTTGGAGCCAAGTCAAATTAAACGGAACTCTCGGTTGAGTTTTTGGCTACCTTTTAAACTTGTAAAATGGTTTACTTTGGGTGTTATGCATGCTTAGCCGGGTGGCTTTTTATTTTGGTAATCGTCATGGATAGACGATATGTTTGGGAGTTTTGAACGTGCTTAGGCACGTGGTCGCATGCTTATTCTTGATTGTGAGTTGTTTATGTGTTTTAGCACATATTTCTCGAGGCATGGAACTCAAGCAATGTTTGGCTTGGACTACGGAGACTTAAGGTACGTATGACGTACGCGCATAGCCTATTTTAGTATTGCAACTGTAAAATGCATGGTGTGTGGAAATTGTACTAAATGGGTATTGGAACACATGGTGTGTAATAATTGCGTTATATGGACATTGAAATATGTGGCATGTGGTAATTGCATCGGATAGGTATTGAAATGCATGGTGCATGAAATTTGCTATAAATGGATAACAATATGCATGGTAAATAGTAATTGCGTCAAATGGTTATAAATTGGGAACCATACGGTGCCGCTATTGAGCGAGCAATTATTTGGGATGCGATCGCCGTTGAGCGACCATCGGTTATGATACCGCTATTGTTGAGCGTGCGCGAGGTTTAGTATGCCGCCATTGTGGAGCGAGCAATGAAACGAGAATATGGAATTATTGGTTAGATATATGTGATATCTATGGTCTTTTACATTATGTTTTTACCATAATGATCATGGAACTGGCATAATAGAACGGTATTAGTTAATCTATGTGACGATTAACTGGTTTTGGGAATTTGATGAGTTTGGTTATTTTGAGAACAGGGACAATACAGGGGATCCCGGATGAGGGTGTTACCATCCAGGGATTTAAATTATAGCATTTACATTCTGTATTTGAATTGCAATGTTATGCTTATTGGATTGGTGGTATTGGTATGCTCACCCCGTGTGGGGGCTGTCTCTGTTGGGGCAGGTAACACAGGTGCAGCAGCAGTAGCTTTGGAGTTGAGCTCGGGCTGATGATAGAGGTACTTCCAGGATCGAAGTACCAGAGCTGGTTGAATAAGTACATAGATCCAGTGTTGAGATCGACCTGTGCTTGGGAGGTGCTTCCAGGATTGAAGTACCAGTAAGTATCCGGTAGAGTGTTTATACATCAGATACACGCTCATTCATTGGGTGCTCTTATGTGAGTACATTTTACGTGTATATGGAATGTATAAATGGGCTATGGCTTTTCTCTGTTCATTTATGGGTTGCATGCAATTAAATGTGGAATTGCTAAATGAATTAAGAGCATGTTAGTGTATTATGAGGGTGCATGTCATATATGTAATCTTGGTTGGGGGATTTGCATATTATGTGGGTTGAATGCAAGGAATTTTATGGATCACTAATATGGTGTAACACTTGCACATGGCTTTTCCCCATGATTTTATGATTATATGCACTAATGGTATGGATTAATACACTAATAACGGGTTAAGGGCACGGGGGTCCTTACATTAGTGGTATCAGAGTAGTGGTTAGCTCTTTGGGGGCTGTTGAGGGCCTAGGAAAATGATAATGGGAATGAGAAGCACATACTTATGCATGATGGTAGTTAGTGTTGCGTGGCACAACTATATTGCTTAGCGTTTATGATATGTGTTCATAATTGGAATATGTTATTGCTAACCATGGTGGTTGCAGGGTCTTATGAGACATGGACTATGCAATACAGTTGCATAGATATACATCGGAGTGATGATTCTAATGCTTTGCCGCTAAATGTTGGAGCGAGGTGCATTAAAATACACTCATGGCGATGTTTATGGGAATACGGGTTATGCATTACGGTTGCATGCACGTCGAAGCGATGATGCCGCTGTCGTGTCGAAGCGATGGTAAATGCCGCTGTCACGTCGAAGCGATGATGCCGCTGTCGTGCCGAAACAATTATTGGGACACGGGATATGCATCACGGTTGCATGCGTGGCGTAGCGATGTGAATACTTGCCGCTTTATGGCATAGCGATGTGAATACTTGCCGCTGTCATACCGTAGCGATGAGAGAATATTTGCTGCTAATATGAAGCGAAGAACATGGCCGCTGTCATATTAATAGCGAGGGATATTATTTTCCGCTGGTATTGTCGAAGCGAGGGGTATTTCCGCTGTCATGTAAAGCGAGGGGTATTTCCGCTGTCATGCCGGAACGATGGTACCACCGTCATGTCGAAGCGATGATGCCGCTGTAGTGTCGAAGCGATGATACATGCCGCTGTCACGTCGAAGCGATGATGCCGCTGTCATGACGTAGCGATGCGATCAGGAACAAAGTACTACATGAGTGTGAGTACCTCTTGAGTCCACGATTATTCCGCTACATATATTGGCGATGGTTCATGCCGCCGGGTATTCTATTGGCGATGGTTCATGCCGCCGGGTATTTTATTGGCGATGGTTCATGCCGCCGGGTATTCTATTGGCGATGGTTCATGCCACCGGTTATTCTATTGGCGATGGTTCATGCCGCCAGGTATCATATAGCGATGGTACATTCCGCTACATCTATGGCGATGGTTCATACCGCCGGATATCTATAGCGATGTTTTATGCCGCTGACTCTATGGCGAGGGATCATGTCGCTGATTCTATAGCGATGGGTTATACCGCTATGTGCGTAGCACTGGATTATTCCGCCTACGAGCGATGGGTGCTGCTTGTGTACCGCTGGTGGACGATGGATACAGGTATTCCGCTATCTTGATAGCGATGAGGTATGTCATATTACTTTTGTTATCATTATTGTGAATACTATGTGTTGTTTTATACCGTCATGTGTTTGACGATGAGATTATGAGTGTCGTGTATCGACAGGTACCGTCATATGTTTGATGATGTTATTTGGGACGTCTATGTGGACGCGTGGCATCATTTTGGTGATTAATGCATTCATGTTTATGTATTTGGTTGTATGGTTTGAGTGCCGATGGTGAGCACATGGTAGAGTCTCGGTCACTAGTTGACGAGACCTTTTCCGAGCAGGCTTGCTCGATGGAGCATTGGATGCATTGTACCGGTGAGTGTACCGCATCATGTTATAGGAGTAAATATTTGTCGAGCAATGATACCCTTGGGTATGCTCGCAGGGTTGGCTAAGGCCAAGTGATTGGTGGTAAGAGTAGTCATTGAGGAAACTACTCGCTTGTTATTTTGTTGAGGAGTAAGCATGGTTACACCCACCCTGGAGGTGTGGAATAAGTCCTAATGGATTAGGATTGCATGGTAATTAAGCATGGACGTCGGGTTGTCCATTGTGCTTTGGTGTTATAGAGATATGTTGGGCGATGACCCACAACTCTAATGGTTTGTGCGGTATGGTATACCGGGATGGAACGTGTGTCACGTTGATAGGTTGGTATGAGCCTATAGGGCCATCGAATCGCTAGCCAGGTATTGTTGCAGTACTTTAGCGTGCTTGTGTTAGCCATTATAATGCTCGTTGGATTCGAGTTTGGTGAATCGTATGGTGATACGATGAGGGTTATGGTAGACTCTTGTAGTCTATATGTGGCATGGTGTTTGAGGTAGGGAATACCTCACGGGGACGTTTATACGCCATTGTTTTGAGGGACTTGTACTGGGACAGCTCAAGTTTGTTGATATTACCAACGTGAGTGTCAACAAGTTGTTGTTAGCTCTAGTTGAGCATCCTTGCATATGGCATGCAATGGGAGTCTCAATGGTTTGTGAGATATAGTTAGTGGGGTGACACTACTATATTGATTTTGTCTCTTGGAGAGTTTTGGATTATACTGTCTTGGAGACAGCTTGCATCGGTCGTGGATTGATTGTAAATCAGCCATAGTAAGCATTACTGGTGTTGGACCGGGTAATGGATTTCTTACCTCGGTGAGACGTTTGAGGAGACGTCTCCGAGGAGATGCTCGATTGTGGAGTACTATGGCATTAGTACAGAGCATCGTTGGGATGTGTATACATGGCGTATACGGATTTTGGATCGGGTAATGGTAGTATTGATGCACTACTCTAACCAGTTGGGTACTTCTGGGTTCCGGGATATGTTTTGGTATGAATATACCCAGGTCTTCCGAACGGTGGTTCGAGGATTGGAGGATCATGGATTCATGACTTTTTGCTTGAGAGAAAGGCGGTACTGATATGCCTATCGATTGAATCTTTTGGGGAGATTCGTTGTTTTGGGTTCGTGTGGTGTTGATGTTGAAATCACACCCTTTGGTTTTGGTTTGTCAACCATCATTCTTCGTGGGGTGAGAATAATCGAGGTGTGACAGTGGTTTTGGGATTTGGGTATGATTGGAGATACCCGAGTCTATTGCATTGAGTATGCATGTTGTATTGGTGTATGGACTTGTATGCCGTGTGTGTATACGAATGCCAACTTTATTTTGTTCCTTGTTGAACATCAAGTTTGTATGCTTGGTCTGGTGAATCTCCGGTGTGAGATTGTGGAACCTTGAGATCGGTAATCTCGATGGCACGATGCATTCTGATGAATGATCGTGAGGGTTGTTTGACTTTCCTTGAGGAAGGATCGTCGTGTTTTGGAACCATGGTAGTTTTGTTGGATAACTCGATAGCCTTCCTGTTTTAGGATTGTTGGATCCAAGGATAAATGAGGGATGGCCGGGATTCGGGTTTGTTTAGTGTCATGGTTGACACGTGTGTAGGAATGCAATTGATTGTCTTGCATGTCCCCTGTGGAACTTGAGACTTTATGGAGTCTTGATGGTGTGTCGGGACCAAGATATGATTTCTTGGAACACACCGGTGTAAACATCCTCGGTGATGTGTTTTGTGTGGATCAGTGACCGTGGGTAACCCGGTCCGGGTTGCAAGTGGTGCAACTACTCCTTTGGAGGAGATGGGCTGGGAAGCGAAACCGGATTTTCTGTGAGTATACTGTCGTATGCTAGTAGTCCTCATCATAACGATGTGTGTTAAGCATCGTGGGCAAGTGGTGAATATCATGGAGAGATATATATCTCAGAACCAAGGGAGATTTAGTTGACTTGCAGTCGTAGTGGACTGACTTCTGGGACAATTCACATTGAGGTATATTATTATCTTTCAGGTTTGTATTGGTTTTGGGGTTTGCTCTATTTTAGGGCTTGGTGCGAGACTGGTATTCTCGCAGTTGTTAATTCGATTCTAAGGTGGTTCAGAATCGGGGTCTTGGCTTTGTTTTGTTTGTGTAGTCCTGGTGTTACGTGGAGTACACCGGTGCAATTTCGAGGACGAAATTTTATTAGTGGGGGATAATTGTGATGTCCGGGGATTAATGGTGTTAATCCCGGTGTGATATTAATCCTTAATGGATTTTTCATTGTGGCAATTAGGAATTAATTGCGGTTTTGGGTCTCCCAATGTTGTATAATCGGGCATTTGGGATCGCTGGAACCAAAGGTTGAGATTGTATTCTCATTTCGGTGGAAAACCTATGTGTTGGGTTTTTGGTGGGACTTAGAGTCCGGGATGCTTTTTGTTGGGGCTGGTATGGGGATTTGGTGTTGGAGAGAGAATTTTTGAAAACAGATGATTATTAATGAATCATGATGTATTTGTGGAGGTATTGGTGTGTTGGGGTATTTTTGCTATATATACCCATTGGACTCGAGATTTCCGTCATTTTGGCACGGAATCACTTCTCTCCCCCTCCTCTCCCCCCTTATCGTGTATCACCCCTTTCCCCAACCCTCGGATTTTCTCTTTGGAGAAAAATGGCCGGAGGCTCAATTTAGGAGCCGGATTCTTCGAAGATAAGTTGGTAATCTCCTTCCCCTCGCTTTTATCTTCGTTTGGATTGTGATTTTGTTGGTTTTGGTTGAGTTTTGGGTTTAGTTTGATTTGGGTGATTTGTGGTAAAAATTATAAATCTATTGGGTTTGTTTTATTTTGGGTTGAGCACCCTTGTTGGAGGTCCTTGTGTGTGGATTTATTGTGGTTTTGAGTTGGGAGGAGTTGGGGTATGATTTGTGGAGGTTTCAAGCTTTCAAAAATGGTGTTTTTCGAGTTGCAGGTCGCGCCGATCGATCGCCCGTTTTTGGCGATCGATCGCCCGTTTTTGGCGATCGATCGCGCGCAAGCAGTGGGCTTTTCAGCAGGGTGGCGATCGATCGCTACTTTTGGGCGATCGATCGCCTCGCGCCAGTAAGGTCTGGCGATCGATCGCTATATCGAGCGATCGATCGCCGAGGGGCTAGCGATCGATCGCCCGGCATAGCGATCGATCGCCAGCAAAGTTTTGTTGGTTTCTTGGCTTTTTCGTGGGATTTTGGATTCGCGACTTAAATGGTCGGCTTCCGGGGCAATGTTCACATTCCAATGGGAATGTTAGACTTTTAAAATGGTTTGGTTGGAGCCAAGTTAAATTAAAAGGAACTCTCGGTTGAGTTTTTGGCTACCTTTTAAACTTGTAAAATGGTTTACTTTGGGTGTTATGCATGCTTAGCCGGGTGGCTTTTTATTTTGGTAATCGTCATGGATAGACGATATGTTTGGGAGTTTTGAACGTGCTTAGGCACGTGATCGCATGCTTATTCTTGATTGTGAGTTGTTTATGTGTTTTAGCACATATTTCTCGAGGCATGGAACTCAAGCAATGTTTGGCTTGGACTACGGAGACTTAAGGTACGTATGACGTAAGAGCATAGCCTATTTTAGTATTGCAACTGTAAAATGCATGGTGTGTGGAAATTGTACTAAATGGGTATTGGAACACATGGTGTGTAATAATTGCGTTATATGGACATCGAAATATGTGGCATGTGGTAATTGCATCGGATAGGTATTGAAATGCATGGTGCATGAAATTTGCTATAAATGGATAACAATATGCATGGTAAATAGTAATTGCGTCAAATGGTTATAAATTGGGAACCATACGGTGCCGCTATTGAGCGAGCAATGATTTGGGATGCGATCGTCGTTGACCGACCATCGGTTATGATGCCGCTATGTTGAGCGTGTGCGAGGTTTAGTATGCGCCATTGTGGAGCGAGCAATGAAACGGGAATATGGAATTATTGGTTAGATATATGTGATATCTATGGTCTTTTACATTATGTTTTTACCATAATGATCATGGAACTGGCATAATAGAACGGTATTAGTTAATCTATGTGACGATTAACTGGTTTTGGGAATTTGATGAGTTTGGTTATTTTGAGAACAGGGACAATACAGGGGATCCGGATGAGGGTGTTACCATCCAGGGAGTATCATTTAAATTATAGCATTTACATTCTGTATTTGAATTGCAATGTTATGTTTATTGGATTTGTGGTATTGGTATGCTCACCCCGTGTGGGGGCTGTCTCTGTTGGGGCAGGTAACACAGGTGCAGCAGCAGTAGCTTTGGAGTTGAGCTCGGGCTGATGATAGAGGTACTTCCAGGATCGAAGTACCAGAGCTGGTTGAATAAGTACATAGATCCAGTGTTGAGATCGAGCTGTGCTTGGGAGGTGCTTCCAGGATTGAAGTACCAGTAACGATATCCGGTAGAGTGTTTTATACATCAGATACACGCTCATTCATTGGGTGCTCTTATGTGAGTACATTTTACGTGTATATGGAATGTATAATTGGGCTACGGCTTTTCTCTGTTCATTTATGGGTTGCATGCAATTAAATGTGGAATTGCTAAATGAATTAAGAGCATGTTAGTGTATTATGAGGGTGCATGTCATATATGTAATCTTGGTTGGGGGATTTGCATATTATGTGGGTTGAATGCAAGGAATTTTATGGATCACTAATATGGTGTAACACTTGCACATGGCTTTTCCCCATGATTTTATGATTATATGCACTAATGATATGGATTAATACACTAATAACGGGTTAAGGGCACGGTGGTCCTTACAAAATCTCTCCAAGAGATAAGGTCAAAATAGCAGTGTCACCTCACTAACTATATCTCACAAACCATTGTGACTCCCATTGCATTCCACATGCAAAGTTGCTCAACCAGAGCTAACCACGACTTGACGACACTCACGTTGGCATTCCCAACAGAATTGAGCTGCCCCAAAACAAGTCTCTCAAAACATTTGACGTATAAACGTCTCCGTGAGGTATTCCCTACCTCAAATACCATGCCACATAGAGACTACAAGAGTCTACCATAACCCTCATCGTATCACCATACGATTCACCAAACTCGAATCCAACGAGCATTATAATGGCTAACACAAGCACGCTAACGTACTGCAACAATACCTGGCTAGCGATTCGCTGGCCCCATAGGCTCATACCAACCTATCAACGTGACACACGTTCCATCCCGGTATACCATACCGCACAAACCATTAGAGTTGTGGGTCATCGCCCAACATATCTCTAAAACACCAAAGCACAATGGACAACCCGGCGTCCATGCTTAATTACCATGGTGGGTGCTTACTCCTCATCACAATAACAAGCGAGTAGTTTCCTCAATGACTACTCTTACCACCAATCACTTGGCCTTAGCCATCCCAGCGAGCATACCCAAGGGTATCATTGCTCGACAAATATTTACCTCTATAACATGATGCGGTACACTCACCGGTACAATGCATCAAATGCTCCATCGAGCAAACCTGCTCGGAAAAAGGTCTCGTCAACAAGTGACCCAGACTCTACCATGTGCCCACCATCGGCACCCAAACCATACAACCAAATACATAAACATGAATGCATTATTCACCAAAACGACGCCACGCGTCCACATAGACATCCCAAATAACATCGTCAAACATATGACGGTACTTGTCGATACACGACACTCATAATCTCATCGTCAAACACATGACGGCACATGTCGATATACGACATCCATAATCTCATCATCAAACACATGACGGCACATGTTGATATACGACATCCATAATATCATCGTCAAACAAATGACGGTATAAAACAACCCATTGAATTTACAATAATGATATCAAAAGTAATTTGCCATACCTCATCGCCATCAAGATAGCGGAATACCTGTATCCATCGTCCACCAGCGGTACATAAGCAGCATCTATCGCTCGTAGGCGGCATAATCCAGTGCTACACACATAGCGTTATAATCCATCGCTATAGAATCAGCGGCATAAAACATCGCCAAAGAATATCCAGCGGTATGAAGCATCGCCATAGATGTAGCGGAATGTACCATCGCTATATGATACCTGGCGGCATAAACCATCGCCATAGAATACCCGGCGGCATAAACCATCGCCAATAGAATACCCGGCGGCATGAACCATCGCCAATAGAATACCCGGCGGCATGAACCATCGCCAATAAAACACCCGGCGGAACCATCGCCACCCGGCGGAACCATCGCCAATAAAATACCCGGTGGAATATGTAAGGACCCCCGTGCCCTTAACCCGTTATTAGTGTATTAAGCCATACCATTAGTGCATATGATCATACCATTATGGGGAAACCATGTGCAAGTGCAACACCGTATGCTACCCAGGAAATTTCTTGCATTCAATTCACATAATATTCAGGTTCCCCAACCAAGATTATTCATATATCATGCACCCACATAATACACCAACATGCTCTTAGTTCATTTAGCAATTCCATAATTAATTGCATGCAACCATAATGAACAGAGAGAAGCCGTAGCCCCATTTATACATTCCATATACACGTAAAATGTACTCACGTGAGAGCACCCAATGAATAAGCGTGTATCTGATGTATAAACACTCTACAGGATACCGTTACTGGTACTTCAATCCTGGAAGCACCTCCCAAGCACAACTCGATCTCAACACTGGATCTGTGTACTTATTCAACCAGCTCTGGTACCTCGATCCTGGAAGTACCTCTATCAACAGCCCGAGCTCAACTCCAAAGTTACTGTTGTTGCACCTGTGTTACCTGCCCCAACAGACACAGCCCCCACACGGGGTGAGCATACCAATACCACCAAGCCAATAAGCATAACATTGCAATTCAAATACAGAATGTAAATGCTATTATTTAAATGATACTCCCTGGATGGTAACACCCTCATCCGGGATCCCCTGTATTGTCCATGTTCTCAAAATAACCAAACTCATCAAATTCCCAAAGCCAGTTAATCGTCACATAGATTAACTAATACCGTTCTATTATACCAGTTCCATGATCAATGTGGTAAAAACATGATGTAAAAGACCATAGATATCACATATATCTAACCAATAATTCCATGTTCATATTTCATTGCTCGCTCCACAATAGCGGCATACTAACCTCGCGCACGCTCAACAATAGCGGCGTCATAACCGATGGTCGCTCAACGGCGATCGCATCCCAAATCATTGCTCGCTCAATAGCGGCACCGTATGGTTCCCAATGTATAACCATTTGACGCAAATACAATTTACCATGCATATTGTTATCCATTTATAGTAAATATCATGCACCATGCATTTCAATACCTATCCGATGCAATTACCACATGCCACATATTTCAATGTCCATATAACGCAATTATCACACACCATGTGTTCCAATACCCATTTGGTACAATTATCACACACCATGCATTTTACATTTGCAACACTACAATAGGCCATGCTCGTACGTTATACGTACCTTGAGTTTCCGTAGTCCGAGCCAAACCTTGCTTTAGTTCCATGCCTCGAGAAAGATGTGCTAAAACGCATAAACAACCCACAATCAAGCATAAGCATGCAACCACGTGCCCAAGCACGTTCAAAACTCCCAAACATATCGTCTATCCATGACGATTACCAAATTATAAAAGTTCCCGGCTAAACATGTATAATACCCCAAACATATTGTCAATCCATGACAATTAACCTTTTAAAATAACACGGGGCGAAGCATGCAAGACACCCAAAAAGAGCCAGGAAACAACAAAAGAGGCACCAACAAACTGGCCATCTCGATCGATCAAAATTTCATTTCGATCGATCGAAAACCACCCTCCGATCGATCGGTCAAAATACCGATCGATCGGTCCACTGTTCCAAAGCCACAAAAACATTATGCCATGCTCGATCGATCGAAAATAATTTTAGATCGATCGAGCAGCCCTGTATACGCGAGAAACCTCCAAGAATGAGCTCCTTTCAACACCAAATCACCTATAGCTCAAACCCACTTCGATTTACAACATAAAACCAACCAAAAAACCATCTAGACAATACAAAACCCAACCCCCAACACTTACAACAATGTTAGAACAAGATCTACCCCTTGAACCCCAAGATACAACACCAAAACCAACCAATATACAACAAAACTTTGCTAGGTTGGTAGCTTACCTTTTGAGCTTCAAGATTCTAGCAAGAAATCATGAAAATGGCTCTTCTCCAAAGCTTTCTCCTCCCTTCCATGTTGAGGAACGAAAATGGTGGGTTTGGAAGGGGTGATGGCAAGGTCAAGACATAAAGATGATGGAATGGGGTGGATGGGATGTAAAGGAGGGGGAATGTTTCTTTTAACATTTTTATATCATGCATCAAATAATTGTATGGTATGAAAATTATGTCCAACATGACATTTCAAAACCCCTCATCCAATTATGCATTAAGACTCACATTAGCCATGTTTTAAATTAAATAATTAAAACACACTCCAATCAAATCATACCAATAACCAAAATTCTCAACATGCAACGAATGCATCCCGGATCACTCTCACCAAAAACCTAAATCATAGGTTTTTCACTAAATTGAGAATACAATCTCGACCTTTGGATCCAACGATCCTAAATGCCCGATTTACAATCTCGGGAGACCCAAAACCGCAATTAATTCCTAATTGCCACAATATAAATCCATTAAGGATTAATAACCCTCCGGGATTAAGACTAATAATCCCAGGACATCACAATGATCCCCCACTGAGAAGAATTTCATCCTCGAAATTTGCACCGGTGTACTCCACGTAACACCAAGGCTACACCAACCAAAGTAGAACCACGACCCCGATTCTTGACCACATTAGAATCGAATTAACAACTGCGAGAACACCAATCTCGTACCAAGCTCTAAAATAGAGCAAACGCCAAAATCCACACAAACCTAAAGGATAACAACATACCTCGATGTGAATCGTCCCAGAAGTCAGTCCACCACGATTACAAATCAACCAAATCTCCATTGGTTCTGACATTGATATCATTCCATGATATTCACCACTTGCCCACGATGCTTGACACGCATCGTTATGATGGGAACCACTAGTATAAACAGTATACTCACAGAAAAATCCAGTTTCTGCTTCCCAGTCCATCTCCTCCAAAGGAGTAGTTGCACCAATTGCAATCCGGGCCGGGTTACCCACGGTCACTGATCCACACAAAACACATCACCACAGAAATCTAAAACAAGGTGTTCCAAGAAATCATATCTTGGTCCTGACACACCATTAAGACTCCAAAAAGTCTCAAGTTCCACAGAGGTCATGCAAAACAAACAATTGCATTCCTTCCATACGTGTCAATCCACGACACTAAACAAATCCGAATCCTGGCCATCCCTCGTTCATCCTGGGATTTAACAATCCTAAAAACAGGAAGGCTATTGAATTATCCAATAAAAACTAACATGGTCCTAAAGCACGACAAGTCCTCACAAGGGAAGTCATACGGACCTCACGATTATTCCTCAGAATACATCGTGCCATCGAGATTACCAATCTCAAATTGCCACGATCTCCCACCGGAGATTCACCAAACCGAGCATACAAACTCGACGTTCAACAAGGAACAAAATAAAGTTGGCATTCATATACACACACGGCATACATGCCCACGCACCAACACAAAAAGCATACTCAATGCAATAGACTCGGGTATCTCCAAACATACCCAAAATTCCAAAACCAACTGACAAACCTGGATTATTCTCACCCCACGGAGAATGATGGTTGACCAACCAAAACCAAAGGGTGTGATTTCAACATCAACACCACACAACCAAAGCAACGAATCTCCCATCGGATTTAACCGGTAGGTATATCAGTACCGCATTTCTCACAAGGAAAGTGTCATGAATCCATGACCCTCCAACCTCGAACCACCGTTCGGAAAACTGGATATATTTTACCAAAACATATCACGGAACCAAAAGTACGCAATGGGTTCAAGATAGTGCATCAAAGCAACCATTACTAAATCGAAACCTGCATATCCCATGTATAATCAAACTAAAGATGCTCTATACTAATGCCATAGTACAACACAATCGAGCATCTCCCCGGAGACGTCTCCTCAAGCGTCTCACCGAGGTAAGAAATCCATTACTCGATCCAACACCAGTAATGCTTACCATGGCTGATTTACAATCAATCCACGACCGATGCAAGCTGTCTCCAAGACAGTACAATCCAAATCTCTCCAAGAGATAAGGTCAAAATAGCAGTGTCACCTCACTAACTATATCTCACAAACCATTGTGGCTCCCGTTGCATTCCACATGCAAGGATGCTCAACCAGAGCTAACCACGACTTGACGACACTCACGTTGGCATTCCCAACAGAATTGAGCTGCCCCAAAACAAGTCTCTCAAAACATTTGACGTATAAACGTCTCCGTGAGGTATTCCCTACCTCAAATACCATGCCACATAGAGACTACAAGAGTCTACCATAACCCTCATCGTATCACCATACGATTCACCAAACTCGAATCCAACGAGCAACATAAAGGCTAACACAAGCATACCAAAGTACTGCAACAATACCTGGCTAACGGTTCGTTGGCCCCATAGGCTCATACTATCCATCAACGTGACACACGTTCCATCCCGGTATACCATACCGAACAACCATTAGAGTTGTGGGTCATCGCCCAACACATCTCTAAAATACCAAGCACAATGGACATCCAGGCGTCCTTGTTCAACTACTAAGCAATTTTAATCCATTAGGACTTATTCCACACCCTCGGGGTGGGTGTGCCCATGCCTAACACACATCACAACAACAAGCGAGTAGTTTCCTCAATGACTACTCTTACCACCAATCGCTTGGCCTTAACCAAACCAGCGAGCATACCCAAGGGTAATACTGCTCGACAAATATTTACCTCCATAACATGATGCGGTACACTCACCGGTACAATGCATCCAATAATCCATCGAGCAATCTGCTCGGCGTAATGGTCCCGTCAACTAGTGACCCAGACACCACCATGTGCTCACCATCGGCACTCAAACATACAACCAAATACATAGACACGAATGCATTATTTACCAAAACAACGCAACGTGTCCCCATAAACATCCCAAATAACATCGTCAAACACATGACGATACCTGTCGGTATACAACACTCATTATCCCATCGTCAAACACATGACGGTATAAAACAACACGTAATATTCACAATAATGATAACAAAAGCAATATGCCATACCTCATCGCTATCAAGATAGCAGAATACATGTATCCATCGCCCACCAGCGGTACATAAGCAGCATCCATCGCTCGTAGGCGGCATAACCCAGTGCTACACACATAGCGGAATAATCCATCGCTATAGGTATCCGGCGGTAAGAACCATCGCCATAGATGTAGCGGAATGTACCATCGCTATCAATACCCGGCGGTATGAACCATCGCCAATAGAATGCCCGGCGGAACCATCGCCAATAGAATACCCGGCGGCATGAACCATCGCCAATAGAATACCCGGCGGAATGAACCATCGACAATAGAATACCTGGCGGCATGAACCATCGCCAATAGAATACCTGGCGGCATGAACCATCGCCCATAGAATACCCGGAATAATCGCGGACTCAAGAGGTACTCACACTCATGTAGCACTTTGTTCCTGATCGCATTGCTACGTCATGACAGCGGCATCATCGCTTCGACGTGACAACGGCATGAAACATCGCTTCGACACGACAGCGGCATCATCGCCTCGACATGACGGTGGTACCATCGCTTCGACGTGACAGCGGCATTTACCATCGTTTCGACACGACAGTGGCATTTACCATCGTTTCGGCATGACAGCGGAAATACCCCTCGCTTCGACATATTAGCGGCATAATATCCCTCGCAATAGTAATATGACAGCGGCATTATCCTTCGCTTTGACATATCTGCGGCAAATATTCTTCATCGCTATAATATGACAGCGGCAAGTATTCACATCGCTACGCCATGTATGCAACCGTAATGCATAACCTGTATTCCACTGATTGTTTCGGCACGACAGCGGCATCATCGCTTCGACGTGACAGTGGCATTTACCATCGCTTCGACACGACAGCGGCATCATCGCTTCGACGTGCATGCAACCGTAATGCATAACCCGTATTCCCATAAACATCGCCATGAGTGTATTTTAATGCACCTCGCTCCAACATATAGCGGCAAAGCATTCGAATCATCACTCCGATGTATATCTATGCAACCGTAATGCATAGTCCATGTCTCATAAGACCCTGCAACCACCATGGTTAGCAATAACATGTTCCAATTATGAACACATATCATAAACGCACATAAGCAATATAGTTGTGCCTCGCAACACTAACTACCCTCATGCATAAGTATGGGCTTCACATTCCCATTATCATTTTCCTAGGCCCTCAATAGCCCCAAAGAGCTAACCACTGCTCTGATACCACTAATGTAAGGACCCCCGTGCCCTTAACCCGTTATTAGTGTATTAAGCCATACCATTAGTACATATGATCATACCATTATGGGGAAACCATGTGCAAGTGCAACACGTATGCTACCCAGGAAATTTCTTGCATTCAATTCACATAATATTCAGGTTCCCCAACCAAGATTATTCATATATCATGCACCCACATAATACACCAACATGCTCTTAGTTCATTTAGCAATTCCATAATTAATTGCATGCAACCATAATGAACAGAGAGAAGCCGTAGCCCCATTTATACATTCCATATACACATAAAATGTACTCACGTAAGAGCACCCAATGAATAAGCGTGTATCTGATGTATAAACACTCTACAGGATACTGTTACTGGTACTTCAATCCTGGAAGCACCTCCCAAGCACAGCTCAATCCTGTGTACTTATTCAACCAGCTCTGGTACCTCGATCCTGGAAGTACCTCTATCAACAGCCCGAGCTCAACTCCAAAGTTACTGCTGCTGCACCTGTGTTACCTGCCCCAACAGACACAGCCCCCACACGGGGTGAGCATACCAATACCACCAAGCCAATAAGCATAACATTGCAATTCAAATACAGAATGTAAATTCTATTATTTAAATGATACTCCCTGGATGGTAACACCCTCATCCGGGATGTATTGTCCCTGTTCTCAAAATAACCAAACTCATCAAATTCCCAAAGCCAGTTAATCGTCGCATAGATTAACTAATACCGTTCTATTATACCAGTTCCATGATCAATGTGGTAAAAACATGATGTAAAAGACCATAGATATCACATATATCTAACCAATAATTCCATGTTCATATTTCATTGCTCGCTCCATAATAGCGGCATACTAACCTCGCTCACGCTCAACAATAGCGGCGTCATAACCGATGGTCGCTCAACGGAGATCACATCCCAAATCATTGCTCGCTCAATAGCGGCACCGTATGGTTCCCAATGTATAACCATTTGATGCAAATACAATTTACCATGCATATTGTTATCCATTTATAGTAAATATCATGCACCATGCATTTCAATACCTATCCGATGCAATTACCACATGCCACATATTTCAATGTCCATATAACGCAATTATCACACACCATGTGTTCCAATACCCATTTGGTACAATTATCACACACCATGCATTTTACAGTTGCAACACTACAATAGGCCATGCTCGTACGTTATACGTACCTTGAGTTTCCGTAGTCCGAGCCAAACCTTGCTTTAGTTCCATGCCTCGAGAAAGATGTGCTAAAACGCATAAACAACCCACAATCAAGCATAAGCATGCAACCACGTGCCCAAGCACGTTCAAAACTCCCAAACATATCGTCTATCCATGACGATTACCAAATTATAAAAGTTCCCGGATAAACATGTATAATACCCCAAACATATTGTCAATCCATGACAATTAACCTTTTAAAATAACCCGGGGCGAAGCATGCAAGACACCCAAAAAGAGCCAGGAAACAACAAAAGAGGCACCAACAAACTGGCCATCTCGATCGATCGAAATTTCATTTCGATCGATCGAAAACCACCCTCCGATCGATCGGTCAAAATACCAATCGATCGGTCCACTGTTCCAAAGCCACAAAAACATTCTGCCATGCTCGATCGATCGAAAATAATTTCAGATCGATCGAGCAGCCCTGTATACGCGAGAAACCTCCAAGAATGAGCTCATTTCAACACCAAATCACCTATAGCTCAAACCCACTTCGATTTACAACATAAAACCAACCAAAAACCATCTAAACACTACAAAACCTAACCCCCAACACTTACAACAATGTTAGAACAAGATCTACCCCTTGAACCCCAAGATACAACACCAAAACCAACCAATATACAACAAAACTTTGCTAGGTTGGTAGCTTACCTTTTGAGCTTCAAGATTCTAGCAAGAAATCATGAAAATGGCTCTTCTCCAAAGCTTTCTCCTCCCTTCCATGTTGAGGAACGAAAATGGTGGGTTTGGAAGGGGTGATGGCAAGGTCAAGACATAAAGATGATGGAATGGGGTGGATGGGATGTAAAGGAGGGGGAATGTTTCTTTTAACATTTTTATATCATGCATCAAATAATTGTATGGTATGAAAATTATGTCCAACATGACATTTCAAAACCCCTCATCCAATTATGCATTAAGACTCACATTAGCCATGTTTTAAATTAAATAATTAAAACACACTCCAATCAAATCATACCAATAACCAAAATTCCCAACATGCAACGAATGCATCCCGGATCACTCTCACCAAAAACCTAAATCATAGGTTTTTCACTAAATTGAGAATACAATCTCGACCTTTGGATCCAACGATCCTAAATGCCCGATTTACAATCTCGGGAGACCCAAAACCGCGATTAATTCCTAATTGCCACAATATAAATCCATTAAGGATTAATAACCCTCCGGGATTAAGACTAATAATCCCAGGATATCACAGAATAATCGTGGACTAAAGAGGTACTCACACTCATGTAGCACTTTGTTCCTGATCGCATTGCTACGTCATGACAGCGGCATCATCGCTTCGACGTGACAACGGCATGAAACATCGCTTCGACACGACAGCGGCATCATCGCCTCGACATGACGGTGGTACCATCGCTTCGACGTGACAGCGGCATTTACCATCGTTTCGACACGACAGTGGCATTTACCATCGTTTCGGCATGACAGCGGAAATACCCCTCGCTTCGACATATTAGCGGCATAATATCCCTCGCAATAGTAATATGACAGCGGCATTATCCTTCGCTTTGACATATCTGCGGCAAATATTCTTCATCGCTATAATATGACAGCGGCAAGTATTCACATCGCTACGCCATGTATGCAACCGTAATGCATAACCCGTATTCCAATAATTGTTCGGCACGACAGCGGCATCATCGCTTCGACGTGACAGCGGCATTTACCATCGCTTCGACACGACAGCGGCATCATCGCTTCGACGTGCATGCAACCGTAATGCATAGTCCATGTCTCATATGACCATGCAACCACCATGGTTAGCAATAACATATTCCAATTATGAACACATATCATAAATGCACATAAGCAATATAGTTGTGCCACACAACACTAACTACCATCATGCATAAGTATGTGCTTCACATCCCATTATCATTTTCCTAGGCCCTCAACAACCCCAAAGAGCTAACCTGGCTCTGGTACCACTAATGTAAGGACCCCCGTGCCCTTAACCCGTTATTAGTGTATTAAGCCATACCATTAGTGCATATAATCATACTATCATGGGGAAAACCATATGCAAGTGCAACACCATATGCTATCCAGAACATTTCTTGCATTTAATCCACATAATATTCAAATTCCCCAACCAAAATTATTCATATAACATGCACCCTCATAATACACTAACATGCTCTTAGTTCATTTAGCAATTCCATATTTAATTGCATGCAAACCATAAATGAATAGAGAAGAGCCGTAGCCCATTTATACATTCCGTATACCCGTAAAATGTACTCACGTAAGAGCACCCCATGAACACGCGTGTATCTAATGTATAGAACACTCTACTAGATACCTTTACTGGTGCTTCGACCCCGGAAGCACCTCCCAAGCGCAACTTGATCTCAACTCTGGATCTATGTGCATATCCAACCAGCTCTGGTACCTCGATCCTGGAAGTACCTATAATCAACAGCCTGGGCTCAACTCCAAAGCCGCTGCTACACCTGAATCACCTGCCCCAACAGAGACAGCCCCCACACGGGGTGAGCATACCAATACCACCAATCCAATAAGCATAACATTGCAATTCAAATACAGAATGTAAATGCTATAATTTAAATGATACTCCCTGGATGGTAACACCCTCATCCGGGATCCCCTGTGTTGTCCATGTTCTCAAAATAACCAAACCATTAAATTCCCAAAAACCAGTTGATCATCTCATTGATCAACTAAAACCATTCCTGCTATACCAGTTCCATAACCAAATGCGATTAAACCATTAAAATTGAGTACTACAAATATTCCATATATTTAGCAATTGACTCCATAATTCTATGTCATAGCTCGCTCCACAATGGAGGCATTTCGACCCCACGCACGCTCAACAATAGCGGCGTCATAACCGATGGTCACTCAACGGCGACAACATCCCAATCATTGCTCGCTCAAAAGCGGCACCATATAATTCCCAACGAATGTCCATTTATCCATATACCATGCATTTCACTATCCATTTATAGCAAGTACCGTATACCATGCATTTCAATGTCCATTTATGGTCAATACCACATACCATGTATTTCAATGTCCATATAATGCAATTATCACATACCATGCATTTTACAGTTGCAACATTATAATAGGCTATGCTCGTACGTCATACGTACCTTAAGTCTCCACAGTCCAAGCCAAACCTTGTTGAGTCCCATTCCTCAAGAAATATGTGCTAAAACACAAATAATTCACAATCAAACATAAGCATGCAACCACGTGCCCAAGCACGTTCATAACTCCCAATCATATCGTCAATCCACGACGATTACCAAAATAAAAGCCCCCCGGCTAAGCATGCATAATACCCAAAAATATACCACATAAGAAGTTTAAAAGATAACCAAGAATTCAACCGGGAATTCCGTTTTATCAAACTTTGGCCTCAACCAATCTAATCTATTTTAAAAGCATAGCATTCCCATTGGAATGTAGACATTGCCCCGGAAATGGCCCCTTTAAACCTCAGTTCCAAAATCACCACATTTCCAAAAATTTTAAAAAAAAAACATCCTGCAAGCGGCGATCGATCGCCCCTAACGTCGCGATCGATCACCTCCAACCAGTGGCCAAAATCGCCTTCTCACGATCGATCGCCACCCTTCGCGATCGATCGCCAACATGCTCGCGATCGATCGCCTTGGACACATGATCGATCGCCTGCACTGTTCATCATCTTCGATATTCAACAGCCGCCCGTCGCGATCGATCGCCCCACCTCGGCGATCGATCGCCACCTGCAATTTTCCGAAAAATTCGAGCTTCCATGGTGTTTTTCACACCCAAACTCAAAACCAACACCCCAAACTTCCTTAACACCACAAATACACGAATTAAGCTCAATAAAAACACTTAAAACCAACATTTTGATTTTCCACCAAAACCCCCAAATTCCATAACCAAAACACTACCCAACCAAACACTACAATACTACTACCAAAACGAAGACCATGACGAGGGGAAGATTAATACCTGATTATCTTCGAGAAAACCGGCCTCCGAACCAAGCTACCCGCGATTTCTCCTCCAAGGGAGAAAAAGGAAATGGGGGAGAAGGGTTTTGGGCGATGAGAGAGGGAAGAGAGGGGAAGATTTCATGCCAAATGACGGAATACCGAGTCCACTTGGTATATATAGCAAAAACACCCCAAAATACCAATACCCCCACAAATACATCATGATTCATTAAAAATCATCCGTTGACAAAAACTCTCTCTCCAACATCAAATCCCCAGACTGGCCCCAACATAAGGCACCCCGGACGCCAAGTCCCACTAAAACCCAATTCATAGGTTTTCCACCAAAATGAGAATACAATCTCAACATTTGGATCCAACGATCCCAAATGCCCGATTTAACAACCTCGGGAGACCCAAAACCGCAATTAATTCCTAATTGCCACGATTAAAAATCCATCAAGGATTATTACCATACCGGGATTAACACCATTAATCCTCGGACATCACAAATATTATCACAAGTTCTAAAGGTTATGTCGAATCATTGACATTCTTGTAATTTGGGTAGCCTCGATGTGTTGCTAGACACCGCTCCTTGCTTGTAACGTAAAATAAGATTTTATGTCACTGCCAACATTACAAGATCCTATCGGGTCGCACAAAAGATTAAATCGAGAAGGGAAATTAAATTCATGGGATGAATTAAATAATTAAGAAGAGTCTTAATTAATAATTATAAGGATTAAATTAAAATCATGGGCTTAAGCCCATGAGGCTTTATGAAAGCCTTTAAGTAATCATATATAATTTGATTGCATGGTGATTAATAAGATTAACACTTTCATATCATAACCTACACAAAAAGGCACCATCGGCCGCCTCACTCTTCTCTCTCGGTTTTGCTTGATAGCCGAAGGGAGATTGGTGGTTTTCGTGCCATTCCTCGATTGTGAATCGAGTGTGCTTCTTGTTTTGGTTTAAGAACAAATCTAGCACTTTGTTCTTAAGCTTTTCCTTCGTTCGATTTGATTGTGTGGATACCGTTGAGGCAAAACTTGACAAGTTTTGCTAGTGACTCGAAGGAGACGTTGGACGTGGTGCTGCTCCGTTGAATCTGCTCAAACACGCTACAAGGGTGAGACCTTTATTCCTTTATCCGATATGAACAACCTATGTATAGATCCGCGGTTTAGTAATCCAAAGGGCACGAGGGTCCTTAGTATTAGTGTACTGTTATTGTGCTAGCAATGTGTATTGATGATGTGTTCATTTCAGATAGCTGTGGGCATTGTGTTATTGTTGTTCCTTGGGTACATGAAATGTAGGCCCAAGAGGATATTGAAAAGTTCCAGAGGAACAAGGAGTTGAGGTAAACTATTACATCTGGTTTGGCATGTGAATATATGTTATATATGTTGATAGATGCTGATTGCATTATCTCAGTGAGTTATATTAATTATGAGAATCGATTGTACAGATGGAATAACATGAAATGATAATCGCTTGAGATTGTATTTATTACTGTGAAAAGCATGCTAGATTGATATGTTGTAGGAGTAGTAGGTGAACGTGATCATGCTGACATGAGATTAACGGGTACGTCACGGGATGATGCGGGTTACTATGAATGTCATGTATAGACATATGATCTTTGTGAACATTCATGGTTAACAAATTAATATGTTTCGAGGATGAGTTAAAGATTGAAATGAATTGCGTCATTGAGGCATGCAATTGATTCTTATGTTGAATTTCAATCATCCAGATATGTCATAGTGTGCTGTAGCATGTTGTGTATAGGATTGCGTGAAACTTTTGACGCGGGGAATTAATGTTCGATGATGGAAACATTATGAATATCAAAATGCGTAAGGGACATGGTACGTGGTTATGTTATGAGTATTTGAGAAATACTAATGAGTTTATTTTGTACTTGTCCTGTGACAGATGATAGTTGGGTGATGAAGTGCGGAAGTTGATGCTTAAGAGCATGTGAGTATTGTGATGCTATTGTGTATTGTAGATGATTCCATCTACAAAGGTATGATACGAATTATTCGGTATTGATGTTGATGCCTTGTTTTAGAGGGAGTATAATCGTGACATAGGAATATTGATGTTAGGCCATTCATCATGATTCGACATTGATGATCTGTGGCTGTTGGTGCGTATAATGTGAATATATGTATGTGAGAATTACTAATAGGTTTTCTAGTAATTACTTTGCACCAGATAATATCCAGGATATGATATATGAGAGGTTGATGTGTAATGACTCTAGAGTACCGCTACTTCATATGGACAATGGTGGTGATGTGGTAATGTTGGTATAAGTTGCATACAATTACAACCACACAGGTATGAGGTTATTTATTCGATAAAATTGTTGATGTGTCGTCTTACATTCTGCTACACACATGATTTGCATGGAATGCATAATTTAGTAATTATGTAACGTGTACTATGATGAAAGTAAACTATGACGGATTAAGATTTTGTACGAGGAACTGTACCGATGCGAGTACACAGGTAGTGAAGTATGACAAAGAAGCTTGATGATTAAACACTGTAAGTGTTGACTTTTACGAATTATGACAATTCTCTTGATGAGTTATTTATAGGAAGAAGCTTCTAAAAAATGTCAATAAAGTTGAATGGAGCTAGTATGAGGTTATTGCGATATTGAATGCCATATTATTGAATGAACATAAACAATTACTGAGACTGGTTAACAGAATACATGTAACACGGTGGATTGAAAGGAATGACGTGAACTAAAAATCTATATGCTATGGAAAATTTAAGTGACGAGATAAGCAAGCGAACATGAAAAAGGGGATTGATTTTCTAGTTCATGAGATCTATTGTTGCCTAGATGTTACGGGGGAACATAATCAAACGTTTTCAATACTTTATGAAGAGTTAGCAGTTAGCGAGAGAGAATGTATGAAATATTCAATCCATGGTAAATATGTTAAAGTGATATGACTTGCAGTCTTGAGATCGTTGGTGTGGTACACCACATTTACGAGCCTTGATGATTCGAATGATTGTGTTATCCTACAGACTTGTTACAACACTATCTTGAGCTGTATAACGGTACATAAATTTTACAGATGGCTTTTATGGAAAACATGCATTTTAATTTCGAGGTCGAAATTTTATTAGTTGGGGAGAATTGTGATGTCCGGAATAATTAATAATCGTTCATTGTATTTCATTATGGTAATTATATTATATGTCGGGATTTGAACCATGGGTATCGGATTTTGGACGAAGTAGGGATAAATGATTCCCGGATGTAATCTGTAATGTTAATTAAGTTCAAGGAGATTCTTCAATTATCTGGAAAGTCATTTTGGTCCAGAATCTGGAAAAGATAATTTAGGATAAGCTTGTACTTTGAATAAATTTAATAAAAGTGTTTTGCCACTTTTAGTAGTGATATTTAAGGAATAAAATTAAAGAGTAAAAATGTGATAGTATGGGGTTGATTTTAAATTGGGTTTGGTCATTTAAGAAACACACAACTCCCCACTTTCACCCAATAGAAATTGCCTCCCTCCCCTTTTCTTGCGCCAATCACGTCGCCCCTTCTATGGCAGCAGGAACAATCGGTTCTTGCCTCAATCTAGACATGAATCTTGTTCAAGGCTTGTGTAGGTATGATGCCAATCGATTCATGGTTATTTTCCCTTGCTTGCTTTACGATTTTTTGAGCGATTTCTGAGCATTCTTTGTTCAAAAATAACAACTGCCTTAAGATTCAGAAATCTGCTTCTTCTGGTTCAAAATCTTATTGTTTTGGTTCAAGTTTTTGTTGGGTTTGGTTCGAAAACTTCATGCTATGCATGACAGATTTTTCATACTACTATTTGGTTCGATTTTTACTACTTTTGGTTCGAAAACTTGCTGCTGCATTTTGACTCGAATATTCGTTGGTTTAATTTGAAGAATCTTATGTTATGGCTTGACTTCTTGCTGTTTTGCTTAGAAATTTTTGCTACAAACCTACTGCTATATGGTTCGAAAGTCCTGCAGTTTTGGTTGGATTTTGGTTTGTTTTGGAGTCAGAAACTTGATGCTATGTATTGAGTTTGTGGGGGTGTCTATGACTTGATTTTTTTTGGGGTTGTCTTGGTTGTTTATAGGGGCTGATTTTACCTTGAAGAACTTGCCTATAAGATGTTTGTTAATATGCTTAAATATGATTCAAGTGTGGGTCCTAAGTCTTGTTAGTGGGGTGAAAAGGACTAACTTTTATGGCTTGTGGCCATTGTGATATTTGGTGGGTGTTGGGCTATGTTATGAGATGTGTTACAATTGGAAGCATGTGTAATGTGTAAATAAATGGGTTAGATGCATGCTAGTATGTATTATAACATGGAATAGAGTTATGGTGATATTTATGCTCATATGGATAACATAGCATGTATTATTGATTTATGTCACTTTATTGAGTTTCAAATCTTAATAGTGAGTTCTAAATCAAGAATTTTGAAATCCAATACATCTTTAATTTGTTAAAGTTGAATTTAATCAAATAAATGACTTTATGTTGGGATTAAGGGAATTGGATTTAAAGGGTGGAATCTCTTATCTACATGGATCCTTTCTTTCATGTCTTGGTTTGAATCACTTCGGTGTTTGTGTGGATGTTTGGAACATGTTAATTGGCTAAATTTAGTTTTGTTGTTGGGTGGTTGGATTATGTGATATTATGGGCATAACTTTATGAATGAATTAATAAGAGATTTTGTGCATCAAATATTGGTTATGAGATAACCCTTATACCTTTAAGTTCATGTAGAGCCTTCTTGAGCTCTCGGACAACAAGGAGGGTGACTTGACGGTAAAAACAGATTATAAGGTACGTAGGGACATACGAGCAGGTATAAAATGAATTATTTCATATTCCAGTATTCATGTATTGTTGAATTGTGATGACTGAATATAAGGAAATGAATATGTGAATTGAGTTTGATATATGTGGTATAGTGGACACGTAAATGTACGTGGTTCGGATATGGTGTTGGGTATGGATGCCTTTGACATGATCGATATGAGAAACGATTGAGACTGAGATTAACTGATAGGCCGAGTTGCCTTCTATATGAGATTCGTTATGATTTAGCATAATTGATGAATTGTGATTTTATTGAATTTATTGCATTGATGAGTATCATGTTTTGGATACCGATACTAAACTTGATATTATGAAAGTGTGTAAGCTTGAAACAGGAACATTGTATGGAAGCTATACAGATTCAGAACTTCACAGGGAGTACATTTTACTGATTTTCGATACTCTTAATCGTGATATCATTATCTTTATGAATTGTAATTGTATGAGTAGTGTGATGTTGGTATGCTCACCCTATGTGGGGGTTGTTTCTGTTGAAACAGGTATAACAGATACGACGTTGTCTCGGGAAGAAAGCTTAAGCTCATGGAAAATAGCACTCGCATGATTATGGTACAGGTATTGATTGATGGCACATCCTACTTATGCATTGAGAACAAATTCAATTATTCGTTGCTCGTGTGTGAGCACATCGATGCATGTATATGGACTATATAAGGGTGTTGAAGCCCACTTTTATATCTTCTTACTATGGTGACTTTCCTGGCTAGGAACTTAGTTATGATTTTGATTTCTTTTAGTATCGTGTTTTTCCCTGGCTGGGAATTATGTTGGTGATGTGTTTTATTTTCGGATAACCCAATTAATGGGGAGACTCTGCCCAAATTTTTATAAAAACCCACAATGTAAAAGTGGTGCAATGGTGATGATAAAGGGTGAACCTTGAGTCTTATTGCTGGTAAAAGTGATCATTTCATGCTGATTATTATTTATGTCATGGAGTTTATGTGAAGCATGTAATAATTCTTTTAAAGAATGAAAATTTTCATACACAAATGACGTCATAATTGCATTATTGATGTGTTGGTCATTGGGGTCTTACAGGTGCTATCAAGCAAAGCTCCAAAAGAATTTCAAGAAGCTCAGAGGAATCAACAAAGTAGCTCATCTTTGCTGTACAGGGAATGATATCCCTACAATCATTGGAAACTATCCACAAAGGCGAAAGATGAAAAAGTACAGAAGTCATCCATATGTCCAAGGAGGTAGTTCAAGAAGAAGTAGGTCTTCATGGAGACCAAGAAAGTCTGGTCAAAACAGAAAGCCCGAAGCTACAGATCAGGGTAAAGATCAGGACCAACAAGGAGTAGAATTTCGTCAACAGGTTCTAACCAAGCTAGTTCTAGCAAAACACCAACGAAGAGAACTTTCAGACGCACACCTACTCGTGCAAATGAGAGTTTCAGAGATTGCAACCGCTGGACATGCGGAGCAAGATGACTTATCTCTACAGATTGTCCAGAAAACCAAAGCCGAGAAGTAAGACAGTTCGAGCATACCAAGGAATTTGAGGATGCTGTCTATTTTCAGGATTTGGTACAGGTGTATCAATTTGAGGATATTTCCTCATATAAAAGCATCTACGAAGAAGAGATCTATTCTGTTGGAGGTGAATCCAGCTCAGAATCAGAGTGAAGGAGATTCAACACATGATCAGAGAAGAGCCATCGGGGTTTTTCTCTCATACCACTATTTCTCATAAAATTCTTATGAGGATCATGAAGGAAGAACCAAAGCTTCAAATGTATGATGGATTTACAATTGGAGCAATGGAGAAAGCCATGTATATGATTGGTCTTCGAAGCAGGAAGCATCAGATTATCCATAGGGTTACAACAGGTGAATTTGCTATCCCGATGGAATTCACGGGAAACCAAAGTGAGATGCAGTTAATCCCCTAGGGAGAAATCCAGGAGATTAAGAACAGGGTCAAAAGAGAAGTTGCTAACACGCTCTCATGGATTCATATTGGAGCCATTAGAGTAATCATCAAGGCAACTTTCAAAGAAGGAATTGATTCTGTTGGGATATGCCCTAAGACAAATCATTAGATGATTGTTTTGACATACAATGTTTATGATTTTATGAATGGCAATTCATTATTATATATTATTCTTTTAACTGTGCAATGTGAATTAATATATATGTTAATGTCCTTAGAATAATATTGTATTATTCTTAAAGATGTCCCTAGTCAAGTATTATCATGAATAGGGATAATGATGATACGTAGAGACTAGTATGTGTTGATTGATGAATTGTTCATTGATATGAGATATCAAATCAACACATGGGTACATGTTAGAGAACGATGTACTGGACAGGCCCACCATGAGAATGCAACATGGATAGTTATATGATCGCCATATGCAATTCTCATAGTGATAATAATGTATGTAATCCTTACGACTTGTGATCATCAGAGATCCCAACATAAGGAGTTATGTATCTTGATATCGTCAAAAGTTACCCGTAACAGGGTAATCTATAAAGGCGACTATTGGATACACTACGAATTATGTAGAGGGATGTTGACTGATCGAGATAGGATTTGTCCCTCCTATATAACAGGAGATGTGTTTGGCCCTTGATCAAGTGAGAACTAAAATGCATGGCCATGCTCGAATGAGTCGATATGAGATATCGAGCTTATTCGTTTATTCTAGTTCTACTTGGGGATCAAGAAAAAGAGATTGAATATACGAGTATGACTATTCCATGACTCGTGTTCAATCTAAACACAAAGGACAAAGGGATTAAGTTACATGGTTAATGTTATCACAAGTTCTAAAGGTTATGTCGAGTCATTGACATTCTTGTAATTTGGGTAGCCTCGATGTGTTGCTAGACACCGCTCCTTGCTTGTAACGTAAAATGAGATTTTATGTCACTGCCAACATTACAAGATCATATCGGGTCGCACAAAAGATTAAATCGAGAAGGGACATTAAATTCATGGGATGAATTAAATAATTAAGAGGAGTCTTAATTAATTATCATAATGATTAAATTAAATCATGGGCTTAAGCCCATGAGGCTTTATGAAAGCCTTTAATTAAATGATATATAATTTGATTGCATGGTGATTAATGTGATTAAGACTTTCATATCATAACCTACACACTAAGAAAGACACACGACCGCCTCTCTCCATTCACTCTTGGTTTCGCAATAGCCGAAGGTTGAGTGGTGATTTCGTGCCATCTTTTCGATTTAGAATCGAGTGTGTTTCTTGTTCCGGTTTAAGAACTTGTCTAGCAACTTGTTCTTAAACTATCCCTTCACCCGATTTGATCGTGTGGATACCGTTGAGGCAAAACTTGTTAAGTTTTGCTGGTGATTCGAAGGATCGTTGGACGTGAGCTGCACCGTGAATCTCCTCAAACACGCTACAAGGGTGAGACCTTCGTATATCCTTTATCCGATATGATAACCTTAGTATAGATCCGCGGTTTAGTAATCCTAATTTTAAATTCCGCTGTGTTGTATGCTCTAAGGATTACTTACAGTGGTATCAGAGCCAGGTTCTAGGCTCATATCGGATTTATGTGGTTAAATAGTTTAATCATATTTAGATTAATATTGCATGCTATTTAAAACTGTATGAACATATATGATATGTTAATATCGAATTTGTGAAAATCATCGTAAAATTATATTTGATATAAATTGGCGAAATTCGAACAATATAACACAAAGTGTTCGGCCACAACCATCACAAATGACATACGGTTAGCCACATGAGGGCTAGGGTTTTCGAACCCTTGGCTCGAGATGGTTTAGCCGTTATGGCTAATAATTGTGCATGGAAGTGTCGAAGCTTGTTTAGGGCTTAGACCCAATGGCTCGTGACGGCTAGCTCATGACGGCTAGGGTTTCGAACCCTAGTAGCCGTGCATGGGCTCGGCCATCGTCGCCCTATTGCTAAGGTTTTAGAACCTTTTGGCTCGATAATGGTTCGGACCATGAGTCTATGAATCATGCGTGTTGGAGGCTACACCACATGAGGGCTAGGGTTTTTCGAACCCTTGGCTCGAGATGGTTGAGCCGCCACCGACATGAACCGTGCATGGTTGGACCGTGGCTCATGAATTCCGACGTTTCGAACCATGTTGGCTCGATGAAAAAAAATAGAGAAGGTGCGAGGCGGCTAGGGTTTGGAACCCTAGCGCCGCCGCCGCTCGAGCTTGGCTCGGCCATGGGCTAGGGTTTCGAACCCTAGGCCCATAATTGGTCCAGCCGTGCGCTTTTGTGGCTCGAACCATGGTGGTTCGTGACTTAGTCGCTTTAGTTCGTGGCATGTGATGTCCCGAGCGTACGATAATTTTTCAAAATTCTATTTTACAGTTTTAATTAGAATTAAATTTAAAATGTTTAGAATTTAATTAATTAAATGTTAATGCATGCTTTATGTGTTGTTTGAGCATGGTGCGTGGTTATAGCCCTTTGACCTATTAGATAGGATTTGTGAATGTTTGTAATTTATAATACGACCTGCGAGTCGTGCCTTATCTATTTAATTCCAAATGTAATCCCTCCCCTATGTTCCCCTCGAATGTGAATCGAGGAATTATATATCTTGTAAATAGTGTAGTTTATTTTATTGATGGTGATCAATGAATGTGATGACCAGGGATTATAGATGTTAATCCCGGAGTGTTAATAACCCCTAAAGTTGTTTTACGTGGTGATTTGGAGTTTAATCGCGGTGTTGGGCCTTCCAGGCTCGTTTATTTGGGTAGTTTGGATCGTTGGATCCAGAGGTTGAGATTGTATTCTCATTTGGGCGAAAAACCTAAGAGTTGGGTTTTTAGTGTGACTCGGGATCTGGGTGCTTAGTGTGGACACCGGTAGGGGGTTTTGGAGTTAGAGAGAGATTTTTTTGAAAACAGATGATTTTTAATGAATCATGATGTATTTGTGGGGCTATTAGTATTTCGGGGTATTTTTGCTATAATTACCAGTTGAACCGAGATTTTAATTAAAAATTTCATTTCTGCACCTTATCTTCTCTCTCCCTCCCGCGTCGGCCATTTCCCGATTTCCCCAGCCCCCGGGCACAAAAGCGGTGCGCCCGCCGCCGTTTGGCGCGTCCGACCCACCCACGGCTTCGTCCCGTCCATGCGCTCCTTTCTGTACCGGTAATTCGAAGTTTGGTCGCGATTCTCGTTCGGATTTTGCAGAAAACGAAAACGCCCAAATTCTAGGGTTCTTCGATTTCGGTCGATTTTCCTTATGATTTTCGATTGGGTAACCTTCCTTACCCCTTTTCCATGCTTGTCATGTATTCCCTGCTAAATTTGGTGGTATTGGTTCGAATTTATTTCGAATTTCGTAAGGGTTTGGTTCGAAAATTTGGGGGTTTTTGGCAAGGGGTGTTGATTCTTGCTTTGATAGTTTAATTCGCATTTTAGATGAATTATGGTGTTTAATTGGGTTCGATTTGTGAGATAAGGGTTCGAAAATTTGTAGGGTGTTCTTGAACAATTTTCGATATTGTCTCATTTGTTTCCCTCCCTGCATGTACCCTGCCCCGGGTCTTTTAAATGGTTAATTGTCGTGTGTTGACAATATTTTTGAGGGTAATAGGTGTGCTTGAGCATGGGTTACATGTTAGTAAATAATTGTGAATTATTTATCGTGTTAGCACATCGTTCCTCGGGGCATGGAACTCGAGCAAGGTTTGGCTCGGACTTCGGAGATTTAAGGTACGTGCGACGTACGAGCATTACTATATATATTAGAGCATTGTGAAATGCATAATGTATTTTGATTTCATTGAATATTGTGCGTGTGGTTATATATATATGTTGATATAGCCAAGGAACGACCAAATCTTGATATCGCTGCTTGTAGCGTGCGTGACACTAGAGTATGATAACTCTTACAAGATATAAGGGGTACTGGGTTTATATGACTATTGTAGGGCATTTGAGATGCCTGAGGATGATCGTAGAATCATGTATTCATTATAAGACATTTGAGATGTCTAGGTATAATGGAGGATTGGTAAAATAAATGCTAGGCATTTGAGCTATCTGTGATTGATAGCGATGTTGTGAAATCAGTATTAGATATTGAGATATCTATATTTGCATGTATAATGAATTTGGAATCACTATCTATTGATACTCGAGAATTAGGCATGCGATGGGTTAATCAATGTGTTGATTTACTGATTTTTGAGATTTGATGAGTTTGATGTTTGTGAGAACAGGGACAGTACACGGACTCCCGGATGAGGACGTTGCCATCCAGGGAGTATCATTTAAAATTCATTAGTATTTACTTTTGTTGTAAATTATGAATTTCATTATTGTGATTATGGGATTTTGTGTATTGGTATGCTCACCCCGTTGGGGGCTGTCTCTGTTGGGGCAGGTGAACAGGTACATCGATGGCTGTGGAGCTGAGCTCGAGCTGTTGATTTGATGTACTCCCAGGATCGTGGTACCAGGGCTTGATGGAGCACGGTATCGTATAGAGTACTTATATACACCTGAGGATTATATACATATTCATGATGCTCGCATGTGAGCACAATTATACTTGTATATGGGTTGTATATAAAGGCATGAGCCTTTCTCTCTTTCATTCTATGTTGCATGCAATTAAGGGTAGAATTGCTAATGATATGAGAGTCATTGGTGTATTATGTGGGTGTTGAAACCCACTTTTGTTATCATATGTGTGGTGTCTTCCCTGGCTGGGAATTTACTTGCTATTGCTGTATTCTGATGAGTATTATGTTTTCCCTGGCCGGGAATTATGTTATGTGTTGTGCTTTTATTTCGGGATAGCTCTATTTATGGGGAGACTCTGCCCAAATTTTTATAAAAGCCCACAATGTAAAAAGTGGCACCAAGGGGATGGTAAAGGGCGAACATATGAGTCTATTTGTTGTTAGGTTGATGATCTTATGACATTGAGTATTAAAGGAAATGTTGTATTTGCCATTCAATGGTAAAGTATCATCTGAGCTTCCCGATTGACTTTTTTATTGAAAGCATGTGCCACACGTAGTGGTTAATACACTAATCAAGGGTTAAGGGCTTGGGGTCCTTACATTAGTGGTATCAGAGCAGTGATTGCTCATTGGGGCTGTTAAGGGCCTAGGAAGTTATTGATAGCACATATTTATGCATGATGGCATTAATGTTGTATGACATAACAAATTGTTTATGTGCTATTATGATATGAAAAGTGGTATTGCTAACCATTGTGGTTGCAGGAATCGTGTGGAACACGATAGGATGGCATTAATAGTAATGTCTGGCACTCTGTATGTTATGTGCCAAGGAATCTGGTTTTTTTTAAGAAAATCAGGTAAAGGGATATTTCCGAGGTAACATGTCTTGGTATACATATTGACATGCAAGTGGTTGCATATGTGTATTGAATGTTTGATGCATAGCGTATATGGCTATTGCTGCTAACCCTGATGGTTGCAGGTTACAGGAAATATGGAGTACGAAAAGGAATGATGATTATACATATGTACGGGCATCCCAAGGGTAACATGTATTATGTATTTAGTTATTTAACACAAGGTAAATCAAGGTATGCATAAGATAGTGCATTATGATATGATACATGTTGATACGCATCGTTTTGCATATGTATGTTGTGAAATATAAGAGGTGTATTTCACGAGTCAAGGTTATCCTAGTGAGGATTTCAATGCTTACGCTAAGGTCCATATGAAGCGAGGAAGAATTCCGCTTATGTGGAGTAGTAAGAAGCATTGAAATGCACTACTGATAAGTGACTCAATTCCATAAGAAGCAAGAATTCTGCTGACATGGATTCCATAGGAAGCGAGGAAAAATTCCGCTTACGTGGATTTCCATAAGGAGCAAGAATTCTGCTTACGTGGATTCCATAGGAAGCGAGGAAAAATTCCGCTTACGTGGAAAAGAAGGAGGAACATAATTTCATGTGTCGATTTATATTCATTTCATTATGAGGACACGGATGATAGCGGTGATGTATTCCGCTGTGTCGATTTATATTCATTTCATTATGAGGACACGGATGATAGCGGTGATGTATTCCGCTGTGTCGATTTATTTTCATTTCATTATGAGGACACGGATGATAGCGATGGTTCATTCCGCTATATTGATTGGCGATGGTTCATTCCGCCAGGTGTATTGATAGCGATGGTTCATTCCGCTATATTGATTGGCGATGGTTCTTTCCGCCAGGTGTATTGATAGCGATGGTTCATTCCGCTATATTGATTGGCGATGGTTCTTTCCGCCAGGTGTATTGATAGCGATGGTTCATTCCGCTATATTGATTGGCGATGGTTCATTCCGCCAGGTGTATTGATAGCGATGGTTCATTCCGCTATATTGATTGGCGATGGACACAGGATTTTGCCGCCTTCGAGCGATGGGTGCTGATTTCGTACTATTATTGAGAGACGGAGACAGGTATGCCGCTATATTGTTAGCGATGAGCTATGAGATATTGCTATTCTATTAGCTTTATTGTAGCTGGCATGCGTTGATATACATGTTTTATTATGCCTATTTTACTAGCATGATGGTGGATGACATACGCTGATGTGCATGGACCGTCACGAGTTGACTGGGTTGTTTAGATGTCATTGTTGACATGTATCGTCACTAGTTGACAATGCCTTAGATGCCATGAGTTGGCATGTGTCGTCATGGGATGACGATGACAATGGTGTAGGAGATGTCTTATTAGACATGCATCATCGTTACGATGAACAATGTGTTGAGTATACGTATTCAGTGGTATGCCTTGGGTGCCAGTACCGAGCACAAGGTGGTGTGTGCGTCACCGATTGATGTGGCCCTTATACCGAGCGGGTTGCTCGAGGAATGGATGGATGCGCTGTACATGTGATCGTACCGCAGCTTACGTTTGGGGTAATCATATTACGAGTGGTGATACCCTTGAGGTATGCTCGTTGGAATGGCTTTTGGCCATGTGATTTGACGACAGGAGTAATCATGGAGGAAATTACTCGCTTTCTGTCGATGTGACATGTGGTAGACATGGTCACACCACCCTTGAGGGTGTAGAATGGGTCCTAAAGGATTAGGATCAGGTTATGTTAAGTACATAGGGACACTGGAGCGTCCAGGGTGTATCGGCATTAGAGGAACGTTGGGTACGGACCCACTACTCTATTGATTTTTCTTCCCACGGTATGGTGTGCCGTACGGAAACGTCCGTCTTGTTGGTAGGTTTGAGGTAAACCTAAAGAGGCAGAGACTAGGTTGTCTGCCGCGTGTGTGTAGCACCATGATGGGCTTGCTAGAGCCGTCATACTGCTCGTTGGAACCAAGTTTGGCAAATCGTAAGGTGATACGATGTGGATTGTGGTGGACTCTAGTAGTCACCATGTCATTCGAGGTTGAGGTTGTGCATGCCTCACTGAAACGTGTATACGTTTATGTTTAATCTTGGTGAGACTTGTCTGGGACAGTTCATGATGTTGGAGTACCAACAAGAGAGTCATCAAGTCGTTGACTCGATCTGGGGAATCCGTGTATTAGGGATACAATGGGTGTTATTGTATCCAGTTTTTCCGAACGGTGGTTCGAGACTAGTGGATCTCGAGTTCGATGGCACTTCCCTTGTGAGGAAGGGGGTAGTATTATACCTATTTGGGAATCTTTGAAAGATTCGGTGAGTTGGTACGTGTGGTGTTGATTTTGGGAATCACACCGTGTTGTCGATCGTCGATTATCATTCTCCACTGGGTAGGGAATGACTCAGAATTGATGGATGTGTTTGGGGCTTAGAGGTAGGTTGTAGATACCCGAGCCGAGTGCATTGAGTATGCATGCGATGTCAGTGCTTAGGCAGGTATACCGGTGAGTATACGGATGCCATTGATTTCCTTTTTGTCAAGCATAGAGTTATTGTGACATCCCCGAAATGATTAAGGTGCATTAATTGTGTTTATATGATTAATTATGGTGGTAATTAATTATGTGATGGAATTTATTTACCTTATGGAAATGCATGGTCATGTGGATAGGGTGACCCGGGGTTGCATTTCAGGGTGCATGTGGTGCATGTTGGGTAAATATTATTGGAAGCATGATTTATTTGCCATTGGTAGCAATTTATTAGAAATCATGTGTTTAAATGGTATTTGGTGCATTTTGAGTAAATGCTTTGAAAAATATCATGTTGGGGTGTTTTATACACCATGGAATTATTTTGGGTTGCTTTTTAATTAAAACCCACCTCTTATATACCCAAACCCCACCTTTATCATCCATCACTTTACCTTTACCAAAAAAATCAAATCCACAAACCCTTCCCCTCCAAATTTTCGAGCTCAAGCCTTGGGTGGAAGAGGAACCTTTCAAAAAATCTTGATTTGTGGAGCATATTGGATGATTTGAGGTCCCCAAGAGGTATGGATACCTCATTATTGCATTTTGTAAGGTTTTGTTTGAGTTTGGATTGATTTTGAAGGGTTTTAAAATGGATTTTGTGGGTTTGGTTAATGGTTGGATTTATACTTGTTTTGAAGTATATTTTGGTAGTTTATGTTGATATTTATGTTGTTGGTTGGTTGGTTTAAGTGTTGGTATGGGTTGGAAGGATTTTGGAAGCAAAAATGGTGAAAAATCGCGAGTCTGTGCGAGGCGATCGACCGCCTGAAATGGGGCGATCGATCGCCGATGGGCAGTACCATTTTTGCGGGATAGGCGATCGATCGCCTGTTATGAGGCGACCAATCGCCGAGAGGCAGTAGGTTTTTCAAAGGAATGGCGATCGATCGCCATGTTTGGGGCGACCGATCGCCGCAGTGCAAATTTTGAGGCGACCGATCGCCTATGGGAAGCGATCGATCGCCGCCAGTGGATTTTTGGAAAATGGTTTATTTTGTCAAATTTTTGGTATTTGGCTATTATTTGGCTTCTAATATGGGGTTGTGTGATTGTGTAGAACCATCCCAGGTAGCAACACAACCGAGGAACTGAAGCCATATTAAATCCACTTTTGGAAAGGTACGTAGTGGACGTACGGGCACCCCAACGGTACATGTATCTTATATACTTATTGTTTATGCATTGTGGATGCAAGTATATATGTGGTATTGCATAGTGGATGCAAATACATGTTATGCATGATGTTTATAGATGCATATGATTATTGGTGCACATCCCATGAGTCGTGGTCATCCCTTGATGATTTTAATGCTTGCCGCTATTTGGTTTGGTTCCGCCAAATGTGAAGCGAGGGGTGGGAGCGCCGCATGTCACATTTGAGCGTGGTTATCATATAGGACGAGGAAAGGGTATTTGCCGCTCAATGAGAGGCGAGGGGTGGGAGTCCCGCAGTCCATTGAAGCGAGGTTATCCTATGCCGTCTATATGTAAATAAGCGAGGGGCATTAAAATATATTGTGATGGACAGACTAGGGATTGGGGATCAGTATTGGTTATTGATCAGCTGGTATATGTCATGACATGTTTAGACCATTAAAAATAATCTATTGATTATACTCATGAGTTATGGTACAGGGACAACCAAACGGGAAGCGTTTGAAATGCATGGGGAAAACAGGAAGTGTTTTATTATGATTATGCATTTACGCTTTATCTTCATATTGTGTTGAATGTGAATGATTATTATTGCTCATGTTTGGGGGTTGTCCTTGTAGGTACCTTTTTGGCATGATAGAAGAACTTGAACGGGTTGAGGTGGTGAGCTTGACGAGCATTCTATTGAGGATGAAAGGACAGGATTATTTTGGATAGTATCTACTCTAGGAGTAGTATAAAACTATAGTTGCACACATTCTTTTGATTGGAATGTAATTAATCCATTTGGTAGTCCTTATTTTTGGCATGTAATGCTTAAGCTCATAGACTCAACATGTTCTTTTACACTCTGATCATTTATTTTAGCTCTATTATGCCTTAGTTCCGCATTTAAGGATTAGGGTCCTTACATTAGTGGTATCAGAGCAGTGGTTAGAGAACCCGGGAACGAGTGAAGGGTAGAATTAGCATGTTTGGCTAGGTGCTTACATTTGAAGCATGTTTATGCATGTGGTGCATATTTTGTATTACCTGTTATACTAACATGCTTATATCACTCCTGTTATCTAACGGCATAACATATATACTGCTTTGGAATTGTTGTTAACATTTGTATTACAGCATGGCTGCTAATGAGGAGGTTGGAGATATTGGTAGTGTGAACGCAAGCGTTGGTCAAGTGAACCCTCTACCTCCACCGGTTGTAGGAATGGAACCAGTGGTTCAGTTATTGCTACCGGGTGAGATTAGCTTGACTCAATTTCTGTCTTATCATCCGCCCCGGTTTGAGGGGACAGAGTCCGGAGAAGAGGCTGAAGAGTGGTTGGAAAGACTCGAGCAGATCTTTGTATCGGCTCCTTGTGCTGTGACAGCTTGGCTGAGGCTGGCGGAATTTCAATTAGCCAAGAAACCTCTGATGTGGTGGAGGAGCACGGTTATGGAGCTAAGAGCACTAGGTGCTGTGATTGACTGGACACTCTTCAGGACTAGGTTTTTGAACCGGTACTTCTCCGCAGCAGCAAGACAGACAAAGGAGGACGAATTTACAAGTTTGAGGCAGGGGAACATGTCGGTGGCAGACTATGCCACACGGTACTCTTCGTTGCTGAGGTACGTTCCCCATATTGCCACCAGTGGACAAGCTAAGATGAGGAATTTTATGAAGGGATTGCGACCGAAGCTCTATGATCGGGTTATCACTAATAACCCGACTTCTTTTGATGATGCTCTCACAAGAGCGGAGCTTGCTGAGCTAGGAGTAGGAGCTTACGCTATGCCACCACCGGTACCGCAACAGAGGCAGACTAATGACAGCTTGAGGCCTCGGGGTGAGCCATTTAAACCCCGTGGTGCCTCTTCATCTTCGCGATATGGTGGAAAGAAACACTTTGGTCAGAAGCAGGATAACAAGAAAGGCAATTGGTCCGCCAATAGAGGATCTTCACAAGGGGATGGGCCGGGAGAGCCGAGGTGCAACAATTGTGGAGGGCCACATTCTTCAAACAAGTGCCCTGCCTGTTATATCTGTGGCAAGATGGGCCACATCGCTCGGTATTGCCCCACTCGGGGAGGACAGTCAGAGTTTCAGGGCAACAGGCCGAGGTTTGAGGATAGGACAGTGCAGCAGAGGCAGCAGTTTGGGCCTCGACCATCGGGAGGTCAGACAGTAGGACCACCCCAGGGGCAAGTGTATGCACTGACCAGGGAGCAGGCCCAGGCAGCTCCAGAGGAGGTGATCGCCGGTACGTGTCATTTATTTACGTACCCTGCTTTTATTTTGATCGATACAGGTGCCTCCCATTCTTTTGTATCGGTGGGTTTTGTGGAAAGACACCATATGCGCACGTCTTCTCTACCCACGCCTCTCCTTGTCTCGACACCCACTGGAAGAAATGTCGTTGCTGATCAGTTTATGGCAGACTGCCTCATTTATTTTGAGGGCAACGAATTGAGATCAGACTTGATTGTGCTGGGTATGTCAGACTTCGACTGCATCTTGGGTATTGATGTTCTGAACAGATATCAGGCAGTGGTAGATTGCCGACAGAGGACAGTGAAGTTCAGACCTGAGTTGGGCAGTCAGTGGACCTTCTATGGCAACGGTTCTCGTGCGAAGATTCCGTTGATTTCAGTGATCAAGATGACTCAGTTGTTGGAACGTGGCCACACGGGCTATCTCATTTATGCCGTGGACACGTCTGGGAAGGATAAGGAACTAAGAGTTGAGGATGTGCCAGTAGTGGCAGAGTTCGCTGATGTATTCCCAGAAGAGATCCCAGGATTTCCACCGGTTAGGGAAGTCGAGTTTGGGATCGAGTTGTTGCCAGGGACATCCGCTATCTCTCGTGCACCTTATAGGATGGCACCGGCTGAGTTGAGAGAATTGAAAGAACAGTTGCAGGATCTCCTGGACAAGGGATATATACGCCCGAGCGTGTCGCCATGGGGCGCACCAGTTCTCTTTGTGAAAAAGAAGGACGGTTCGATGCGGTTGTGTATCGATTACCGGCAACTGAATAAGGCTACAGTGAAGAACAAGTATCCTCTTCCAAGGATCGACGATCTGTTTGATCAGTTGCAAGGTACCAGGGTGTATAGCAAGATTGATTTGAGATCCGGGTATCATCAGATTCGGGTCAGAGAGGAAGATGTGCAGAAGACAGCATTCCGGACCCGATATGGGCATTATGAGTTCCTAGTGATGCCGTTCGGCGTGACGAATGCTCCAGCAGTCTTCATGAGTCTGATGAACAGAGTGTTTCAGCAGTATCTCGATCAGTTCGTCATCGTGTTCATAGACGATATTCTTATCTACTCCCGGAGCGAGGAGGAGCATGTGAAACACTTGAGGACAGTGCTTCAGATTCTCAGAGAGCATCAGTTGTATGCTAAGCTCAGTAAGTGTGAATTTTGGCTGAGCAGTGTGGTGTTTCTGGGGCATGTCATATCGAGCAGCGGGATATCGGTAGATCCCAAGAAGATTGAGGCTGTGATGGAGTGGGCTGCCCCCACTTCTGTGCCTGAGATCCGAAGTTTTCTGGGTTTGGCCGGGTATTATCGACGCTTTGTCGAGGGCTTTTCGAAGATTGCCAAGCCGTTGACACAGTTGACCCAGAAAAGAGTGCCTTTCTTTTGGTCAGAAGCTTGTGAGGAGAGCTTCCAGGAGTTAAAGCACCGGTTGACGACGGCGCCAGTGTTAGTGATCCCTACGGAGAACTCCAGATTTGTTCTGTATACTGACGCATCACTACAGGGCCTTGGGTGTGTTCTGATGCAAGATAAGCATGTGGTAGCTTATGCATCGAGGCAGTTGAAGCCGCATGAGACCAGATATCCAGTTCATGACTTGGAATTGGCGGCTATCATCTTCGCCCTGAAGATCTGGAGACATTATTTATATGGTACTTCATTCACCATATACACAGACCACAAGAGCCTCAAATTTTTATTCACTCAGGCAGAGCTGAACATGAGGCAGAGGAGATGGATGGACCTACTCAAGGACTATGATTGCGAGATAGAGTACCATCCCGGGAAAGCCAATTTGACAGCAGACGCTTTGAGCCGGAAAGTGAGGAGTTCTGCTGAGGACGTCATTCATTTGTCTGCTATGATGACCTCCTATTGCCATCTGGGCTATGATTTTGACATTGATGCATCACCTGTGTATGTATCAACTTTGCTAGCTGAGCCAGATATTTTTGAGCGTATCAGGAGAGCTCAGAGGTCAGATGACGAGGTCCAGAGGTGGTTATCTTTAGTACATCTAAGGTAGCCCACTTTATCCCCTATAGCATGACATTCACCTTTTTGAGGATGGCGCAGTTGTATATTAGAGATGTGGTGAGATTGCATGGGATCCCCGTTTCCATAGTGTCGGATCGAGATCCGCGATTCACGTCTCATTTCTGGGAAGGCCTTCAGTCAGCTTTGGGAACTGAAGTCAGATTGAGCACTGCTTATCATCCTCAGACGGATGGCCAGACCGAGCGCACTATTCAGACGCTCGAGGACATGTTGAGAGCTTGTGTTTTGGAGTTCGATGCTTCTTGGCAGGATTCAGTGCCTTTGGTAGAGTTTTCGTATAACAATAGCTACCAGGCGAGTATTCAGATGGCTCCGTTTGAAGCTCTTTATGGCAGACGGTGTAGATCACCCTTGTGTTGGGATGATTTGGACCGCAGCTCGGTCGGAGGACCGGAGTTGATTCGGGAGATGGAAGAAAAGATAAAGGTAATAAGGCAGAAAATGAAAGCGGCCCAGGACAGACAGGCAGCTTATGCAAATAAACGGCGGAGACCGTTGGAATTTCAGTTGGGAGATAAGGTCTTTTTGAAAATCTCGCCTTTCAGGGGCGTTGTGCGATTTGGGATGCGCGGGAAACTGTCTCCGAGGTATGTTGGACCGTACGAGATTTTGCAGCGCATTGGCACCTTAGCTTGCCGACTGGCTTTGCCGCCTTCTTTATCTGGTATACATGATGTGTTTCATGTATCGATGCTGCGGAAGTATGAGCCGGATCCGTCGCATGTGTTACAGCCTTCCGAAGTTCAGTTAGAGTCAGATGTATCTTATGTGGAACGGCCTGTCAGAATTCTAGATCGAGCAGACCGTAGACTTCGGAACAAAGTGATACCTATGATCAAGGTTCAGTGGGATCGCAGGGGTGTCGAGGAGGCTACGTGGGAGACGGAGCGGCATATGGTGCAGCACTACCCGGAACTATTCTCTGGTATGAGTTTATGTTTAGTTTCTTTTTGGGGTAAGTGCATGTGATTTCGAGGACGAAATCTTATAAGTAGGGGAGTATTGTGACATCCCCGAAATGATTAATTGCTAATTGGTGCATTAATTGTGTTTATATGATTAATTATGGTGGTAATTACTTATGTGATGGAATTTATTTACCTTATGGAAATGCATGGTCATGTGGATAGGGTGACCCGGGGTTGCATTTCAGGGTGCATGTGGTGCATGTTGGGTAAATATTATTGGAAGCATGATTTATTTGCCATTGGTAGCAATTTATTAGAAATCATGTGTTTAAATGGTATTTGGTGCATTTTGAGTAAATGCTTTGAAAAATATCATGTTGGGGTGTTTTATACACCATGGAATTATTTTGGGTTGCTTTTTAATTAAAACCCACCTCTTATATACCCAAACCCCACCTTTATCATCCATCACTTTACCTTTACCAAAAAAATCAAATCCACAAACCCTTCCCCTCCAAATTTTCGAGCTCAAGCCTTGGGTGGAAGAGGAACCTTTCAAAAAATCTTGATTTGTGGAGCATATTGGATGATTTGAGGTCCCCAAGAGGTATGGATACCTCATTATTGCATTTTGTAAGGTTTTGTTTGAGTTTGGATTGATTTTGAAGGGTTTTAAAATGGATTTTGTGGGTTTGGTTAATGGTTGGATTTATACTTGTTTTGAAGTATATTTTGGTAGTTTATGTTGATATTTATGTTGTTGGTTGGTTGGTTTAAGTGTTGGTATGGGTTGGAAGGATTTTGGAAGCAAAAATGGTGAAAAATCGCGAGTCTGTGCGAGGCGATCGACCGCCTGAAATGGGGCGATCGATCGCCGATGGGCAGTACCATTTTTGCGGGATAGGCGATCGATCGCCTGTTATGAGGCGACCGATCGCCGAGAGGCAGTAGGTTTTTCAAAGGAATGGCGATCGATCGCCTTGTTTGGGGCGATCGATCGCCGCAGTGCAAATTTTGAGGCGACCGATCGCCTATGGGAAGCGATCGATCGCCGCCAGTGGATTTTTGGAAAATGGTTTATTTTGTCAAATTTTTGGTATTTGGCTATTATTTGGCTTCTAATATGGGGTTGTGTGATTGTGTAGAACCATCCCAGGTAGCAACACAACCGAGGAACTGAAGCCATATTAAATCCACTTTTGGAAAGGTACGTAGTGGACGTACGGGCACCCCAACGGTACATGTATCTTATATACTTATTGTTTATGCATTGTGGATGCAAGTATATATGTGGTATTGCATAGTGGATGCAAATACATGTTATGCATGATGCTTATAGATGCATATGATTATTGGTGCACATCCCATGAGTCGTGGTCATCCCTTGATGATTTTAATGCTTGCCGCTATTTGGTTTGGTTCCGCCAAATGTGAAGCGAGGGGTGGGAGCGCCGCATGTCACATTTGAGCGTGGTTATCATATAGGACGAGGAAAGGGTATTTGCCACTCAATGAGAGGCGAGGGGTGGGAGTCCCGCAGTCCATTGAAGCGAGGTTATCCTATGCCGTCTATATGTAAATAAGCGAGGGGCATTAAAATATATTGTGATGGACAGACTAGGGATTGGGGATCAGTATTGGTTATTGATCAGCTGGTATATGTCATGACATGTTTAGACCATTAAAAATAATCTATTGATTATACTCATGAGTTATGGTACAGGGACAACCAAACGGGAAGCGTTTGAAATGCATGGGGAAAACAGGAAGTGTTTTATTATGATTATGCATTTACGCTTTATCTTCATATTGTGTTGAATGTGAATGATTATTATTGCTCATGTTTGGGGGTTGTCCTTGTAGGTACCTTTTTGGCATGATAGAAGAACTTGAACGGGTTGAGGTGGTGAGCTTGACGAGCATTCTATTGAGGATGAAAGGACAGGATTATTTTGGATAGTATCTACTCTAGGAGTAGTATAAAACTATAGTTGCACACATTCTTTTGATTGGAATGTAATTAATCCATTTGGTAGTCCTTATTTTTGGCATGTAATGCTTAAGCTCATAGACTCAACATGTTCTTTTACACTCTGATCATTTATTTTAGCTCTATTATGCCTTAGTTCCGCATTTAAGGATTAGGGTCCTTACAGTTATGCTATTTTTGGATGGTTAAATCTCTGATGAGAGATATGGAACACCTTGAGATTGGGAATCTCCATGGTACGATAATTATAAGGAACAATCGTGAAGTTAGTTGACTCCCTTGAAGAGGGATTATCTTGTGTGGGTTAAGGTATTTCCTTATTGATGTTTTCCTCCGAGTTATGCGATAGCCTTCCTAAGTTTGGATTGTTAAATCCTAGGATTATCAAGGGATGACAGGAATTCGGATTTGTTGGGTGTCGCTGACGACATAAGCGTTGAGGATGCAATGGGTTTATTGCATGTCCTTTCAAATTTGAAACTCTGTGGAGTCTCGATTGTTTATTTATGACCAGGATGTGGTTCTTGGGATATCCGGAGGTGGACATCTTGTGATATGTCTTTTGTGTGAATCTGTGGCCGTGAGTTGCCCAAATTGAGTTGCAATGATGCGACTGCTCATTTGATGGAGGAGGTTTGAAAGTGGAAACCAGGTTTGGTATGTGTACACCGTGGTATACTAGAGTTTCCCTCGTGACGATGTATGTTAGACATCGTGAGTCATTATAGAGATGTCATTGAATGATATCTACGATGGAATCGAGAGCGATTCAAATCCGTGCAGTTTCTGTTGACTAACTGCTTTTGGATTTTTAGCATTGAGCTGTGCTGACACTCTTTAGCGTTATGATGGATTTGGAAGTCTATTCCACACCAGAGTTCGACACGAGGTCAACGTTCTCACGGTTGAGGTGTCATTCAGGATGCGTTCTTACTAGTTGTATTAGAACTAAGGATGACTGTCCGATCTACAGTCGTAAGTATTGGTTGTTTTGCGGTCATGAGGGACTGACTTTTGGGATGACCCGCATCGAGGTACGTTTTGCCTCTTGGGTGATATGTTGGTTTTGGTATGTCGCTCTGTTTCAGAGTTTGATGTGAGATAAGTATCCTCGCGTTTATTAATACGATTCTGATATGGTCAAGAATCGAGGTTATGGCTTCATGTTGTTGAGTAGCCCGGGTGTTACGTAATACACCGGTGCAAATTTCGAGGACGAAATTCTTTTAGTGGGGGATATTGTGATGACCAGGGATTATAGATGTTAATCCCGGAGTGTTAATAACCCCTAAAGTTGTTTTACGTGGCGATTTGGAGTTTAATCGCGGTGTTGGGCCTTCTGGGCTCGTTTATTTGGGTAGTTGGGATCGTTGGATCCAGAGGTTGAGATTGTATTCTCATTTGGGTGAAAAACCTACGAGTTGGGTTTTTAGTGTGAGTCGGGATCTGGGTGCTTAGTGTGGACACCGGTAGGGGGTTTTGGAGTTAGAGAGAGAATTTTTGAAAACAGATGATTTTTAATGAATCATAATGTATTTGTGGGGCTATTAGTATTTCGGGGTATTTTTGCTATAAATACCAGTTGAACCGAGATTTTAATTAAAAATTTCATTTCTGCACCTTATCTTCTCTCTCCCTCCCGCGTCGGCCATTTCCCGATTTCCCCAGCCCCCGCACACAAAAGCGGTGCGCCCGCCGCCGTTCGGCGCGTCCGACCCACCCACGGCTTTGTCCCGTCCAGGCGCTCCTTTCTGTACCGGTAATTCGAAGTTTGGTCGCGATTCTCGTTCGGATTTTGCAGAAAACAAAAACGCCCAAATTCTAGGGTTCTTCGATTTCGGTCGATTTTCCTTCCGATTTTCGATTGGGTAACCTTCCTTACCCCTTTTCCATGCTTGTCATGTATTCCCTGCTAAATTTGGTGGTATTGGTTCAAATTTATTTCGAATTTCGTAAGGGTTTGGTTCGAAAATTTGGGGGTTTTTGGCAAGGGGTGTTGATTCTTGCTTTGATAGTTTAATTCACATTTTAGATGAATTATGGTGTTTAATTGGGTTCGATTTGTGAGATAAGGGTTCGAAAATTTGTAGGGTGTTCTTGAACAATTTTCGATATTGTCTCATTTGTTTCCCTCCCTGCATGTACCCTGCCCCGGGTCTTTTAAATGGTTAATTGTCGTGTGTTGACAATATTTTTGAGGGTAATAGGTGTGCTTGAGCATGGGTTACATGTTCGTAAATAATTGTGAATTATTTATCGTGTTAACACATCGTTCCTCGGGGCATGGAACTCGAGCAAGGTTTGGCTCGGACTTCGGAGATTTAAGGTACGTGCGACGTACGAGCATTACTATATATATTAGAGCATTGTGAAATGCATAATGTATTTTGATTTCATTGAATATTGTGAGTGTGGTTATATATATATGTTGATATAGCCAAGGAACGACCAAATCTTGATATCGCCGCTTGTAGCGTGCGTGACACTAGAGTAGGATAACTCTTACAAGATATAAGGGGTACTGGGTTTATATGACTATTGTAGGGTATTGAGATGCCTGAGAATGATCGTAGAATCATGTATTCATTATAAGACATTTGAGATGTCTAGGTATAATGGAGGATTGGTAAAATAAATGCTAGGCATTTGAGCTATCTGTGATTGAAGTGAGGTTGTGAAATCAGTATTAGATATTTAGATATCTATATTTGCATGTATAATGAATTTGGAATCACTATCTATTGATACTCGAGAATTAGGCATGCGATGGGTTAATCAATGTGTTGATTTACTGATTTTTGAGATTTGATGAGTTTGATGATTGTGAGAACAGGGACAGTACACGGAATCCCAGATGAGGACGTTGCCATCCAGGGAGTATTATTTAAAATTCATTAGTATTTACTTTTGTTGTAAATTATGAATTTCATTATTGTGATTATGGGATTTTGTGTATTGGTATGCTTACCCCGTTGGGGGCTGTCTCTGTTGGGGTAGGTGAACTGGTACATCGATGGCTGTGGAGCTGAGCTTGAGCTGTTGATTTGATGTACTCCCAGGATCGTGGCACCAGAGCTTGATGGAGCACGGTATCGTATAGAGTACTTATATACACCTGAGGATTATATACATATTCATGATGCTCGCATGTGAGCACGATTATATTTGTATATGGGTTGTATATAAAGGCATGAGCCTTTCTCTCTTTCATTCTATGTTGCATGCAATTAAGGGTAGAATTGCTAATGATATGAGAGTCATTGGTGTATTATGTGGGTGTTGAAACCCACTTTTGTTATCATATGTGTGGTGTCTTCCCTGGCTGGGAATTTACTTGGTATTGCTGTATTCTGATGAGTATTATGTTTTCCCTGGCCGGGAATTATGTTATGTGTTGTGCTTTTATTTCGGGATAGCTCTATTTATGGGGAGACTCTGCCCAAATTTTTATAAAAGCCCACAATATAAAAAGTGGCACCAAGGGGATGGTAAAGGGCAAACATATGAGTCTATTTGCTGTTAGGCTGATGATCTTATGACATTGAGTATTAAAGGAAATTTTGTAATTGCCATTCAATGGTAAAGTATCATCTGAGCTTCCCGATTGACTTTTTTATTGAAAGCATGTGCCACACATAGTGGTTAATACACTAATCAAGGGTTAAGGGCTTGGGGTCCTTACAATGAAGATGGAGCATCGTGCCGGGATGAGGAGGCCATTCACAAATTGGAGCCAAAAGAAGGTGCTTGTGAAGTTACCTTAGGTTGACTCTTAGGATTTTCTTATTGGCTTGAGAAAATCATTAGTAGGGGCTATAACCATGTCACGTTTAATTATGTATGTTGATGCATGATTTATCTTATGTTTTTGATTGATAATTGTATTACACATATATGTAGATATGTATACAACTATATGTAGTGGACATATTTTAAATTATCAAACTAATCATGAGATCAATAAATCCCTCTAAAATATTAAGTTTTAGATGCCTTCCAAAATTGAAAGTACTCGTCAATAACTTCGATTGTACATGTGTGGGTTTGCCAAAGCAAAGCACCGTGGCAATCTTAGTAAGGCGCGAAAGGATAAAAGTGATATCCGTTATACTTTAAATTGGGTACGACTTAACTAGGTTATCTCAATAGAATTGGGAACCTAGAGGCATGGGTTGGATAATAATTCATTTGATGAATTGAACAAAGCGTTGTTCGTCCAACTATCCAAGAATTATATGTGATATAATTGACAAAGTGTTGTCTACCTAAATAACCGAGTCTTGGGCGATTAGCCAAAGCTAACTCAAGATTAGGCGAAATATGGATCTTGGCTCACTAAAGGTTTTGAGGGTTGATATTTTTTAAACAAAATAGTGGGAGTATCATTTAATATAAGACCATGTTAAATGATTAAATCATAAACTTATTTTGCATATTTATATTGTAGATATCCATGGCAACTAACAACGTATCAAACACATTATCACTGCGATCGGTCCTTGAGAAGGACAGACTAAATGGGACAAATTTCCTAGATTGGCATAGGAACTTGAGGATAGTCCTCAAACAAGAAAAGAAACAATATGTCCTAGAGGAACCCTTGCCCGCTGAGGAACCTCCCATAACGGCTCAAGAGCCAAAAAAGATGCTTACAAGAAGCATCAAAGTGACGCACTTGATGTTGGGTGTCTTATGCTTGCAACCATGAACTCTGAGCTTCAGAAGCAACATGAGGAAAGGGAGGCGTTTGATATGATCGAGCACCTTAAGCAACTGTACCAACAACAAGCTAGACAAGAGAGGTATGACGTCTCTAAAGCGTTGTTCCAGTGCAGGATGGTAGAGGGAAGCCTAGTTGGAACTCATGTGCTCAAGATGATTGGGTACATTGAGAATCTGGACAAGCTGGGTTTTTCATTGGACCAAGAGTTGGCCACCGATGTGATCTTGCAATCGTTGCTTGAGAGCTTCAGTCAATTCGTAGTAAATTACAATATGACTGACATGGAAAAGACTCTACCACAATTGCTTGGTATGTTGAGAACATATGAAGCAAATACAAAGAAGACTAAGGCCACAAATGTTCTTATTGTGAATAAGGGCAAAGGAAAGGCCAAAGCTAAAGGCAATAAGAAAGCAAAGAAGGTCTTTGTTAAATCTAAGCCAAAGTCTTATGCACTGAAACCAAAGGGAGGGACAGCAAAGGAAGGGAACTGTTTCCATTGCGGTGAGACCGGCCATTGGAAAAGAAACTGCAAAGTATATCTGGAGGATCTAAAGAAAGGAAGTGTGACTTCCGCTTCAGGTATTTTGTTATAGAAGTCAATTTATCTACTTCTTCATCATGGGTATTAGATACTGGATGTGGATCTCACATTTGTGTAAATGTGCAGGACCTCAAAAAGAGTAGATTGTTGGCGAAAGGTGAAGTTGATCTCCGAGTTGGAATTAGCTATAGGAGATTATTATTTATCTTTGCCTTCTGGTTTATCATTGATTTTAAAAGACTGTTATTTTGTGCCATCCATTACCAAAAACATAATTTCTATTTCTTGTTTAGACAAGTGTGGTTTTTCATTTATAATAAAGGACAACTGTTGTTCTATTTATTTAAATGATATGTTTTATGCTAGCGCACAAATGGTGAATGGTATTTATTTATTAAATCTTGATATGCCTATCTATAACATAAATACTAAAAGGATTAAAAATAATGATTGTAATCCGACTTATCTCTGGCATTGTCGCTTGGGCCACATAAACGAAAACCGCATATCTAAACTTCATAAGGATGGAGTATTAGATTCATTTGATTTTGAATCATATGAAACATGCAAATCTTGTTTAATGGGCAAGATGACTAAAGCCCCTTTCAAGGGACATGTTGAAAGGGCAAATATTTTATTGGGACTAATACATAGTGATGTATGTGGACCAATAAGTACACAAGCTAGAGGTGGTTTTCAATACTTCGTTACATTTACTGATGACCTCAGTAGATATGAGTATGTGTACCTAATGAAGCATAAGCATGAAACATTTGAAAAGTTCAAAGATTTCAAGAATGAAGTACAAAACCAACTTGGCAAAAGTATCAAAATCCTTTGATCAGATCGATGAGGTGAATGCCAAGAGTTTCATGACTATCTAAAGGAGTGTGGGATAGTCCCACAACTCACTCCTCCGTATACTCCACAATGGAATGGTGTATCCGAGAGGAGAAATCGAACCTTGTTAGACATGGTTAGATCAATGATAAGTCATGCAGATCTTCCGATATCGTTTTGGGGACACGCTCTAGAAACAGCGAAACAGAGCAGGCACCGCATGTGGAAGAAGTACCTGCTCAAGAGACACAAGCCCAGCGTAGGTCTGTAAGAGAACACCGGGAGCCACAGAGATATGGATTTCTTGTGACTCAACAAGGTAACTTACTACTTATTGATGAGGATGAGCCGTCATCTTATCAACAATCTATAATGGGCACTGATTCTGAGAAATGGCAAGAGGCCATGAAATCTGAGATGGAATCTATGTATGCAAACCAAGTATGGACTTTGGTTGATCCACCTGAAGGGGTACGAACCATAGGGTGCAAATGGATTTTCAAGAAAAAGACCGATATGGATGGTAATGTACAAACCTATAAAGGTCGCCTGGTTGCAAAAGGATTCAAACAAATTCATGGTATTGACTATGATGAAACCTTTTCACAAGTGGCCATGGTTAAATCCATAAGGATCTTGCTTGCAATAGCTGCATTTCATGATTATGAAATCTGGCAGATGGATGTCAAAACAGCTTTCCTTAATGGAAATCTGCTCGATGATGTGTACATGACACAGCCTGAGGGTTTTGTTGATCCAAATGATGCTGGAAAGATATGCAAGCTACAACGATCCATTTATGGATTGAAGCAAGCTTCTCGGAGTTGGAATCTTTGTTTTGATGATGCAATCAAAGAGTTTGGTTTTATCAAAAACGTAGATGAACCTTGTGTCTACAAGAAGGTCAGTGGGAGCGTAATCATTTTCCTAGTGTTGTATGTAGATGACATACTTCTCATTGGAAATGATATCCCTGCCTTGCAATCTGTAAAGATTTGGCTAGGGAATTGCTTTTCGATGAAAGACTTGGGAGAAGCCACCTATGTATTAGGAATCAAGATCTATAGAGATAGATCGAGAAGGCTTCTTGGCCTAAGTCAAAGTACATACATAGACAAAGTGCTTAAAAGGTTTAGCATGCAAGAATCAAAGAAAGGATTCGTGCCTATGACGCATGGCGTTTATCTCTCGAAGGAACAGTGTCCTTCAACACCAGATGAGAGACAACGCATGAGTAAGATTCCATATGCACCAGCTATTGGATCTATCACGTATGCCATGATATGTACTCGTCCCGATGTATCGTATGCTTTGAGCATGACGAGCAGATATCAAGTTGATCCAGGTGAAGGTCACTGGATTGCTGTCAAGAACATCCTGAAGTACTTGAGAAGGACTAAGGATACATTCTTGATTTATGGAGGTGAGGAAGAGCTCAATGTAATGGGTTACACTGATGCAAGCTTCCAAACTGACAAAGATGATTTTCGATCGCAATCTGGATATGTGTATTGCCTAAATGGAGGTGATGTGAGCTGGAAGAGTTCAAAGCAAGAAACAGTAGCCGATTCTACAACGGAAGCTGAGTATATTGCTGCCTCGGATGCAGCAAAGGAAGCTGTTTGGATGAGGAAGTTCATTTCTGAACTTGGAGTGGTGCCTAGCATTAAAGATCCGATAGAACTCTATTGTGACAATAATGGAGCAATCGCATTGGCTAAGGAACCAAGATCTCACCAAAGATCCAAGCACATACTTAGGCGTTTCAATTTCATTCGAGAAATCGTTGAAAGGGGAGATGTTAAAATATGCAAAGTACCAACAGATGATAATGTATCTGACCCATTGACGAAGCCACTGTCACAGCAGAAGCATGATCGTTATACTAGATCTCTAGGCATTAAGTATATGTCTGATTGGTCTTAGTGCAAGTGGGAGATTTGTTGGGATATACCCTAAGACAAGTCATTAGATGATTGTTTGTGACATATACTGTATTTTGATTTTGTTAATGGCAAATCATTAGTATATATTATTATTTTAACTGTGAATGTGAATTAATATATATGTTAATGTCCTTAGAATAATATTGTATTATTCTTAAAGATGTCCCTAGTCAAGTATTATCATGAATATAATGATGATACGTAGAGACTAGTATGTGTTGATTGATGAATTGTTCATTGATATGAGATATCAAATCAACACATGGGTACATGTTAGAGAACGATGTACTGGACAGATCCACCATGAGAATGCAACATGGATAGTTATATGATCGTCATATGCAATTCTCATAGTGAAAATAATGTATGTAATCCTTACGACTTGTGATCAGAGATCCCAACATAAGGAGTTATGTATCTTGATATCGTCAAACGTTACCCGTAACAGGGTAATCTATAAAGGCGACTATTGGATACACTACGAATTATGTAGAGGGATGTTGACTGATCGAGATAGGATTTGTCCCTCCTATATAACAGGAGATGTGTTTGGCCCTTGATCAAGTGAGAACTAAAATGCATGGCCATGCTCGAATGAGTCGATATGAGATATCGAGCTTATTCGTTTATTCTAGTTCTACTTGGGGATCAAGAAAAAGAGATTGAATATACGAGTATGACTATTCCATGACTCGTGTTCAATCTAAACACAAAGGACAAAGGGATTAAGTTACATGGTTAATGTTATCACAAGTTCTAAAGGTTATGTCGAGTCATTGACATTCTTGTAATTTGGGTAGCCTCGATGGGTTGCTAGACACCGCTCCTTGCTTGTAACGTAAAATGAGATTTTATGTCACTGCCAACATTACAAGATCATATCGGGTCGCACAAAAGATTAAATCGAGAAGGGAAATTAAATTCATGGGATGAATTAAATAATTAAGAGGAGTCTTAATTAATTATCATAATGATTAAATTAAATCATGGGCTTAAGCCCATGAGGCTTTATGAAAGCCTTTAATTAAATGATATATAATTTGATTGTATGGTGATTAATGTGATTAAGACTTTCATATCATAACCTACACACTAAGAAAGACACACGGCCGCCTCTCTCCATTCACTCTCGGTTTCGCAATAGCCGAAGGTTGAGTGGTGATTTCGTGCCATCTTTTCGATTTAGAATCGAGTGTGTTTCTTGTTCCGGTTTAAGAACTTGTCTAGCAACTTGTTCTTAAACTATCCCTTCACCCGATTTGATCGTGTGGATACCGTTGAGGCAAAACTTGTTAAGTTTTGCTAGTGATTCGAAGGATCGTTAGACGTGGAGCTGCACTGTGGAATCTGCTCAAACATGCTACAAGGGTGAGACCTTCGTATATCCTTTATCCGATATGATAACCTTAGTATAGATCCACGGTTTAGTAATCCTAATTTTAAATTCCGCTGCGTTGTATGCTCTAAGGATTACTTACAGATTCGTCCCTCAAACTGGCGATCTTTGACAAGAGAATCCCGAACCTCAAAGATTCTTGTTTGGGAGCAGTGGCAGGAAATCTGTATGCTGGAAAGATGGCCTTCAACATCTATCCGAGTTGCATACAATTTAGGAGATCGAGACTTCAACAAAGTTCTCACACTTCATCAAGATTTTAAAAGAGAAGATTTGATGAAAGAAGGGAACAGGCCATACTCGATCACCTACAAGGTGTCTTACGCACTCTCGAATACTCATCATTCCGAGGTATTCTTGAGAAAGGAATTCATCAAAGTCCCCATAATCTTCAAAGATTTTGCTAAAGCAGTATTCCCGTACATCATTGATACTCCGATATAGGAGAGATTGACATGAGGATACAAGATCAACCTGTTCTAAACAGAAGCAGGAGCATTATGATCGAGCCAAGAAGGATGTCTTTCCAACATGATAGGTTAATCAACAACTATCCGGGGGAAAAACAGAAGGCAGCCTCAATTCCTGATGTATTCAAAACAATAGGAAAACTGAAATGTCCAGAAGGCTGGAGAGAAGTGCATGGGAGAAACTTTGTACAAGAGTGGGTATAATTCCTGAAAAAATTACAGCAGACTAGTCAGGAAAATACCCGAGAATGTGGATGCATCCTGGTGTCAAACCAGAAAGTGTTCGTGAGTGGTTTGATTTTGGCTGCCTAGCCTCAGTCTTTACCACAACACCAAGTTTTTCGGAAATCACAAAATTACCGGACTGGATCTATGAAGGAGTGTATGACTCATGGCAGAATAATCATACACTTGGACGATTAGATGTTCTGGAGCTGAAATAATCACAGGAAAAGACCTTCACCCTAGTTTTCATTTTGAAAAACTACAAAGGCCTAACTGGAAGGCGATGGATCAAATAAAACCACCGCCTGAAAGAACAACACTAGTTTTCACAGAAGATGACATTACAACCAGAAGAGCTTGGGGATTATGGGTCTGTCTCACTGAGATGGACAAAGTCAAGTATCCGTTCAAAATCTTCCAGTAAACAGCGAACGGATCATTTATGGTTAACTCCATGACAAACCATACTACAAAATTTGTCGAGGACATCTTTGAAAAGAAGAGGCAAATATTATGGGACAACAAGATTCCGGCAAACCAAATAAACTAGCCGAAAGTTCTGCAACACGGCTCATGTGGGAAGATGGCAGGACTACATCTGCCCGAGCTGCCCAGAGCAGAAAGAGCCACTGTTCGGGAAAGGATTCCATGTCAAAAGGGACCAGAAGAAAGATGACAAAGCAGGACCGGGCAAACATGGAAGATTCCAACTCGGACTGCAAAAACCAAATTTCTAGGGACCACAGGGAGACAAGAGTCATGTGACTCTGACGAGGACCACTACCATTATAAAAAGAAAACAAGATGGTAGGACAACCTCTTCGACCGAAAGTCGAAGGGACCACAAGATACCAAACAAGAAAGAAGACGCATGCAATGACGTCTAATGATAAAAAAGATTTGAAGTATGGATTTCACATACACCTCCAGACTTCTATAAATACCAAGGCATTCAGGAAGCTAAGGACATCGAAAATTCTCCATAGTTTTCTGAAAATAAATATTCGAGTCTCCAAGCTTTGTAATTGTTCAACTAGTCGTAGTTTGGTAATATTTCTTTCTTTCTTTCGATAAGTGTATGTAATATTGTTCTGATTGTTTAAATTTGTTTAGTTTATGTGTTCTTAAGTCTAGCCTCATCTTTATGAGAGGCTAAGCAAATCCGTCTCCTCCCAAAAGGAGACGTTTTAATGTAATAGATATTATAAGTATTTCCAGAATAAAATAAAGGTTGTTGCCCATCTATCTTCCAGATTTCTTTAAATCTTTCTTATATCTTGATTATACCTTCATCCCTAAGGTAGGAAACAAATTAGGGCTGTGTTGTGCGGTTTCTGAAGGAGTCGGATAACTGGTAGACTAACATTGCCCGTGAGCTGAGGTTGGATGGTGATGAGCCATTCATAAAACAGTCTGGAGGCAGTAAGTTTTCGACTGGCGACGTTGACCCACCTCACTCGGTGTCGTTATGGTCAAAATGGTATTTTTCAGTTTTTTAAAATTTTATTGTAATACGGAAGCATGATGGGCCTGTTATTTAATTTTACATCATAAGGGAATTTTTGGGGCTTTGATTTATTATGATCCTGAGTCCTTTATAAAAGTATGCTCTTAGATCTTCTCAAGATGACAGAAACTGAAGGATCTCATGTTCATATAAGTCTATTAAGGCCTATGCATTTTCGTATCCATTATTAGGAATTGTTTACTGTAAAAATGAGATTTTGGGTGTTTTTGTAAAATCCTAAAAACATTAGGGAGTTTTATGCAATTAAAATAAAGGCTTTTATGTCTTTTAAGGTAGGTAGGGAGTTGGAATAAAGAAAAGATGTATGGTAGGGAGTTAGATTAAAGAATCTTTGATATAGGGAGGAATGTTAAAGTAATGTTTGGAGGTAGGGATTTTAAGTGAATTTACCCTTATTTTAACAATTAAAATAATGTTTTTATCCTTCAGAAATTAGTCTGTGAAAGATATCGAGCCATGAAAATGATGTACATTTTGAACCTCAAACAACACTAAACCCAAGCTCAAGTGATGGTTTAGATTTAGAACAGCGGGATGAAAAAGAGATAAGTGATAAAGAGTGGTCACCTAAAAAAAGAAAATCAGATTAGTCGAGGTCGGAGTTTTGGACTCATTTTGATAGACTGATTGTCCAAATGAGAAGATTATGAAGGGTAATGCAAGTATTGTGGTTTAGAAATTATGGACGATCCAAAAGAAAATATGGAGCAAATTGTCTTAAAAATAACATAAATGCGTGCAAGAAACCCCGCTTGGATAAGAAACAAATCAAATGCGACTTAAGATGCAAAAATCTTTCATGGATGATGACAAAGACCCTCGTCTTTGTAATTGAAGATATAATGATGCTAAAGTTAAAAAAAAAAAAAGCATTGTGCATTGTATTGATTGCCGATAAACTCTCAAGCATGTTGAGAATGAGGGGTTCCGACATTTTATGTCAGTTATTTATCCTCAATTTACCATTCCATCACGAAACGCATTGCCATATTATTTTCAAATGTACTTGGACGAGAAGTTGAAGCTTAAGACTTTTTTGAAAAGAAATACTCAAAAGTTTTGCATCACCGCTGACACTTGGACATCAATTCAAAAGATAAATTACATGTATCTAACTATTCAGTTTATTAATAATAATTGGGTATATTTTTATGCTACCCGATTACTCGATCCTGATTAGCCGACATGTTTCCCACCCCTATGTTATATATCAATTCATATACTATTTATGAATTTTTGTTTTATAGTCTAATAAATATTAGACTCTAAAGTATATTTATTCAATTTTCTATTCATTGTAGTTTTAGTTGTAATTAGTGAAAAATCTTATTCATTTTCAAGTTTAGATATGAAAATAGGGTTTTTTTCCCCAAATCCGTTAGTGTTGACTGGCTGTTAGGCGTTCCCCTACCCGTTTATTTCAAAAATAAAGATTATAAGAGAAGATGACTAGACCAAGACCACTCTAATAAACTATACAAATTTATTACCAATCCTTAAATATGTATATTCATTTTATCTAATCTATTTAAATTTCAGAATTTACCATTTAATACATGAGCATATAGAATCTTATGTGTTCGACCTAGTAAAGTAGAATTAGCCATTCACATCTGTCACCTGATTTCCTTCACGAAATATATGCGTTATTTGCATTGAGAATTCCACAATAAGTGAATGAATAAGGCTAACATTATCACTCTAAACACAATAATTCGAGAACTAGAACATGGGGCGCCATTGTGTTTAGAGTAATTGCGTGAAATCCACAAGAACCACAAAATCAAGAAGGGAATCACCTCCCTGATATATTAAGAAGGCAGATTTTGACGATGATGGACTTGAAACTTTGTCCCAAAAAATGCTCAGACAATTTTAGTAACCCGACTGGAGGTGAATAATGATCGAAAGTTTCCTCAAATTGACATTTAGATGCTAATTAAAAGTTTGTTGATTTATTAGATTTTGAATTTTAACTAGAAATCTTATAGATTAAAATATAGTATCATTGAAATTGTCTGATTGTATTTATATATATTTTTATCTTATTTATGAATTTGATTGAAATATTATATATTACAAGAATTATTATGCATTTTGATGGATTATTTTTTATTAAAAATTTATTTTTTTAGCTGTTGATTAATAGTTTTTTAATACTATATTTAATTTAATCCAACTTCCTGCAAAATCTTGGCCTCGTCCGTCCACTAAAATTCACCTTTTCCTGTGTGAAAAATTAATAATGTTTTGGTTACTTAAATCCATTCTTTACTCTCACTATTGTTTTAGCTTAACTGCTCGATAATGTAAAATTTAGCTTCTTTTGAGGGTTAGGGCTTTTGCTCTGTTTCAAAAAATCATTTATTAAATTGAAATTCCCCGATTTGGATGGGTAACTGCTGCAGATCTCCGGCGGCTGTAGCCAGAGAAGACGTCAAGTCGTCCAGTTTCTCCGGAAACGATCAAGGCCGGAAGGATAAGTCCTCGGCCAACATTAAGAAAACTATCACCGTTTTAAAGGATCTTAAGAAGGAGAACGTTGAAGACAAGTATTTGGTTGACAGAGAGCTCGGGCGTGGTGAATTTGGTGTCACTTATTTGTGCATTGATCGGGATTCGAGAGAACTGTTGGCGTGTAAGTCGATTTCGAAGCGGAAGCTTCGAACAGCTGTGGATGTGGAGGATGTGAGGAGGGAGGTGGCGATAATGAAGCATTTGCCGAAGAATTCGAGCATTGTGAGCTTGAAGGAGGCATGCGAGGACGAGAATGCTGTGCATTTGGTGATGGAGTTGTGTGAGGGAGGGGAGCTGTTTGATAGGATTGTGGCGCGTGGGCATTACACGGAGAGGGCGGCCGCTGCTGTGACGAGGACGGTTGTGGAGGTCGTGTTGTTATGCCATAAGCATGGGGTAATTCATAGGGACATGAAGCCGGAGAATTTTTTGTTTGCGAATAAGAAGGAGAATTCGCCTCTCAAAGCCATTGATTTTGGTTTGTCAATCTTCTTCAAGCCAGGTAAATTAATGATATTAGCTGCTTTCATATTATGTTTGATAGACCGATATATAAATCACAATAATCTTGTGGTATTATTTTTGTATCCTTGGAAACTTGCTCTATTATTTATTTGATTAATTGATCTAGACTTGTGTTGACAATTCATGCTCGCAAAACGGCCGCGGAACGGCCGAAACGTAACAGAACAGAAACGACAACTGTCGCGGTAAAGTTCCATATTAAAACAGATGTATAACTATAACGACGATTTTACGACCGTCGCTGAACGAAACGACGATTTCACGGCCTGGAACAGCGTTTTCACGGAAATGAACGGCCGTTGCGGAATATTTTTAACTTTTTTCAAATTTTTCCAATTTCTTTGATTTTTCATTATTTGTCCAAATTATTTATTTTTAACTTAAAAAAACTCAACAACAATAAACACGATCATTCCGCAAAATGTCAATAGAACTGAGCAGCCTCCACGACGCTCTCCGCGACCTTGTCGGTGAACCATGGTTGATATAGAAAACTGCTCTCTCTCTCTCTCTATATATATATATGTATATATATATATGTATATATATATATGTGTGTGTATATATATTGGGCCTCATCGATCTTATCTTTTTTTTTTTATCTGAAAAAATAATTTATTAAGTGGTACTTGAAATCTAGTTTTTTTATATTCAATAAATGTTCTAATTGCTGCAACTGAGGAACTGAAGGAAATAACCAAACAAAAGGAGCTTGTTCATTTAGGACAGGGCATGCTAAGCCTTGGTCCAATTTGCTCTCAAAAGAAATATTCATCCTCGGCATCATTCTTTATGTCTGATTGATATGGATGATATGATTTTTCCCTTTTTGGCATCTTCTCGTTCTCTCCTTCAGGAATCAATTAAGATAATGTTTTCAGTAATAATCACAAAATAACAGCTCGTTTTTACTTTTCAATTTTTGAAAACATGAACAATAAGTAGTTGGCAATTGCCAAGTGAACTCCCATCAAGCTCTATGTTTCTACCCCATTTAGGTACTTATCTTGCTGCCATATATTGCAAATCTACTATTTCCGTACAATGAGTATTCTTACCTTTGGAGAACATTTCATAAAGAACAATGGATGATGAACCCACAGTAATTATCTTCTATTGATTTAATTTAACTAAGTTTCCTATACTTTCTTGCTCCTTGACGATGAATCCATAAGTTTTATATCATACAATTTTGCAGTTTCCATCACCATCCTTCATTGTTTTGTATAAATTTGTAACTTATGGAATGATCTGGCCTTCTGACTTTCACCGGCCAAGCGGTTCACCTTTCAGCTAATTGTCGTGCTATAATCTAAATAAAAGGTCAGAGAATCCTCTGATTTGGGTCATGAATAAGTCAATCTACCTGTTTTATGTTATCAAATTTTGCTTTTGAAGACGCTTTATGGTTTGTGAATACCTTTTGTTGTATTTTAATTTCGGGTACTTTATCCCATCGTGTGGACTGATTTTTTCTTTAAGATTCTGATTCAAGACATACTGGACATGTATCTATCATTTGTAATATGTTTCTCCTAACTTATGGATGGTATTAAATGGAATCATCTTACCTTAGAACTTGTGTTTAGGTGAAAGGTTCTCTGAAATTGTGGGAAGCCCTTATTATATGGCTCCAGAAGTGCTTAAGCGAAATTATGGGCCAGAAATTGATATATGGAGTGCAGGGGTGATTCTGTACATCTTATTGTGTGGAGTTCCTCCATTCTGGGCTGGTAACTATCATCAACTTGCTATACTCCTGTTTTCACACACTGTCGGTTTTCTTTCCCTGCACTGGCTAGCTTTATAGGGCTTGTTTTGAACGGGTGGTTGTCTTTCCCCGCAATACTGAGTCTGAAAATGACCTGCCATTTACACAGAATCTGAACAAGGTGTTGCCCATGCCATCATACGTGGGAAAATAGACTTTGAGCGTGAACCGTGGCCAAGTATCTCAGATGGTGCGAAGAGCCTTGTCAGACAGATGCTGGAGCCAGATCCTAAACTTCGATTGACTGCCAAACAAGTTCTTGGTATGATAACTTCTACATCCACACAGTTACTTATTGCAATGAATTCATGAAATGGTAAAGTAGTTGCATTTCTAACTTTCGTATCAAAATTTTTTTTACCCTTTGAAAATTAGTTATTGAGGTTTAGTGATATATTAGTTTGAGATTAAGTCTAAATGTTCAGAGAAAATTTCGAAGATCACAAGAGAAATTGTATGTTCTATTCTGAGGTTGCTATTCAAGTGAGAAATCAATGTGTAGAATATTGCCGTTCGAAGATGCTAAATAAACTGAGATGTGAATCAACTTTTCATTGTTGATGATCAATTATTTTTTATGGACAAACATAAGGATTTCATCATTGTTCATATAAAAATGTGATGGTATGGTTTTCTATAAGATTATTATTTCTACATGTTTCTACTTCTTGTCCCCATTCAATGGTTTGTCAATAAGGCTACTACACTCCATATGCAAAGTGAATAGTCAGGCTGCTGTTTTTTGTGTGAAGTTTATGCAATCAAACGAGAAAGACAGATACATATAAAAGAATCTGTAAAAAATGCTACGACTACACTGCCTTTCTTACTTGAAAAAGTCAGGTTCCTGAGACTGCCATGCGTTCTTGCAAATCTGTTAAACATAATATCTTGCAGTTTTAGAACGAACAGGACTTTGCTAATGTTTTTACATTCAATTTGACCATTTTTTTGCAAATTTATATTCACAGAACATGCTTGGCTTCAAAATGCAAAGAAGGCTCCAAATGTTCCTCTTGGTGACGTTGTCAAGTCAAGACTGAAGCAGTTCTCATTAATGAATAGATTTAAGAGGAAGGCTCTTAGGGTTGGTTATGATCATATCTTTGTAGTATCTTTTGCAATTATTAATTCTCTAAAAATTTGTGTACCCGTGGTTCTTTTATTAGGTAATTGCTGATTTCTTGTCTAATGAAGAAGTTGAAGGCATCAAAGAGATGTTTGCTAAGATAGACACTGATAATGATGGCATTGTTTCATCAGAAGAACTTAAGGCTGGATTACTGAAATTCAATTCACAGCTTGCCGAGTCTGATGTACAGATGCTTGTTGAAGCTGTAAGTTTGATACATAATAACCCACTAGAAATGGATACAGCTCTCATATCTCACATTGATGAGTTCATACTCCTTGCTTTGACTATTATACGAAGTTCATGCATACAAGCCCATGAAAAGGAATGGATAATTGCTATTCATGATGAAAGTAATTTGCATTGTAATGCAAGATGAGAGGTAATCCTGGTTGACGGTTGGATACTGTTGACTGTGTGAGTTTAGGGTGGTTATTGTACAACTATTACTTCTACTAGATGTAGAAGTTATATTAGTTGTTGTAGACTTCTTGTAAGCAACAGAATGGGTGTTTCAAAAGAAACAAGTATTACCCTCAATTGAGTGAAAACAATGTAAATATGAAATATTATTAATACTGAATTAATGTTTGAATGCAAGTAATTGACTTATATAGAGTACTAATCCTAATCCTAGACCAATTAAGATACCAAAAGTCCTAATAGAATGCTAATAGTAATCCTAATATAATTAAAATACCAAATGCTACTGAAATACCAAGAGTCCTAATGCAATTAAAAAATACTAATATAAATCCAATTCTAATGCATTTAAACAACTTTAAAAATTCTAGAAAATAATAAATAAAAACTAATAATATGAATGGAGAAAATATTAACCTTGTATTACATCAATCTCTTGCTCTTGATGAAAACTCATCCTGGAGTTTACCAGTTCGGTGGAAAGTAATCCAAAACATCAAAGTTGTTCAAAATATTGGAGATATTAATGTAACTTGGATGATCAATTTTGTAATTATCACCAATTTTCATGAGAACTCTGACAGGACCAATTTTCTTGTACTTGAGCTTGTCATGTTCGAATTTGGCACACTTTTGAAATCCAACTCACTTTGTGGAAACTTTAGATCTATTCAAATGCCGCCACTAAAGTTTTTGCAAATTTGGATCTATGTGCCTAGTGTTTTCTAGGTTCTCAATCACTTCGTCTCCGTATTTTTTTACAAGTTCATGAAATTAGCATCTGCATCTGGCAGCTTCTTCTCACTTCAATCAATGCAGTCATCACATGATATTGCAAAGTGATTCTTCATACTATCGAGATGTTGGCCGATTTTCTGGAATCAGTGTTCGACTCTGTCGATCCATCGTTTGTTGTTGACGGATCATTTTCCACTAGAACCTTACTCAGACATGGGTCCAGGTAAAATCCTGCTTGATGCCAATTTTGGTGCAACGGAAGGGAGTGCTTCAAACTAAACAAGTCAAAACCCTCAATTGCGAGAAAACATTATAAGTATGAAATGATAATACTGAATTAATGTTTAAATGCAAGTACTGAATTAATGTTTAAATGCAAGTAATTGACTTATATAGGGTACTGATCTTAGTCCTAGACCAAGTAGGATACCAATAGTTCTAATAGAATACTAATACTAATCCTACCATTCCTAATGCAACTGAGGTATTAAGAGTCCTAATGTACTTAGAATACTAATATGAATCCAATTGTAATGCATTTAAACGACTTTAAAAAATCTTGAAACTAATAAATAGAAGCTAATAATATGAATGGAGAAAATATTAATTTTATACTGCATCATGTTTCTACAATCATAAAAATTTTACTTCTTCAACAGTATGGATATGGATGCTTTGGGATGGTAAACGAGCTACAGATGTTGTATTGAGCACGTCCTCTGAAAACTATATGTTGTGAAGTAGGGCAGTCAGTTGAGTTGTCACTTTGGCAGATTTCACATTGCAAGATTCCTGGTTTCAGGAACTGGTATATGATTGGGTTGAGTTTGTGAACAGATTGGAAATGAGTTCGACGTTTTTGGATTGTACTGGTTTGGATCAGGGATACAAGCATTGAACCAGACCTTTAGTTAACTCGACTATATTCCTGTGGCTGAAACTTGGATAATTTAATCTTTGCAAAACCAAGAGTCAGGGAAATGTGATACATGAAATTTTCTATACTTTTATTCAACCGTAGGTTGTGGTGAAGTATTGAAGTTATTCCTAGTTTGATACCCAGTGTGTATTCTCATATCATTTCTCCCTGACAGGGTGATACAAATGGTAAAGGTACCTTGAATTATGGGGAATTTCTTTTCATTTCACTCCATCTCCAGAGAATAGCCAATGATGAACATATTCGCAAGGCATTCTCTTATTTTGACAAAAACAGTAATGGGTACATTGAGCCTGATGAGCTGCGAGATGCCCTGATGGAAGATGGATTAGATGATTGTACAGATGTGGCAAATGACATATTCCAGGAGGTTGACACAGACAAGGTGAAAATCGATCCCACAGCATCTATTTGTTTTATGATTCAAATGTATTCTCATTGTATATAATTGCAAATACAGGATGGGCTTATTAGCTATGATGAATTTCTTGCTATGATGAAAACTGGGACGGATTGGAGAAAAGCTTCTCGTCATTACTCTAGAGGGAGGTTCAATAGTCTGAGCATAAAGTTGATGGAGGATGGTTCTATTAACTTGGGTGAGTAAATATACATGATGGACTGTATTGAAGTACCGTTTTATCATTATTTGTGACCTTCCTGGGGTTCGAACTGATTGGTGGCCTGTAAGGCTTATAGACGAGGCACGTAGATGTGATTAGCCTCTTCACGGTGTCAATTTAGTAAATGCATTGTAGCTTCTTGAGTCTGTTTTGGTGTTTGATTCTTTCCTCGTCTCTACCAACAACTTGAATATTTCCTCAGTTGACATAATGGAATCAGACATAATGTAGTACATGTTGGTGTCGAACAACTAGACCTTGATTTCGTATTCAGTTTTTTGCAGATTATCATTCTTTTATTTTGTTTTCGACATCCGGATATGGCTACTTAAATGCAATTATATGGTTGAAATTTGAAAAATTTGTGGACACATCTCTCTTAATTTGCTTCTCGAACAAAGATTGTGTTTTTTTTAGGGAAAATTGCGGGCCGGTACCCTTTCTTGAAACTTAATTCATCCTAGTCTAGTTAAAAAACCTTAGTTCATTTAGGTCCATTCTTGGTTGAAATGACTATAAAACCCCCATGTGGTCCAAGTGGTCCACATGGTCCAACCAACTCTTAATAAATTGCATTCTTAACCCTAAGAAAATGTTTAAAGAACAAATAAGCATCTATATACTATTTCATCTTCTTTATCCTATTATTCATGAAACAGTAGCATTTATGAACATGAGATCCTTCAGTTTCTGACATCTCGGGCGAACCCAAGAGTATACTTTTGCAAAGGACTCACAGTTCATGTAACAATCTTCTAATTATAATTCACAACGCGATTTGAAGATCATGTTAAAAAACAATAAAAGGCCCAACATACTTCCGTATTACAATAAAATTTTATCAAACTGAAATATACAATTTTGACCATAACGGCTCCGGGTGAGGTGGGTTGCAACGCCACCAGTCGAAAACCTACTGCCTCCAGACTGTTTTACGAATGGCTCCTCACCATTCAACCTCAGCACACGGGCGAGGCTAGTCTGCCAGTTATCCGACTCCTTCAGAAACCGCACAGCACAGCCCTAATTCGTTTCATACCTTAGGGCGTAAGGTATAATCAAGATATAAAAAATAGTTAAAGAAATCTGGGAGATAGCTGGGCAACAGCCTTATTTTTATTCTGAAATACTTACAATATCTATTACATTAAAACCCTTTTGGGAGGAGACGGACTTGTTTAGCCTCTCATATAGATGAGGCTCGACTCAAGAACACATAAACTTAAAACAAACAGAACAATAATACAAACAATTACAAAAGAAAGAAGAAAAATTACCAAGCTACGAAAGTTGAAATATTACAAAGCTTGGAGACTCTAAATTTATTTCTCAGAAAACTATGGAGAATTTTTGATGTCTTTAGCTTCCTGAATGCCTTGGTATTTATAGAAGTCTGGAGGTGGATGTGAAGTCCAGACTTCAAGTCTTGTTAATAATCAGACGTCATTGCATGCGTCTTCTATCTTGTTTGGTATCTTGTGGTCCCTTCGACTTTCGGCCGAAGAGCTGTCTTACCATTTTGTTTTCTTTTTCAAATGGTAGTGGTCCTCGTCAGAGTCACATGGCTCTTGTCTCAGTGTGGTCCCTAAAAATTTGGCATTTGCAGTCCACGTGGGAATTTTCCACGTTTGCCTGGTCCTGCTTTGTCCTCTTTCTTTTGGTCCCGTTTGACAGGGAATCCTTTCCCGAACAGTGGCTCTTTCTGCTCTGGGAAGCTTGAGCAGATGTAGTCCTGCCATCTTCCCACATGAGCCATGTTGCAGAACTTCCGGCTAGTTTCTTTGGTTGCCGGAATCTTGTTGTCCCATAATATCTGCCTCTTCTTTTCAAAGATGTCCTCGGCAAATTTTGTAGTATGGTTTGTCATGACGTTAACCATGAATGATCTGTTCGTTGTTTTCTGGAATATTTTGAACGGATACTTGACTTTGTCCATCTCCGTGAGACAGACCCATAATCCCCAAGCTCTTCTGGTTGTAATGTCATCTTCTGTGAGCGGGGAAACTAGTGTTGTTCCTTCGGGCGGTGGTTTTATTTGATCCATCGCCTTCCAGTTAGGCCTCTGTAACTTTACAAAATGAAAGCTAGGGTGAAGGCCTTTTCCTGTGATTTCTGGGGCTGCAGTTATGAATTTTAGCTCCAGAACATCTCCTCGTCCCAGTGTATGATTATTTTGCCATGAGTCATACACTCTTCAGAGATCCAATCCGGTAATTTTGCGATTTCCGGAAAACTTGGTGCTGTGGTACTGAGGCTAGGCAGCCAAAATCAAACCACTCACGAACACTTTCTGGTTTGACACCAGGATGCATCCACATTCTTGGGTATTTTCCTGACCAGTCTGCTGTAATTTTTCCAGGAATTATACCCATTCTTGTACAAAGTTTCTCCCATGATCTTTGATATTCCTGCAAAGGGGAAGTTGGGGAAACAATATTCTCGTTAGTATTAACCTTAGATTTGCCCGCCGATGGCCTAAGATTAATCTCTCCCTCTTTAACCCTGAGGTGCTGGGTTGACTTGATTCTTCCGATATCCCAGATACCTTGGAATCAAATTTTCCTTCTGTATCTTCCCCGAAAGGATCAATACTAGGACCTGTAGTGGCGGTACTTGAATCCTCCACACCGGTTGATGAGCCCGGCTCTCTGAAACACGACTTTAGCTTCACCGATGAAGCATCCCGTCGGAGGGGAATATAAAGACTGTCCCATAAACAGGTGTGAGCCTGCATGGTAGCCTTCATAACCTGTTGGACCTTCGTGAGATCCAGTTCCTGTACTTGACCCGAAACCTGAGAATTAATCACCAGGCCGTTGATCTTCTTTTCTAGCTCCTCCAGATTTTCTCGGAGGTGCTTTGATCTTGTGATGATGGAATTAGCTTCACTTGCTTCCATCTCTCGTCAAAAAGTCTGCAAAAATATTTTTATCAGATTTTACAATGCAATATCATATTCATAATATTGGCATTCAGCTTGCCATCTTAAAATTCTAGCCTTTTCTGGTTTTGATTCAATTTTATTTTTAAAAAAGGCTTTGACACTCGTATTATCTATTTTCAAGATAAATTTCTTTGCAAGTAGGAAAAGTGGCCATTTCTTAAAAGCCTTTCGAATAGCAAAGAACTCCTTCTCGTTGATGTGCCATCTGATAACTTCGTTGTTATCAAATAGCCCACTGCAATATCTGCATGGCACTTCTCCTTCTGGTGTAATTTTCATGAGAACTGCTGCCCACCAATGATCACTGGCATCTGTGTATAATACCAGTTCATCCTCGTCGTTTGGTATTGCAAGCTTTGGTAGTTGCCTGCAAACCTCCTTCAGCTGTTTGACAGCGTGTCTATGATCGTCACTCCACTCAAACTTAACATCCTTTTTGAGTAGTGGACTGAACACCTTCCTGTGGTTTGCTAGATTGTTGATAAACACTCTAGCAAAATTAACAACTCCTAAAAAACTCTGAAGTTGTTTTAAATCCTTGAGGTCATCTGGATATCCCTGTACTTTTTCCACAATATGATTCTGCAGGATGATTCCAGATTCGTCGATCTCGATTCCAAGGAACTCGATCTGTCTTGTAACAATCTGCTTTCTTTTCAGAAAGCACTAATCCTTCCTTGTAACAAACGTCCGAAAAGATTTCCAGATGTGTAAGATGTTCTTTCATGTTTTTTGAGGCTATGAGGATGTCGTCAATATAAACAAACATGAAGCTGAAGTAATCCTTGAACATATTATCCATCTTTTTTTGATATATCTGGGGAGCATTTGCCAATCCCATTGGCATAACATTCCAGATATAATGACCTTGGGGCGTGGAGAAGGCTGTAAACTTTCTGCTTGCTTCCTCCATTCTAATATGTTAGAACCCAGACTTGCAATCGAATTTAGAAAATACTTTGGCATTCTTGATGCTATTTACCGAATGTTCTCTACTTGGGATAAAATATCCATCGAACTCCAAGATTTCGTTGATCCCTGTATAGTTGATTACCAATCTTGGCTTTCCTCGTTTAATTTCTCCATGATTCCGTACAAGAAATCACGTGCTGCTGTATGGAGAAATACCTGCGGAGATTAACTTAAGGTCAAGATGCTCCTTAAGTATGATCTGCATATCCTTTCGATCTTCCTGGTTTATGGGGATCGGCTTGTACCTAACATACTCATTTCTTTTCCAGTTTTAACCTTCAAAGTAGCTCTGAGCTCATTTTTGTTCCACCATGCCAGTGGATCATCGTTGTAGTTCCTACGAATCTTCCTTTTTACATCCTCTAGAGTAATTCGCTCTTCGAGGGTAGATTCAGGTTGTGGAACTTCTTCTCGTAAAGCATTTTTCAGTAGCAACAGGGTTTCTGGAGTTATTCTTTCCTCATCCTGCTCTCTGAAAGACATGTTATTAACCCAGTCAAAAGTTTGAGAATCCTTTTCACTAGGACCTTGTTGTCGGAACTGAAGAATTGCCTCTCCAAATTTCCGCTGATCTTTCATCTTTGGGTGTCGAAGTTTTCCTTCATCACCACGCTTGTTGCGAAAACTAATAGGGAATTTTCGGTGAAACGCCTCCCGTAGTCGTTGCACCATAATCTTATGATCACAAAGGGTTGTGAAAATAAGTCTCCTGGTCTCGTTTTCCTGTGTGAACCACTTGAATGTCTGTAGGAAATTGTTTCCTAACAGCATATCGGCGCAGGTGTCATGGAAATAAATAGGTGGAGTTTTAACTTTGTACCATGGGATACCGCCTGCTCCGCCGATAATTATTTCCGCTCCTCGGACTCCTTCATTAAGAATAAGGATCCGTTTGGAAAAGTCTCTTCCGGCAATGGCTGGTAATTTCTCACCAACGTCTTTGGGGAAGATTTCTCGCATGACAGTGCATATTCCAGCTCCTGAGTCAATGTATGCTGCAAAATATTCTGCCCTGTACTTCTCGTATAACATCCCAATGGAGATGTATATGGAGAATGGACCGGTGTCATCTGATTCGATATCTTTTTCCTTCCACCGTGAACTCCATTCCATCTTGCAATCTTTCCCAAGGTTTATGTTCCTCGAGAAATTCAATCCCTAGAATAAGCTATTCTGGGATCCTCTTGTCAAAGATCGCCAGGTTGAGGGGCGAATCAATTCCTTCTTTGAAAGTTGCCTTGATGATTACTCTAATGGCTCCAATATGAATCCATGAGAGCGTGTTAGCAACTTCTCTTTTGACATTGTTCTTAATCTCCTGGATTTCTCTGTAAGGGATTAGCTGCATCTCAATTTGGTTTCCCGTGAATTCCATGGGGATCGCAAATTCACCTGTTGTTACCCTATGGATAATCTGATGCTTCCTGCTACGAAGACCAATCATATCCATGGCTTTTTCCATTGCTCCAATTGTAAATCCATCATACATTTGAAGCTTTGGCTCTTCTTTCATGATCCTCATAAGGGTTTTATGATAAATAGTGGTATGCGAGAAAGACCCCGACGGTTCTTCTCTAATTACGTGCTGAAGGAACTCTCCTTCACTCTGATTCTGAGCTAGATTTGTAAGTAACCCCATGAGCATACAACGCAGCGGAATAAAATTTTGGGATTACAAACCAGCGATCTATACATAGGGATTCATATCGGATTAGAGAATTACAAGTGTCTTACCCTTGTAGCGTGTTTGAAGCCGAATCCACGGAACTGCACCACGTCCTACGCCTTCTCCGAGTCAATAGCAAAACACGAATGGTTTTGCCTCAACGGTATCCACACGATCGAATCGAATGAAGGGATGGTTTAATAACAAGTTGCTAGACTTGTTATTAATCCTATACACGAAACAAACTCGATTCACAATCGAAACAACCACCAAACCACAAAGAACCCCTCGACTTTGAAGGAGGCCGAGAGCTCTTGTGATGATGCGGCCGTTTTTTTCTTGCTTGTGTAGGGTTTTGAGTGTTATGAATTGTCTTACAATTAATCACCTTGCAATCATATTAAATATAATTAATTAAAGGCTTTCTTAAAGCTTCATGGGCTTAAGCCCATGATTTAATTAATCCTTATGATAATTAATTAAGACTCCTCTTAATTATTTAATTCATCCCATGAATTTAATTTCCCTTCTCGATTTAATCTTTTGTGCGACCCGATAGGATCTCGTAATGTTGGCAGTGACATAAAATCTCATTTTATGTCGCAAGCATCGAGCGGTATCTAGCAACACATCGATGCTACCCAAATTACGAGAATGTCAATGACTCGACATAACCTTTAGAACTCGTGATAATATTAATCATGTAACTTAATCCCTTTGTCCTTTGTGTTTAGATTGAACACGAGTCATGGAATAGTCATACTCGTATATTCAATCTCTATTTCTTGATCCCCAAGTAGAACTAGAATAAACGAATAAGCTCGATATCTCATATCGACTCATTCGAGCATGGCCATGCATTTTAGTTCTCACTTGATCAAGGGCCAAACACATCTCCTGTTATATAGGAGGGACAAATCCTATCTCGATCAGTCAACATCCCTCTACATAATTCGTAGTGTATCCAATAGTCGCCTTTATAGTATACCCTGTTACGGGTAACGTTTGACGATATCAAGATACATAACTCCTTATGTTGGGATCTCTGATGATCACAAGTCGTAAGGATTACATACATTATTATCACTATGAGAATTGCATATGACGATCATATAACTATCCATGTTGCATTCTCATGGTGGGTCTGTTCAGTACATCGTTCTCTAACATGTACCCATATGTTGATTTGATATCTCATATCAATGAACAATTCATCGATCAACATATACTAGTCTCTACGTATTATCATTATCCCTTTCATGATAATACTTGACTAGGAACATCTTTAAGAATAATACAATATTATTCTAAGGACATTAACATATATATTAATTCACAATGCACAGTTAAAAGAATAATATACAATAATGAATTGCCATTCATAAATCCATAAACATTGTATGTCTTAAACAATCATCTAATGACTTGTCTTAGGGCATATCCCAACAAATCTCCCACTTGCACTAAGACCACTCAGACATATACCTAATGCCTAGAGATCTAGTATGACGATCATGCTTCTGCTGTGACAGCGGCTTCGTCAATGGGTCAGATACATTATCATCTGTTGGTACTTTGCATATTTTAACATCTCCCCTTTCAACGATTTCTCGAATGAAATGGAAACGCCTAAGTATGTGCTTGGATCTTTGGTGAGATCTTGGTTCCTTAGCCAATGCGATCGCTCCATTGTTGTCACAATAGAATTCTATCGGATCTTTAATGCTAGGCACCACTCCAAGTTCAGAAATGAACTTCCTCATCCAAACAGCTTCCTTTGCTGCATCCGAGGCAGCAATATACTCAGCTTCCGTTGTAGAATCGGCTACTGTTTCTTGCTTTGAACTCTTCCAGCTCACAGCACCTCCATTTAGGCAATACACATATCCAGATTGCGATCGAAAATCATCTTTGTCGGTTTGGAAGCTTGCATCAGTGTAACCCATTACATTGAGCTCTTCCTCACCTCCATAAATCAAGAATGTATCATTAGTCCTTCTCAAGTACTTTAGGATATTCTTGACAGCAATCCAGTGACCTTCACCTGGATCAACTTGATATCTGCTCGTCATGCTCAAAGCATACGATACATCGGGACGACTACATATCATGGCATACATGATAGATCCAATAGCTGATGCGTATGGAATCTTACTCATGCGTTGTCTCTCATCTGGTGTTGAAGGACACTGTTCCTTCGAGAGATAAATACCATGTGTCATAGGCACGAATCCTTTCTTGGATTCTTGCATGCTAAACCTTTTAAGCACCTTGTCTATGTATGTACTTTGACTTAGACCAAGAAGCCTTCTCGATCTATCTCTATAGATCTTGATTCCTAACACATAGGTAGTTTCTCCTAAGTCTTTCATCGAAAAGCAGTTCCCTAGCCAAATCTTTACAGATTGCAAGGCAGGGATATCATTTCCAATAAGAAGTATGTCATCTACATACAACACTAGGAAAATGATTACGCTCCCACTGACCTTCTTGTAGACACAAGGTTCATCTTCATTTTTGATAAAACCAAACTCTTTGATTGCATCATCAAAACGAAGATTCCAACTCCGAGAAGCTTGCTTCAATCCATAAATGGATCGTTGTAGCTTGCATATCTTTCCAGCATCCTTTGGATCGACAAAACCCTCGGGCTGTGTCATGTACACATCCTCGAGCAGATTTCCATTAAGGAAAGCTGTTTTGACATCCATCTGCCAGATTTCATAATCATGAAATGCAGCTATTGCAAGTAAGATCCTTATGGATTTAACCATGGCCACTGGTGAAAAGGTTTCATCATAGTCAATACCATGAATTTGTTTGAATCCTTTTGCAACCAGCCGACCTTTATAGGTTTGTACATTACCATCCATATCGGTCTTTTTCTTGAAAATCCATTTGCACCCTATGGGTCGTACCCCTTCAGGTGGATCAACCAAAGTCCATACTTGGTTTGCATACATGGATTCCATCTCAGATTTCATGGCTTCTTGCCATTTCTCAGAATCATTGCCCATTATAGCTTGTTGATAAGATGACGGCTCATCCTCATCAATAAGTAGTAAGTCACCTTGTTGAGTCACAAGAAATCCATATCTCTCTGGCTCCCGGTGTACTCTTACAGACCTACGCTGGGCTTGTGTCTCTTGAGCAGGTGCTTCTTCCACAACAGTTTGTGGTGCCTGCTCTGTTTCCATCTCAATTTCAGGTTCAGTGTTTTCTTGTGGTTGAACTTCACTAAGTTCTATTTTTCTCCCACTGGTTTTTCTAGAAATAAATTCTCTTTCAAGAAATACACCAGTCCGAGCAACAATTACTTTGTTCTCGGTGGGATAATAGAAATAGTATCCTTTCGTTTCCTTAGGATACCCCACAAATAAACACTTATCAGATTTGGGTCCAAGTTTGTTAGTGGCGTGACGTCTAACGAAAGCCTCACAACCCCCAAATCTTCATAAAAGACATACTAGGACGCTTCCCAGTCCATATCTCATATGGTGTCTTTTCCACTGATTTAGATGGAACACGGTTCAGTAAGAAACTCGATGTTTCTAGAGCGTGTCCCCAAAATGATATCGGAAGATCTGCATGACTCATCATTGATCTAACCATGTCTAACAAGGTTCGATTTCTCCTCTCGGATACACTATTCCATTGTGGAGTATACGGAGGAGTGAGTTGTGGGACTATCCCACACTCCTTTAGATAGTCGTGAAACTCTTGGCTTAAGTATTCTCCTCCTCGATCTGATCGAAGGATTTTGATACTTTTGCCAAGTTGGTTTTGTACTTCATTCTTGAAATCTTTGAACTTTTCAAAGGTTTCATGTTTATGTTTCATTAGGTACACATACCCATATCTACTGAGGTCATCAGTAAATGTAACGAAGTATTGAAAACCACCTCTAGCTTGTGTACTTATTGGTCCACATACATCACTATGTATTAGTCCCAATAAAACATTGCCCTTTCAACATGTCCCTTGAAAGGGGCTTTAGTCATCTTGCCCATTAAACAAGATTCGCATGTTTCATATGATTCAAAATCAAATGAATCTAATACTCCATCCTTATGAAGTTTAGATATGCGGTTCTCGTTTATGTGGCCCAAGCGACAGTGCCAGAGATAAGTCGGATTACAATCATTATTTTTAATCCTTTTAGTATTTATGTTATAGATAGGCATATCAAGATTTAATACATAAAGACCATTCACCATTTGTGCACTAGCATAAAACATATCATTTGAATAAATAGAACAACAATTGTCCTTTATTATAAATGAAAAACCATACTTGTCCAAACAAGAAATAGATATAATGTTTTTAGTAATTGAAGGCACAAAATAACAGTCTTTTAAAATCAACGATAAACCAGAAGGTAAAGCTAAATGATAATCTCCTATAGCTAATGCAGCAACTCTTGCTCCATTTCCAACTCGGAGATCAACTTCACCTTTTGCCAATGTCCTACTCCTTTTGAGATCCTGCACATTTACACAAATGTGAGATCCACATCCAGTATCTAATACCCAAGATGAAGAAGTAGATAAATTGACTTCTATAACAAAAATACCTGAAGCGGAAGTCACACTTCCTTTCTTTAGATCCTCCAGATATACTTTGCAGTTTCTTTTCCAATGGCCGGTCTCACCGCAATGGAAACAGTTCCCTTCCTTTGCTATCCCTCCCTTTGGCTTTAGTGCAGAAGACTTTGGCTTAGATTTAGCAAAGACCTTCTTTGCTTTCTTGTTGCCTTTAGTTTTGGCCCTTCCTTTGCCTTTATTCACAATAAGGACATTTGTGGCCTTAGTCTTCTTAGTGTTTGCTTCATATGTTCTCAACATACCAAGCAACTGGGGCAGAGTCTTTTCCATATCAGTCATATTGTAATTTACTACAAATTGACTGAAGCTCTCCGGCAACGATTGCAAGATTACATCGGTGGCCAACTCTTGGTCCAATGGAAAACCTAGCTTGTCCAGATTCTCAATGTACCCAATCATCTTGAGCACATGAGTTCCAACTAAGCTTCCTTCTACCATCCTGCACTGGAATAACGCTTTAGAGACGTCATACCTCTCTTGTCTAGCTTGCTGTTGGTACAACTGCTTTAAGTGTTCGATCATATCGAACGCCTCCATTTCCTCATGTTGCTTCTGAAGCTCAGAGTTCATAGTGGCAAGCATGAGGCACCCAACATCAAGTGCGTCACTCTGATGCTTCTTGTAAGCATCTTTTTCAGCTCTTGTAGCTGTTAGGGGAGGTTCCTCAGCGAGCAAGGGTTCCTCTAGAACATATTGTTTCTTTTCTTGTTTGAGGACTATCCTCAAGTTCCTATGCCAGTCTAGGAAATTTGTCCCATTTAATTTGTCCTTCTCAAGGACCGATCGCAGTGATAAAGTGCTAGTAACGTTTGTAGTTGCCATGGATATCTACAATATAAATATGCAAAATAAGTTTATGATTTAAATCATTTAACATGGTCTTATATTAAATGATACTCCCACTATTTTGTTTGAAAAATATCAACCCTCGAAACCTTTAGTGGGCCAAGATCCATATTTCACTTAATCTTGAGTTAGCTTTGGCTAATCGCCCAAGACTCGGTTATTTAGGTAGACAACACTTTGTCAATTACATCACATATAATTCTTGGATATTTGGACGAACAACACTTTGTTCAATTCATCAAATGAATTATAATCCAACCCATGCCTCTAGGTTCCCAATCCTATTGAGATAACCTAGTTAAGTCGTACCCAATTAAAGTATGACGGATATCACTTTTATCCTTTCGCGCCTTACTAAGATTGCCACGGTGCTTTGCTTTGGCAAACCCACACATGTACAATCGAAGTTATTGACGAGTACTTTTATTTGGAAGGCATCTAAAACTTAATATTTTAGAGGTATTTATTGATCTCATGATTAATTTGATAATTTAAAATATGTCCACTACATATAGTTGTATACATATCTACATATATGTGTAATACTATTATCAAACTAAAACATAAGATAAATCATGCATCAACATACATAATTAAAACGTGACATGGTTATAGCCCCTACTAATGAGTTTCTCAAGCCAATGAGAAACTCCTATGAGTCAACCTAAGGTAACTTCATAAGCACCTTCCTTTGGCTCCAATTTGTGAATGGCCTCCTCATCCCGGCACGATGCTCCATCTTCATTGATCACCATCAATAAAATAAACTACACTATTTTACAAGATATAGAATTCCTCGATTCACATTCGAGGGGAACATAGGGGAGGGATAACATTTAGAATGAAATAGAGAAAGGCACGACACGCAGGTCGTATTATAAATTACAATCATTCACAAATCCTATCTAATAGGTCAAAGGGCTATAACCACGCACCATGCTCAAACAACACATAAAGCATGCATTAACATTTAATTAATTAAATTCTAAACAATTTAAATTTAATTCTAATTAAAACTGTAAAATAATTTTTGAAAAATTATCGTACGCTCGGGACATCACATGCCACGAACTAAAGCGACTAAAACACGAACCACCATGATTCGAACCAAAACCCACGGCTGGACCAATAGTGGGCCTAGGGTCGAAACCCTAGCCCATGGCCGAGCCATGGTCCATGCGGCGGCTTGGGTGCGGCGCTGCTAGGGTTCAAAACCCTAGCCGCCTTGCACCATCTTGATTCTATCGAGCCAACTTGCACCTTCTCAATACTTTATCGAGCCAAAAGAGTTCAAAACCCTAGATAGTGCGACGGCTTGACCCATGCTCGAGCCAGGGTCCGAACCCTAGCTCTTAGGCGGCGGCCGAGAGGCCAATTTGACTAGGGTTCAAAACCCTAGCCACTTTGTAGCGGCGGCCGAGCCATGGTGACTAGGGTTCGAAACCCTAGCACCTTGGTGGCCTCGGCCGTGAGCCTACACGAGCCATGTTCCGGTTTTTGATCACGAATTATCATATATTTCGATCCGTCAATTATATCATATATATTATCATACGATGATCTTCACAAAATCGATTTTTCCATATCATATATGAAAATACAGTTTTAAATAGCATGCAATATTAATTCTAACATGATTAAACTATTTAACCACATAAAATCCGATATGAGCCTTGTACACGGCTCTGATACCACTGTAAGTAACCCCATGAGCATACAACGCAGCGGAATAAAATTTTGGGATTACAAACCAGCGATCTATACATAGGGATTCATATCGGATTAGAGAATTACAAGTGTCTTACCCTTGTAGCGTGTTTGAAGCCGAATCCACGGAGCTGCACCACGTCCTACGCCTTCTCCGAGTCAATAGCAAAACACGAATGGTTTTGCCTCAACGGTATCCACACGATCGAATCGAATGAAGGGATGATTTAATAACAAGTTGCTAGACTTGTTATTAATCCTATACACGAAACAAACTCGATTCACAATCGAAACAACCACCAAACCACAAAGAACCCCTCGACTTTGAAGGAGGCCGAGAGCTCTTGTGATGATGCGGCCGTTTTTTTCTTGCTTGTGTAGGGTTTTGAGTGTTATGAATTGTCTTACAATTAATCACCTTGCAATCATATTAAATATAATTAATTAAAGGCTTTCTTAAAGCTTCATGGGCTTAAGCCCATGATTTAATTAATCCTTATGATAATTAATTAAGACTCCTCTTAATTATTTAATTCATCCCATGAATTTAATTTCCCTTCTCGATTTAATCTTTTGTGCGACCCGATAGGATCTCGTAATGTTGGCAGTGACATAAAATCTCATTTTATGTCGCAAGCATCGAGCGGTATCTAGCAACACATCGATGCTACCCAAATTACGAGAATGTCAATGACTCGACATAACCTTTAGAACTCGTGATAATATTAATCATGTAACTTAATCCCTTTGTCCTTTGTGTTTAGATTGAACACGAGTCATGGAATAGTCATACTCGTATATTCAATCTCTATTTCTTGATCCCCAAGTAGAACTAGAATAAACGAATAAGCTCGATATCTCATATCGACTCATTCGAGCATGGCCATGCATTTTAGTTCTCACTTGATCAAGGGCCAAACACATCTCCTGTTATATAGGAGGGACAAATCCTATCTCGATCAGTCAACATCCCTCTACATAATTCGTAGTGTATCCAATAGTCGCCTTTATAGTATACCCTGTTACGGGTAACGTTTGACGATATCAAGATACATAACTCCTTATGTTGGGATCTCTGATGATCACAAGTCGTAAGGATTACATACATTATTATCACTATGAGAATTGCATATGACGATCATATAACTATCCATGTTGCATTCTCATGGTGGGTCTGTTCAGTACATCGTTCTCTAACATGTACCCATATGTTGATTTGATATCTCATATCAATGAACAATTCATCGATCAACATATACTAGTCTCTACGTATTATCATTATCCCTTTCATGATAATACTTGACTAGGAACATCTTTAAGAATAATACAATATTATTCTAAGGACATTAACATATATATTAATTCACAATGCACAGTTAAAAGAATAATATACAATAATGAATTGCCATTCATAAATCCATAAACATTGTATGTCTTAAACAATCATCTAATGACTTGTCTTAGGGCATATCCCAACAAGATTCACCTCCATCCTCAGAATAGATCTCTTCTTCGTAGATGCTTTCATCTGAGGGAATATCCTCAAATTGAAACACCTGTACCAAATCCTGAAAATAGACAGCATCCTCAAATTCCTTGGTATGCTCAAACTGTCTTATTCCTCGGCTTTGATTTTCTGGACAATCCGTAGAGATATGTCCTTTTGCTCCGCATGTCCAGCAGTTACAATCTCTGAAACTCTCATTTGCACGGGTATGTGTGCGTCTGAAAGTTCTCTTCGTTGGTGCCCTGCTCGAACTTGCTTGATTAGAACCTGTCAATGAGATTCTACTCCTTGTTGGTCCTGATCTTTGCCCCGATCTGTAGCTTCGGGCTTTCTGTTTTGACCAGAACTTCCTAGGTCTCCATGAAGACCTACTTCTTTTTGAACCACCTCCTCGGGCATATGGATGACTTATGTGCTTCTTCATCTTTCGCCTTTGTGGGTAGTTCCCGATGACTGTAGGGATATCATTTCCAGTACAACAAAGAGGAGCCATTTTGTTGATTCCTCTGAGCTTCTTGAAATTTTTCTGGAGCTTTGCTTGGTAGCACCACTCCGCCAGCTTTACTTTGAGGAATGACATTCTCCTGGACACCATCTCGATTGTATGCGGTGTATACTCCTGGATAAGCATTTCTCTCCATGGGCTCAGAATCTTGGCAAAGAACAGCTCTGCTGCATCTTTTTACGCTATCTTTGACTTCCATCGATACTCTGTGAAGAGTTTGATGTATTCGTCTACATAGCAGATGTCATGTAGTTCCAGGCTAATTAGAGCTTGTCTATATTTCTTAGCCTTCTCTTCCTCCATTCCTTCGAAATACCTTATTCCAATGAAACAGATTTTAAAGAATCTTGCCATTTTGTCCACGATCTCTTTTAGGGACTCTCCGGCCAAAACTTCTTCCTTGGTTCCTGGGTCTCCAAGATCCAGGCAATCTTGATTGATCCTTCCAGACTCATTTTTAGAAGTAAAATGAATCCTTCTTTGCCTAAGTCAAGTGTTCCTGCTGTTATTCTCATTGCTGAAGCCCATTCATCAATAAGAATTTCTCTGTTTTTGAAATCCAAAATATCCATGTTGAGCATAAGTTCATATGGATGGATTGGATCTAGCTGTGATTTCCCGTAGGGCGTCTGATGAATGTCTGGCCTTCGGGAACGGTTCCTTGTTCCAACTGGGGGATCCAAAGTTGCTGAGGTGAAATCATCCCTGTGTGGCATACATTGGTCTCCTTCGGGTGGATTGTGTGACACGAAGCTCTCTTGTGGTGGAGGTCTTTGTACAAGTTCTCCTGCCTTGATTTTTACGAGATTTAATCCCGCAAATGAATCAGCAAGATCATGAAGATCTTCCAGGTTGATTCTTTCCATTACTTTGTGGGATGTAATGGTTCTCCTCGTAGGACTGCAATCATTTTTTCAGTCTCCGTCATAGGCCGTCGGACCTCCTCTGCTTTCCCTTTTTGGTGTAAAAGGGGTTCTGTTCCGTAAGATGGTGGCAACCATCCTCCGTTCTTTCTTCCTGTCGGACTTGGCTTTGACTCCAATTCCTTCACTCGGGTTTGAACATCTTGAAGGTTTTCAAGAATCTCCTTCTGATGTTTAATCATGGTCTCCATCTGACTCTGGATCTGATGGATTTGTGCAGGGACATGGTAATGAAGGTATCCATAGCGCTGCACTGTCTTCTGGATCTCTCTAAGATCTTGGGAAATCTTAGAAGAATCTGGCTTGATTTCTCGAAAGGTTGGCTCACCCATCTTAATCATCCGGTCCGGACCCTGTTGGATTATTGGGGTCTGGTACAACGTCCTCGTGCTCAGGATGATTATCCTCCTGAAGTTCGGCTAACTGGAACTGAAGTTTGAGGTTTACTTGATGAAGCCTCTTAGCCATCCTTTCCAATTTCTTGTAATGATTTATGCTTGGTGTGCATAAACCTGTTCCTCGTAATTGTTTCCACTTATGGTTGAAGCGTTGAGCTTCTGCCATATGCTTTGATTTAGTTTTTCCAATTTCTGGAAATACCACCTGTAAGAATGACACTTCGAACAAACGTTCGGGTCCATATTTTTCTTGAATCATCTCCTCCGTATAGGTTACAAATTAATATTCAAGATATTATCATAGTATTTCCAGAATAAACCTAGGCTCTGATACCATTTTGTGCCAAGGATCGCAAAAACGGGGACTTGTAAAAAGAAGACATTCAATGCCAATTTTTTATAAATATAAGGATATAAAAGATAATTAAATATTATATAAAGACCATTTTGTAAGCTAAACAAAAGCCTAGGGAATAGAATGCAATCTTACCTAACCATTGAGGGGTAAAAGAGTCAAATAAAACACCCAATTGATTTGAAAATTTGAAAATTGGACATATTTGAATAGAAGTTTCTCCAACTTGGATTTTCTTGCACTAAAGTTTTTTTCCCAAGACTTAAGTGATTAAAGTTTCCCAAAAGAGCACTTCCTTGCAATTTCCCCTTTTTTTTTATTACAATGGGGGAAGGGTTTGTTTTGACATGGGCTTGAGCCCACTTATCTCCCGAGAGAACTTTATGTCACTACACCACTGAGGGTGGATGGTGGCACAAAGATTGTGCTTTTCTTTGAATTGAGTTGGTTGTTTCATATGCTGTATTGAGCAATATGTACAAAATGTTTCTCCAATTGAAGGCATTCTTTTATTCTACTTAGCTGGAGTGGAGCTTTTGGTAAGAGCTGAGTGATTCGTCCCCTTTCCTCGATGGAAAAAAGTTCACCACTGTTTCTTTGAAAAATATATAAATTGTGCCTCCATATTGAATGTCATTTTTTTTAAATTTCCAGATGATCATAGATTTGTTTGGAGTTGGAATACTAAAGAAAGTGTTGATAACTTGATATTATCTTGGTGGTTTTTGTAGTCGAGAGGGGGACCATTATCGAGATTTTATTTTCTTCTTCGTTGGTAAGAGATAAGCGGTTATATCTATCATATATGTATATACTATTATTATCGAGATTTCAGTTTCTTCTTGTTCGGTAAGAGATAAAGCGATTATATCTTTATTATATATATATACTGTAATATCCCCGAAATGATTATGTGATTTTAATCATTTATTTATATTATGATGATTTAGTGTTAATTCATGAGGTTGAATTAATATGGTTGAGGAGTTACATTTCGGGGCGCATGCGACATATGTTGGGATGTTGGGGTTGTGGCATGATTATTTTGGGGTGTGTATTATTGTTTTGGTAAAAGCATATTTAAATGGGAATTGAAGTATTTTATTGAGAAAATACTATAAAATATCATGTGAGGATATTTTAATACATCGTGCTAAATACCGGAACCAAAACATAACACATCACATAACCCACCACCCAACCACCCCCTTGACCCATGCCCTGCTGCCAGCTACCAGCTGCTTGCCCATACTCCTTGTCCCATCTCTCACCCAACCCTTCCATGTCTGAAATCACTCCAATTCTCTCCCAAAATTCGTCCAACAGCTGCTAAGGAAGTTAGGGAGGAGATCTTCCATTTTTATTGCTTGGAAAGCTTCCAAGGGGTGAGAAACCATTTCTGGGTTTGAAATTTAGTTGTTGAGTTCATACTTTTATTGGTGTGAAAAATGGCATGTTAGCTTAGGTTTCTTAAAACCTTCGATTTAAATGCTTACATGGTGTTGTTATGAAGCTCTCTGCATTTTTCCTTATGTATATTACATGTTTTATGTTGAGGAAATAAGCATGTAAAGTAAGGTGTTCGGAAATCTGGGTAGGAGTATGCCCTGTTTTTCTGGAAAAATGTGGACTGAGAGTGATTTTGAGGAGGTGATATTATGCATGTTAGATGGGTTTTAGGGTGAACCTTCGATTTGAGTACATGCATGGTATCTTGTCAAGCCCAGGACGTTTTATATTTGAGCATGATTTATGAAATATGTTGTAGTTGTTCTAGCATGAAATGAAGTACTCAAGAAATCTGGGAATGAAAATGTTGCCCTGTTTCCAGAAAAGTTGATCGAGTACTTGTGTAAATGGTCGACGTTTATGCATGTGGGTTTATGTTTGGGGTGTAAATTTGATATCAATACACTCAGGGTAGTGTATTGTAACTTCTAGCATGTTGAGTTTGGCATGTGGTATGTCTTACATGTTAGATCAAGAGGCATAAATATCGGTGTTAAAGAGTTTCCGAAAATCTGGGCTGAAACAGAGCGACCGATCGATCGGTGAAGAACACCGATTGATCGGCAAAAGCCGTAGCATTTTTCCAAAATTCAAACAGTTCACCGATCGATCGGTGATGAGGACCGATCGATCGGTAGTGTTCTTTTTTTTAAAATGTGGAATTTGTTTTAATTTTGATATTGGATTGTAATGAGACATCTAATATTGTGTTGTACACTGGTGTAGAGCCTTCACAGACAGCTACACAACGCAGGGGATAGAGTCCCACAACACACTACATTTTGGAAAGGTACGTAAGCGACGTACGGGAATCCCAACGGTAACATGTACTTATGTTTGTCTGTTTGACACATGATGAATGCAATGTGATGCATTAAGAGTTGAACATGTTATTATGCATTGTTGTTGCATATCATGCATTGTTGTTGCATATTGTGATGTTGAATAAAGAGGTGTATTCCACGAGTCAGGGGTGATCACAGTGAAGGTTTAATGCTTACGCTTGACCGCTAAAAATGTGGAGCGGGAGGGGGGAGGCTCGCTTGCACATGGAGGCGGGGTATACCATACTAAGCGATGATGAGATACCGCTAGTATGAAGAAGCGAGGATGAGATACCGCTTGTTTTGAGATTGTAAAGCGAAGAAGCATTAAAATAACTGATGATGACTGACTCAAGAAAAAGAGATGATATGTCATGACATTTATTTGTGAAGCCATATATTTATATAGTGTTTTGATTATGAATTGTGGTACAGGGACAACCAATGAGCATTGTAAATGCGATGGAAATACAGGAAGTGCTTTGTATTTTATGATTATGCATTTACGTCTTCATATTTTGTGGTATATGAATTATGTTATGCTCATGTGTTGGGGGTTGTCTTTGTAGGTGCTTTTGATGATGAGAACCAGGGTCGGGGTTGAAAAGCCGAGCTGTAAGGAGTGCTACAGGATTAGCATGTTAGAGAAATTTTGTATAGCTTCTACTTGTGGTAGAGTAAGACTATAGGGTAGTACCTTTTGTAGGAATTTGTGAAATTCCTTTTGAAACTTTTGGTACTGTATCTTTTAAGCTCAGGTTAATCAACATGACTCATTACTCTGATTTATTCATATGAATGTTTAGTTCTCTTAATCGCACCTATTAGTATCTTGAGATATCGGGGTCTCACATTGAGTGGTATCAGAGTAGTGGTTAGATAACCAGGGAAGAGTGAAGGGTAGCCTTTAGAGACAAGTTGGTTAGGTATTCATTGTTGGGCATGTTATGCATGTGATGCATATTTTTGTATGAGTGTTATACTAACATGCTTTGAATATTATACTCTTGTTATCTAACGGCTTATACTATGAACTGCTTTTGGTATTGTTGTTAACTCTTGTGTTGCAGCATGGCGGCTATTAATCCGGAGAACCTCAATGAAGAGGTAGGGGATATGGGCAGTATGAATGCTAGTGTTGCTCATATGAATCCTTTACCGCCACCTGCTGTGGGAGTGGAGCCCAGTGCACAGATGTTATTACCAGGGGAGCTCAGTTTGACACAGTTTCTGAACTTCCGTCCACCCATGTTTGAGGGGACCGAGTCTGGAGAAGGGGCCGAAGAGTGGCTAGATCGGATAGAGCAGATACTTGTGACTACGCCCTGTGCACGTACCGCATGGCTGAGGTTAGCCGAGTTTCAGATGGCGAAGAAGCCTTCTATGTGGTGGAAAACCACTGTGATGGAGCTGAGGGCTCAAGGTATGGTAGTGGACTGGACTGTATTCAGGACCCGGTTTCTTAACCGATATTTTTCGGCAGCTGCCAGACAAGTAAAGGAGGACGAGTTCACTAATTTGAAGCAGGGCAACATGTCAGTTTCAGACTTTGCTTTTCAGTATTCCTCACTGTTGAGGTATGTCCCCCATATCGCTGTGAGCAGCCATGCAAAGATGAGGCATTTCCTGAAGGGACTGAGGCCAGAACTATTTGACCGGGTTGTCTCCAACAACCCCAGCTCTTTTGATGACGCCCTGACACGGGCAGAGCTGGCAGAGATTGCTGTGGGAGCGTATAAAGACGTTGTACCCCCTTCCGTGCCATCACAGAGGCCTGTTACTGATAGTTTGAAACCACGAGGGGATCAGTTCAAGGCTCGTGGAGCCTCGTCATCTTCCAGATTTAGCGGGAAGAAATCTCAGAGTCAGAAGCAGAGCAATCGAGGACCTACACAGGGGAGTAAGGCAGGAGGGGACAGGTGTGACCGCTGTGGAGGATTTCACTTGTCACGTGACTGCCGAGGCTGTTATGTTTGTGGCAAGGTGGGCCACTTAGCTCGGAATTGCCCCAATCGGGCAAATCAGTCAGACTTAGGGCCGAATAGGCCAAGATTTTATGCTAGGACGGCACCACTGAGGCAGCAGTTTGTGCCTCGACCACAGGGAGGTCAGGCGACAGGACCACCGCAAGGACAACTGTATGCACTGACTAGGGAGCAGGCTGAGGCAGCCCCGGAGGAGGTCATTGCTGGTACGTGTCATTTATTTACGTACCCTGCATTTATTTTTGTAGATACAGGTGCTTCTCATTCTTTTGTATCTGTTGCTTTTGTGGAGAGACACCACTTGTGCTCGTCTCTGTTACCCACGCCTCTCATGGTCTCGACACCCACGGGAAAGCATGTGATTGCGAATTGACTGTTATCTGATTGCCTCATTTATTTTGAGGGCAATGATCTGAGGGCCGATCTGATTCAGTTAGAGATGGCGGACTTTGACTGTATTATCGGCATTGATGTGTTGAGCAGATACCGAGCTGTGGTAGATTGCCGACAGAGGATGGTACGTTTTCTATCTGATCAGGGGTTCCAGTGGACTTTTTATGGGGACGGCTCTCGTCCAAGGATTCCAGTGATCTCAACGGTTAAGATGGCACGGTTATTGGAACGTGGCCACACTGGGTACCTTATTTATGCCGTGAATGCATCAGAAGAGAAGGAAGTGAGAGCCGAGGACATTCCAGTTGTGGCGGAGTTCATTGATGTATTCCCAGATGAGATTCCGGGGTTTCCGCCTATCAGGGATGTTGAGTTCGCCATTGAGCTGCTACCAGGGACTTCTGCTATTTCTCGTGCCCCTTACAGGATGGCACCGGCAGAGCTGAGAGAACTGAAGGTACAGTTACAGGAGCTCCTCGACAAGGGATACATTCGTCCTAGTGTATCGCCTTGGGGTGCGCCAGTCTTGTTCGTGAAAAAGAAGGATGGTTCAATGCGTCTGTGCATTGACTACAGGCAACTGAACAAGGCCACAGTAAAGAACAGGTATCCACTTCCGAGGATTGATGATTTGTTCGATCAGCTTCAGGGTACAGAGGTGTACTCGAAGATAGACTTGAGGTCCGGCTATCATCAGGTGCGGGTTAGAGCTGGCGATGTCCAAAAGACGGCTTTTAGAACTCGGTATGGGCACTACGAGTTCTTAGTGATGCCATTCGGAGTGACAAATGCACCTGCAATTTTTATGAGCTTGATGAACAGAGTATTTCAGGAGTACCTTGATCAGTTTGTGATCGTATTCATTGATGACATCCTCGTATACTCAAGGAGTGAGGAGGAACATGCCGATCATTTGAGGACGGTACTTCAGATTCTCAGAAATCATCAGTTGTACGCCAAACTCAGCAAGTGTGAGTTTTGGCTGAGCAGTGTATCATTTTTGGGCCATATCATATCACGAGAGGGGATATCAGTAGACCCGAGGAAGATAGAGGCAGTTATGGATTGGTCTGCCCCTACTTCAGTCAGTGAAATTCGAAGTTTTCTTGGTCTGGCTGGCTATTACCGACGTTTCGTCGAGGGTTTCTCAAAGATCGCCAAGCCACTTACACAGCTGACTCAGAAGGGAGTTCCATTCCTTTGGTCGGAAACTTGTGAGCAGAGCTTCCAGGAGTTGAAGCACAGATTGACTTCAACGCCAGTTTTGGTGATTCCCAGGGAGAACAAAGGGTTCGTTCTCTATACCGACGCATCGCTTCAGGGTTTAGGATGCGTGCTGATGCAGGATAAGCACGTTGTGGCTTACGCTTCGAGACAATTGAAGCCACATGAGATGAGGTATCCGGTCCATGATCTGGAGCTAGCAGCTATAGTGTTCGCCTTGAAGATATGGCGACACTACTTATACGGTACCTCATTCACCATCTTCACTGATCACAAAAGCCTGAAGTTCTTGTTTACACTGGCTGAGCTGAACATGAGGCAGAGGAGATGGATGGATCTGCTGAAGGATTATGATTGTGAAATCCTATACCATCCCGGGAAAGCAAACTTGACAGCCGACGCTTTGAGTCGGAAGGTGAGGAGCACAGCGGAGGATGCCATGTGTCTATCAGCTATGTTGGGCTCCTACTGCCATTTGGGATTTGATTATGATGTGTCTACTTCACCAGTACAGGTTTGACCTTGTTAGCCGAGCCTGTTATTTATGATCACATCAGAAAGGCTCAGGGGACCGATACAGAGGTTCAGAGATGGATGTCAGTGGTTCATTCAGGGCAGCCATCGAGATTCAAAGTGGTTGAGGACGGTTCTCTGAGACTTGGCGACAGATGGGTGGTTCCAGATACACCCGAGTTGCGTCAGGGTATATTACAGCGAGCTCATTGCAGCAGGATGAGTGTCCACCCGGGCGGAAAAAGATGTATAAGGATCTACGTAGCCAGTTCTGGTGGAGGCGTATGAAACAAGATGTCACCTCATTCGTCAAAAGATGTTTGATTTGTCAACAGGTAAAGGCCGAGAGGCAGAGGCCTGGAGGTGAGCTAAGGAGTTTGGAGATACCCGAGTGGAAGTGGCAGCACGTGTCTATGGATTTCGTGACCCACTTACCGAGGACTGTTTCGGGTTTTGATGCCATCTGGGTAGTCGTGGACAGATTGACTAAAGTGGCTCACTTCATTCCCTATTGTATGACATATACGCACTTGAGGATGTCACAATTATATGTCAGAGATGTGGTGAGACTGCACGGGATCCCTGTTTCGATAGTGTTCGATCGAGATCCGCGGTTCACATCTCACTTCTGGGAGGGTCTGCAGACAGCTCTAGGTACAGAGTTGAGGCTGAGCACAGCCTATCACCCTCAGACGGATGGACAGACCGAGCGTACAATACAGACGCTCGAAGATATGTTGAGAGCTTGTGTGCTAGAGTTCGACACTTCATGGCAGGACTCGATAGCCTTGGTGGAGTTCTCTTACAACAACAGCTACCAGGCAAGTTTACAGATGGCTCCTTTCAAGGCCCTCTATGGTAGGCGTTGTAGGTCACCCTCGTGTTGGGATGACATGGACCGTAAGTCGGTTGGAGGACCAGAGTTGGTTCAGGAAATGGAAGAGAAAGTTAAGGTTATCAGAAGAAAGATGAAGGCAGCTCAGGACAGACAGGCAGCATATGCCAATCAGCGGCGTAGACCGTTGGAGTTTCAGTTAGGCGACAGAGTCTTTCTGAAGATCTCACCTTTCAGAGGTGTAGTACGGTTTGGTATGCGGGGGAAGTTGTCTCCTAGATACGTGGGGCCGTATGAGATCTTACAGCGTGTGGGTACTCTGGCGTACCGATTAGCTTTACCGCCTTCTCTGTCTGGTATACACGATGTATTCCATGTGTCTATGCTGAGGAAGTATGAGCCGGATCCTTCACATGTGTTGCAGCCTTCAGAGGTGCAGATTGAGTCTGATGTTTCCTATGTGGAGCGACCTATCAGGATTTTGGATAGGGCAGATCGCAGGCTGAGAAACAAAGGTATTCCTATGATCAAGGTTCAGTGGGATCGTAGGGGTGTCGAGGAGGCCACGTGGGAGACGGAGCGACACATAGTGCAGCACTATCCAGAACTGTTTTCTGGTATGTGATTTATGTTTTATTTATATTGGGTAAGTGCATGCTGATTTCGAGGGCGAAATCTTATAAGTAGGGGAGTATTGTGATATCCCCGAAATGATTATGTGATTTTAATCATTTATTTATATTATAATGATTTAGTGTTAATTCATGAGGTTGAATTAATATGGTTGAGGAGTTACATTTCGGGGCGCATGCGACATATGTTGGGATGTTGGGGTTGTGGCATGATTATTTTGGGGTGTGTATTATTGTTTTGGTAAAAGCATATTTAAATGGGAATTGAAGTATTTTATTGAGAAAATATTATAAAATATCATGTGAGGATATTTTAATACATCGTGCTAAATACCGGAACCAAAACATAACACATCACATAACCCACCACCCAACCACCCCCCTTGACCCATGCCCTGCTGCCAGCTACCAGCTGCTTGCCCATACTCCTTGTCCCATCTCTCACCCAACCCTTCCATGTCTGAAATCACTCCAATTCTCTCCCAAAATTCGTCCAACAGCTGCTAAGGAAGTTAGGGAGGAGATCTTCCATTTTTATTGCTTGGAAAGCTTCCAAAAATCGGAGCAAAAAGGGGTGAGAAACCATTTCTGGGTTTGAAATTTAGTTGTTGAGTTCATACTTTTATTGGTGTGAAAAATGGCATGTTAGCTTAGGTTTCTTAAAACCTTCGATTTAAATGCTTACATGGTATTGTTATGAAGCTCTCTGCATTTTTCCTTATGTATATTACATGTTTCATGTTGAGGAAATAAGCATGTAAAGTAAGGTGTTCGGAAATCTGGGTAGGAGTATGCCCTGTTTTTCTGGAAAAATGTGGACTGAGAGTGATTTGAGGAGGTGATATTATGCATGTTAGATGGGTTTTAGGGTGAACCTTCGATTTGAGTACATGCATGGTATCTTGTCAAGCCCAGGACGTTTTATATTTGAGCATGATTTATGAAATATGTTGTAGTTGTTCTAGCATGAAATGAAGTACTCAAGAAATCTGGGAATGAAAATGTTGCCCTGTTTCCAGAAAAGTTGATCGAGTACTTGTGTAAATGGTCGACGTTTATGCATGTGGGTTTATGTTTGGGGTGTAAATTTGATATCAATACACTCAGGGTAGTGTATTGTAACTTCTAGCATGTTGAGTTTGGCATGTGGTATGTCTTACATGTTAGATCAAGAGGCATAAATATCGGTGTTAAAGAGCTTCCGGAAATCTGGGCTGAAACAGAGCGACCGATCGACCGGTGAAGAACACCGATCGATCGGCAAAAGCCGTAGCATTTTTCCAAAATTCAAACAGTTCACCGATCGATCGGTGATGAGGACCGATCGATCGGTAGTGTTCTTTTTTTTAAAATGTGGAATTTGTTTTAATTTTGATATTGGATTGTAATGAGACATCTAATATTGTGTTGTACACTGGTGTAGAGCCTTCACAGACAGCTACACAGCGCAGGGGATAGAGTCCCACAACACACTACATTTTGGAAAGGTACGTAAGCGACGTACGGGCATCCCAACGGTAACATGTACTTATGTTTGTCGGTTTGACACATGATGAATGCAATGTGATGCATTAAGAGTTGATACATGTTATTATGCATTGTTGTTGCATATTATGCATTGTTGTTGCATATTGTGATGTGGAATAAAGAGGTGTATTCCACGAGTCAGGGGTGATCACAGTGAAGGTTTAATGCTTACGTTTGACCGCTAAAAATGTGGAGCGGGAGGGGGGAGGCTCGCTTGCACATGGAGGCGGGGTATACCATACTAAGCGATGATGAGATACCGCTAGTATGAAGAAGCGAGGATGAGATACCGCTTGTTTTGAGATTGTAAAGCGAAGAAGCATTAAAATAACTGATGACTGACTCAAGAAAAAGAGATGATATGTCATGACATTTATTTGTGAAGCCATATATTCATATAGTGTTTTGATTATGAATTGTGGTACAGGGACAACCAATGAGCATTCTAAATGCGATGGAAATACAGGAAGTGCTTTGTATTTTATGATTATGCATTTACGTCTTACATTCATATTTTGTGGTATATGAATTATGTTATGCTCATGTGTTGGGGGTTGTCTTTGTAGGTGCTTTTGATGATGAGAACCAGGGTCGGGGTTGAAAAGCCGAGCTGTAAGGAGTGCTACAGGATTAGCATGTTAGAGAAATTTTGTATAGCTTCTACTTGTGGTAGAGTAAGACTATAGGGTAGTACCTTTTGTAGGAATTTGTGAAATTCCTTTTGAAACTTTTGGTACTGTATCTTTTAAGCTCAGGTTAATCAACATGACTCATTACTCTGATTTATTCATATGAATGTTTAGTTCTCTTAATCGCACCTATTAGTATCTTGAGATATCGGGGTCTCACATATACTACTAAAATAATACGTGAGATCCTCTCTGGTATAACATTGTCTATATATATATATATATATATATATATATATATATATTGGAATAAGGCTATAATATTTCGATCTTACAAAAACGCACGATCTCTTAGAAATAATTTTTTAAACATAAATATATCGTTAATAAATCACAAAATCCATGTGGCAATCATATTTAAATATAGTTGATTAATTTTGAGAGACGCGTAAAATGAAAATTTATACGAAACAATTTGATTTACCAATTGATGGGAGCGAGATTAAGATATTGGAGAAGCATTCAGGTTCATATTAGAACGCTCAACAATGGAAGTTATTTGCTTCGACGACTTGCACAGTGTTATCGTGAGAGGAGTAAAGATCAACATCTGATTTTTTTATTGACTTGGTGAAGACTTACGATAAAGTGTCAATGATGTATTATGGTGGACTTTAATTAAGAAAAGAGTTCATATCAGATACCTCAGTATATCAATGATAAGTACGATGAAATATCATCAAATGTGAGAACGTGCAGCGGGATGACGAATGAGTTCTCGATCACTATTGAATTGCACAAAGGGTCTGTGTTAAATCCTATCTTGTTCGCCCTAGTGAGATGAGATAACAAGATATACAGACTGAAATCCTTTGGATCATGATTTTCGATGATAATATTGTGTTAATCGATGAGACTATGACATATGTAAATGCTAAATTGGAGTTTGGGATCAAAATATTTTAGATTAAGTACGTCTAAAACAGAATATAAGTAGTACAATTTTAGTGGTCGTACATCTCAAGATCCTAGTATTTTAACACTCAATAACCAAGAAATATCGACAAATATCAAGTTTTGATCTTTCGATACCTATGTTATATTATCCAAAAGAATGGACAGATTGAGTAGCAACATTAGACACATAATACATGCAGGATGGTTGAAATGAAAAAGTGTCACTAGAGTTTTATGCGATCATAATATCCTACTCAAACTGAAGGTAAAGTTTTTTAGAACTGGCAACATGTATGCAAAATTGCCTGAGATGAAATATTGAGCATCCAAGATAACTCATGTCCAAAAGATGAGTCAGACATTAATGCATATGCGTGTAAGCGATTTTGCCCACTGGTCAGGGGCGATCGATCGCGCTAAAAGCGGCGATCGATCGCCGCACGTAGGAAATGTTTTTTTTTTGGAAAAATGTCGGGATTTTGGAATCGTGGTTTGAGTAGCCCATTTCCGGGGCATTGTCTACATTCCAATGGGAATGCTATACTTTTAAAATGGATTGGTTGGAGCCAAAGTTTAATACAACGGATTGTCGGCTGAGTTTTTGGCTATCTTTTAAACTAAAATAGTATATTTTGGGTATTATGCATGCTTAGCAGGGGGGGCTTTTATTTTGGTAATCGTCGTGGATAGACGATAGGTTTGGAAATTATGAACGTGCTTGGGCACGTGATTGCATGCCTATGTTTAATTGAGAGTTATTTGTGTGTTAGCACATAATTCATCGGATCGTGGGACTCAGGCAAGGTTGGACACGAACTACGGGATTATAAGGTACGTATGACGTACGAGCATATCTTTAATATATTATTGCAATTGTGGTGATGATATAATATAATTGTGTCGAATGGGAGGATAACGGAAATGGAATACAGTTACAAAAAATGGGTCGATAATATGAATTGTACAGTGCCGCTATGGAGCGAGCGATATTTCTGGGTGTTGTCGCCATGGAGCGAACATCAGTTATTGTAAGGACCCCCGTGCCCTTAACCCATTATTAGTTTATTAATCCATGCCATTAGTGCATACAATTATACATGTAGGGGAAAAACCACTTATCATCATAGCCAGTCATGCATGCAAAAATAATTCTTCACATTATTCCATATGATGTCTAGTTTTCCCCAACCAAGTCCACATACATCTGATGCACCAATATAATACACTAACATATTCTCAGTGCATTTAGCAATTCAATAAATAGTTGTATGCTACTTATAAATGAAGAGAGAAATGCCCTTGCCTTTTTATACATGCCATATACACGTAATAGTGCTCAAATACGAGCATCAAATAGGTATGCGTGTATCAAATGTATAAAATACGGTGCTCAATACCGTCACTGGTACTTCGATCCGTGGAATCATCTCCATTCCATAGCTCGAGCTCAACTCCAAAGCCATCGATGTACATAATTATCTGCCCCAACAGAGACAGCCCCCACACGGGGTGAGCATACCAATATCCCAAATCCAATAATCACAATAATACAATTCATAATTTACAACAATGTAAATGCTATGAAATACAAAATATACTCCCTGGATGGTATCATCCTCATCCGGGGTTTCCTGTACTGTCCCTGTTCTCAAAACACTGAAACCATCGAATTCTCAATGCCAGTTAATCATTACATTGATTAACATATCAATTATCCATATACCGATATCATAATCAATAGCATCAAATCATTAAACAATGATTACAGATATTCCATATATCTCACTTTTGGTCCCATAGTTCTATTCCATTGTTCGCTCTACAATAGCGGCATTTCATTCCCACGCATGGTCAACAGCAGTGGCGTCATAACTGATGTTCGCTCAAAGGCGACGACATCCGAATCATTGCTCGCTCAAAAACGGTACCATATGATTCCCAATGCATATATATCCATTTTAGCAATTACCATAAACCATGCATTTTCATATACATTTATTGGTAATACCATATATCATGCATTCCCATACACATTCATTGCAATACAGTGTACCAAGCACTCAACAATTGCAATTATACAAAAAGGGCTATGCTCGTACGTCATACGTACCTTATAATTCCGTAGCTCGTGCCCAACCTCGCCTGAGTCCCACGACCCGATGAGTTAAGTGCTAACATGCAAATAACTCCCAATTAAACATAGGCATGCAATCACGTGCCCAAGCACGCTCACAACTTCCAAACCTATCGTCTATCCATGACGATTATCAAAATAAAAGCCCCCCGGCTAAGCATGCATAATACCCAAAAATATTCCATTTTATATGTTTAAAAGATAGCCAAAAACTCAACCGAGAATTTCGTTTTATAAAACTTTGGCTCTAACCAATCCATTTTAAAAGAATAGCATTCCCATTGGAATGTAGACATTGCCCCGGAAACGGGCCCTTTAAACCTCGACTCCAAAATCCGGACATTTTCCAAAATTCCAAAAAAAAACAAACAAACCAAACAGTGCCGCGATCGATCGCCCATCAGGCGCGATCGATCGCACAAGTACACTGCCCGCAGCACTGCCATCCGCGATCGATCGCCTACTTTTCGCGATCGATCGGCGAGACTGTTCATCACCTTCCCAAATTCAGTAACATGTCGCGATCGATCAGCGCCATGCCGCGATCGATCGCGACCTGTGGGTTTCCGAAAAATTCGAGCTTCTATGGTGTTTTTCACACCCAAACTCAAAACCAACACCCCTAACTTCCTCAACACCTCCAATACACCATTTAAACTCAATAAAAACACTAAAACCAACATTATAGATTTTTAACCAAAACCCCCAAATTTCAAAACCCAAAACTCAACCATTTAGCACAAGACTATAATCAATCGAAGCTAAAGGTGAGGAGAAGACGATTACCAGTCTTTCTTCAAGAAATCTGGCTCCCTAGACGAGCCCCAACGATTTTGCTTCCAAGAGGAGAAGATGGAAGGGTTTGGGGGTGAGAGAGGCTTGAGGGAGATGAGAGAGGGAAGTGATTTCGTATAATGACGGAATACCGAGTCTATTTGGTATATATAGCTCCAAAGCTCCAAAATACCGACTCCTCCACAAATACATCATGATTCATTAAAAATCATCTGTTTTCAAAAAATCATCTCTCTAACCTCAATTCCCATTACCAGCCCCAGTACAAAGTACTCCGGACTCCAGGTTCCACCAAGAACCAAATTCCAAGGTTATCACCACGATGAGAATACAATCTCATCCCTTGGATCCAACGACTCCAAAAACTGGATTTAAAATCCCCGGGAGTCCCAAAACCGCAATTAGTACACAATTGCCACAATTAAAATCCATTAAGGATTATTACTACACTGGGATTAACACCAATAATTCCCGGGTATCACAATTATCCCCCACTAATAAAATTTCGTCCTCGCAAGTTGCACGGCGTACTCCACGTATTCCCGAGATTACAAAATCCAACGGATTCACATCGTCGAATCATGAACATATCATGAACGACATACCAACCGCGAGGATACTGACCTCGCACCCAAAACATGGAATGGGATAAACCTCCCAAACCATTACAACCGTAACAGAACGTCAGCATACTCCCAATGCTAACCATCTCAAAGCAGTCAGCTCAAACCTGACTGCAAATCAAACGAATCATTCGTGATTCCAAACTAGATATCGCCCCAATGATATCTCCACGATGTTAAACATACATCGTTACTAAGGAAACCAGTAGCACACAACAGTGTAGTTATACCACATCCGGTTTCCGCTTCCAAGTCCATCTCCATCAAAGGAGTAGTTGCACCACATTGCAACACAGATTGGGCCACAACACGGCCCCGATCAACACGAAACACATCTACAAAGATGTCTACAACCGCGTGTTCCAAGAAATCACATCTTGGTCCGAACACACTATCGAGACTCCACAAGGTCTTAAGTTCTCGAAAGGACATGCAAGTATCGATTGCATTCCCGCCACACGTGTCAATCACGACACTAAACAAATCCGAATCTTGGCCACCCCTCGTTTATCCTGGAATTCAACAATCCTAAAACATGGAGGCTATCGATTATTCCTCAGAATACATCGTGCTATCGAGATTACCAATCTCAAGGTGCCGCAATCTCTCACAGAGATTCGCCAAACCAAGCGTACTAATCCAATACTCAACAAGTACCGAAACGCGGGCATTCGTACACACATACATGCCCAAGTACCTACACAACATGCATACTCAGTGCAATAGGCTTGGGTATCTCCAATCATATCCAAAGTCCCAAAAACAAACTGTCTAACCCCGATTATTCTCAGTCCACGGAGAATGATGGTTGACAAACCAAAACCAAAGGGTGTGATTTCAATATCAACACCACACAAACCGACTCATTGAATCTCCCAAAGATTCCAATCGGTAGGTATATCAATACCGCTCCTCACAAGGAAAAACGTCATGGACTCATGACCCTCTAACCTCGAACCGTCGTTCGGAAAACCTGGATATATTTATGCCCAAAACATATCCAGAACCAAAAATACGCAACTGGTTCAGAATAGTGCATCAAACCACGATTACCAAATCGAAACCCGTATACGCCATGTATACTCAAACTAATGATGATCTGTACTAATGTCATAGTACTCCACGATCTCGAGCATTACCCCAGAGACGTCTCACTGGAAGTACGAAGTCATCACCTAGTCCAACACTAGGAGGGCTTCCCCCGGTTGACTCATAATCAACCCTCAACCAATACCAGCTGTCTCCATGACAGTACAATCCAAATCTCTTCAAGAGATAAAATCAATATAGTAGTGTTACCCCACTAACTATATTTCACAAATCCAATTGTGACTCCCGTTGCATTCCATATGCAAGGATGCTCAACTAGAGCTAACAACGACTTGTTGACACTCGTGTTGGTGATACCAACAAAATTGAGTTGTCCCAGTACAAGTCTCTCAAAACAATAGATGCATAAACATTCCCGTGAGGTATTCCCTGCCTCAAACATCATGCCACATAGAGACTACAAGAGTCTCCCATAAGTCCTCATCGTATCATCATACGATTCACCGAACTTGGTCACAACGTGCAGTATAATCGCCATAACAAGCACACTATAACACTGCTACAATACCTGGCTAGCAAAACGCTGCCTCCATAGGCTTATACCGAACCCACCAACGTATCGTTCGTCTCAACCCGGTACACCATACCGTAATATCAATTAGAGTAGTGGGTCATTACCCAATATTTCTCTAATACCAATGCACAAAGGACATCCCGATGTCCTTGCTCAACTACAAAGCAATCCTAATTCTGTAGGATTTATTCCACACCCTCAGGGGTGGTGTGATCATGTCCACCACATGTCACATTGGTATAAGCAGTAGTTTCTTCAACAACTACTCCTGTTGCCAGTCACATGGCCATAGCCATTCCAACGAGTATACCCAAGGTACCACTACTCGTAAAATATATACTTCACATATGTGCTGGGGTACACTTCCTGTACGGCACACCCAATAATTCATCGAGCAACCTGCTCGGCATAATGGTCTCGTCAACTAGTGACCCAGACACTACCATGTGCTCACCATCGGTACTCAAACCATACGACTAAATACATATACATAAATGTGTTATTCATCGAAACGACGCTACGCGTCTACATAGACATCCACTACGTCATCGTCATCACGTGACGGTACCTGTCAACATATGACATTCAAAATAGCATCGTCAACTCCTGACGGTATATGTCGATACACGACATCCATAGTCTCATCGTCAAACACATGACGACATAAGTAAAACAACGCATGATATCCACAATAATGCTAAATAAATAGTAATATGCCATACCTCATCGATAACAAGATAGCGGTATACCTGTCTCCGTCGTCCAACAGTGGCACGCAATCAGCACCCATCGCTCATAGCCGGCATAATCCATCGCTACGTACATAGCGATATAATCCATCGCTATAGAATCCGCGGCATGATCTCTCGCCATAGAGTCAGTGTAAGGACCCCAAGCCCTTAACCCTTGATTAGTGTATTAATCATTATGTGTGGCACATGCTTTCAATAAAATCAATCGGGAAACTCAGTTGATACTTTACCATTGAATGGCAATTACAAAATTTCTTTAATATTCAACATTAAGATCATCTCTACCAACAAATAGACTCATAGATTTCGCCCATTTCCATCCCCATTACACCATTTTTTACATTGTGGACTTTTATAAAAATTTGGGCAGAGTCTTCCCATAAATTGAGCTATCCCGAAACGAAAGCACATCACATAAAATAATTACCGGCCAGGGAAAACACAATACTCAACAGAATACAGAACACGAAGTAAATTCCCAGCCAGGGAAGACACCACACAATAAGACAACAAAAGTGGGTTTCAACACCCACATAATACACCAATGACTCTCATATCATTTATCAGTTCTACCCTTAATTGCATGCATCATAGAATGAAAGAGAGAAAGGCTCATGCCTTTATATACAACCCATATACAAGTATAACCGTGCTCACATGCGAGCATCATGAATGTGTATATAATCCTCAGGTGTATATAAGTACCCTATACGATACCGTGCTCCATCAAGCCCTGGTACCACGATCCTGGGAGTAAATCCAATCAACAGCTCGAACTCAACTCCAAAGCCATCGATGTACCTGTTCACCTGCCCCAACAGAGACAGCCCCCAACGGGGTGAGCATACCAATACACAAAATCCCATAATCACAATAATGAAATTCATAATTTACAACAAAAGTAAATACTAATGAATTTTAAATGATACTCCCTGGATGGCAACGTCCTCATCCGGGATTCCGTGTTCTGTCCCTGTTCTCACAATCATCAAACTCATCAAATCTCAAAAATCAGTAAATCAACACATTGATTTAACTCATCGCATGCCTAATTCTCGAATTTCAATAGATAGTGATTCCAAATTCATTATACAGGCAAATATGGATATCTCAATATCAAATACTGATTTCTCAACCTCGCTATCAATCACAGATAGCTCAAATGCCTAGCATTTATTTTACCAATTCTCCATTATACTTAGACATCTCACATGTCTTATAATGAATACAGGCATCTCAATGCCCTATAATGGTCATATACATCCAGTACCCCATATACCTTATGAGGTTATACAACTCTAATATCACGCACGCTTGTGACGGTGATATTAAGATTAGGCCGTTCCATAGCTATATCAACACACACACATATATATATTACCATACGCACAACCATCTAATGCAATCAAAATACATTATGCATTTCACAAATGCTCTCATATAAAGTAATGCTCGTACGTCGCAAGTACCTTAAATCTCCGAAGTCCGAGCCAAACCTTGCTCGAGTTCCATGTCCCGAGGAATGATGTGCTAACACGATAAATAATTCACAATTATTTACGAACATGCAACCCATGCTCAAGCACACCCATAACCCTTATACAAAAATATTGTCAACACACGACAATTTACCATTTAAAAGACTCGGGGCGGAGCACATGCAGGGAGGGAAATTCGAAAGAGACATCAACGAAATTGATCAAGAACCATCCCTAAATTCCGAACCCTAACATCACAAATTCGAACCTAACCAAGCACCATAATTAACCTAAAACATGAATTAAACGACCAACAACAAGAAAAATTGCCCTTCCTGCCAAAACCCCAAAATCGAACCAAACCCTCACGAAAATGGGGAATTAATTCGAACTAAACATCACAAAATGGCAGGGAATTACACGAGAAGCATGAAAAAGGGGTAAGGAAGGTTACGCAAACGAAAATCGGAAGGAAAACGCTCAAAATCGGAAGAACCATAGAATTTGGGCCTCAACGCATTTCTGGAAAACCCGAGCGTGATTCGCTACGAAACTTTGAATTACCGGTTTGGAAAGCTGCGCCTCGGAGAGACGAAGCTAGCGGCGGTCCGGACGCGCCGGATGGTGGCCGGACGGCGGCGGGCGTGGCGCTTTTACGCGCGGGGGTTGGGGCGACGGGAAAAGGGCAGAACGCGGGGAGAGAGAGTGACGGGCTGGAGGAGAAAAGGCTTCCAATAATTAAAATCTCGGGTTCAACTGGTATTTATAGCAAAAATACCCCGAAATACTAATAGCCCTACAAATACATCATGATTCATTAAAAATAATCTGTTTTCAAAAACTCTCTCTCTAACTCCAAAACCCCCTACCGGTGCCCACACAAAGCACCCCAGATCCCGAGACACATCAAAAACCCAACTCATAGGTTTTACACCGTAATGAGAATACAATCTCAACCTCGGGATCCAACGATCCCAACTACCCAAATAAACGAGCCCAGAAGTCCCAACACCGCGATTAAACTCCAAATCGCCACGTAAAACAACTTTAGGGGTTATTAACACTCCGGGATTAACATCTATAATCCCTGGTCATCACAGTCAGCGGCATAAAACATCGCTATAGATATCCGGCGGTATGAACCATCGCCATAGATGTAGCGGAATGCACCGTCGCTATATAATACCCGGCGGCATGAACCATCGTCAATAGATGTAGCGGAATGTACCATCGCTAAATAATACCCGGCGGCATGAACCATCGCCAATAGATGTAGCGGAATGAACCATCGCTATATAATACCCGGCGACATGAACCATCGCCAATAGAATAGCGGAATGAACCATCGCTGTATAATACCCGTGGCATGAACCATCGTCAATAGAATAGCGGAATGAACCATCGCTATATAATACCCGGCGGCATGAACCATCGCCAATAGAATAGCGGAATGAACCATCGCTATATAATACCCGGCGGCATGAATCATCGCCAATAGAATAGCCGATCCCTAGTCTTGTTACGATAGTGTATTTTAATGCACCTCGCTTGTCATGACCGCGGCACTAATACCCCTCGCTTCGACATATTAGCGGCATAGAATAACCTCGCTCAAATGCGACATGCGGCAAAATCCTCGCTTCAACATTTGGCGGTAAATATTATTTCCTCGCTACGATATGACAGCGGCAAGTATTCTAACATCGCGTCAAGTGACAGCGGAAAAACATTTAAAATCATCAATCATCCATAACAACGACTAATGGGATATTCACCAAGCATTCCATCTATACCTGCAATTCAATGCATATTCCATATCCCAACATACATCATCATGAGTGTATTTTAATGCACCTCGCTCAAATGGGACATGCGGCAATACCCTCGCTTCAACATTTGGCGGCAAAGCATTAAAATCCTCACTCCAATATATATATATATATATATATATATGTATATATATATATATATATATATATAATCCACAATGAGTGTATTTTAATGCACCTCGCTTGTCATGACAGCGGCAAGTATTCTATCATCGCTTCAAGTGACAGCGGCAAAGCATTAAAATCATCACTCCAATATATACATGCAACCACAATGCATAATCCATGATGTATATAAAATGCAGGTTACCGTTTCGTGTCTTGCAACCCTGGCCTTAGCTTTTCGTGTCATAGCGTCCCTACAGGAACAATCCCAAACCATGAGCATATGATAATCCATATTCACCACAATATGATTATAATGAGTAAATGCATAAACTATGGTTACAAGGTACTTCCTATGTCCCAATGCATTTCAAAATGTTCCCTTTGGTTGTCCTGTGCCACAACTCACAATCATAATCAACAGGTTATATTATGATTCCATAGATGTCATGACATATAATTGTTCCACTATGATCACATATCATAAATGCACATAAGCAAAATAGTTGTGTCATACAACACTAACTACTATCATGCATAAATATGTGTTACCCACTCCTATCAGCATGTTCCAGGCCCTCAACAGCCTCAAAGAGCAAACCACTGCTCTGATACTACTAATGTAAGGACCCCCGTGCCCTTAACCCATTATTAGTGTATTAATCCATGCCATTAGTGCATACAATCATACATGTAGGGGAAAAACCACTTATCATTATAGCCAGTCATGCATGTAAAAATAATTCTTCACATTATTCCATATGATGTCTAGTTTTTCCCAACCAAGTCCACATACATCTGATGCACCAATATAATACACTAACATATTCTCAGTTCATTTAGCAATTCAATAAATAGTTGTATGCTACTCATAAATGAAGAGAGAAATGCCCTTGCCTTTTTATACATGCCATATACATGTAATGGTGCTCAAATACGAGCATCAAATAGGTATGCGTGTATCAAATGTATAAAATACGGTGCTCAATACCGTCACTGGTACTTCGATCCCTGGAATCATCTCCATTCCATAGCTCGAGCTCAACTCCAAAGCCATCGATGTACCTTATTACCTGCCCCAACAGAGACAGCCCCCACACGGGGTGAGCATACCAATATCCCAAATCCAATAATCACAATAATACAATTCATAATTTACAACACTTTAAATGCTATGAAATACAAAATATACTCCCTGGATGGTATCATCCTCATCCGGGGTTTCCTGTACTGTCCCTGTTCTCAAAACACTGAAACCATCGAATTCTCAAATGCCAGTTAATCATTACATTGATTAACATATCCATTATCCATATACCGATATCATAATCAATAGCATCAAATCATTAAACAATGATTACAGATATTCCATATATCTCACTTTTGGTCCCATAGTTCTATTCCATTGCTCGCTCTACAATAGCGGCATTTCATTCCCACGCATGCTCAAAAGCAGTGGCATCATAACCGATGTTCGCTCAAAGGCGACGACATCCTAATCATTGCTAGCTCAAAAGCGGTACCATATGATTCCCAATGCATATATATCCATTTTAGCAATTACCATAAACCATGCATTTTCATATACATTTATTGCCAATACCATATATCATGCATTCTCATACACATTCATTGCAATACAGTGTACCAAGCACTCAACAATTGCAATTATATAAAAGGGCTATGCTCGTACGTCATACGTACCTTATAATTCCGTAGCTCGTGCCCAACCTCGCCTGAGTCCCACGACCCGATTAGTTAAGTGCTAACATGCAAATAACTCCCAGTTAAACATAGGCATGCAATCATGTGAGACCCCGTTATCACATCAAGATATTAAGGTGCAATTTAGAGAACTAAACATACATGTGATTATATCATAGTAATGTGCCGTGTTGATTAACCTGAGCTTTAGAGATTACAGTACCAAAATGTTCAAAAAGGAAAGACGTACTTCCTACAAAGGTACTACATCATAGTCTTACTCTACTCAGTAGAAGCTATACAAAAACTCTAACATGCTAATCCTGTAGCACTCCTTACAGCTCAGCATATCAACCCCGGCCCTGGTTCTCGTCAACAAAAGCACCTACAAAGACAACCCCCAACACATGAGCATAACACAATTCATATTTAACATAATATGAAAGTAAGGCATAAATGCAAATCTTAAACACAAGTCCTTCCTGTATTTCCAGCATTTATATCGCCCATTGGTTGTCCCTGTACCATAATTCATAATAGAAACACATTATATGAATGTATGGATATGCAATGTCATGACATTCCCTTTTCCTTAAATCCTTATTTCATCCTGAGTCCTTATCATTAGTACATTTTAATGCTTCTTGCTACTCCAAGTAAGCGGAATTCTTCCTCGCTTCCAATGGACTTTAGCGTCGCTACTCCATGTAAGCGGAATTCTTCATCGCTTCCAATGGACTTTAGCGTAAGCCATTAAAATCCTTACTAAGATAACTTTGACTCGTGAAACACCTCTTATATTTCACAACATACATATGCAAAAACAATGCATAAAAACATGTATCATAATCTTAATGCACCACATTGCATTCATCATGTGTCATAAAGACAAACATAAAGTACATGTTACCGTTGGGATGCCCGTACGTCGCTTACGTACCTTTCAAAAGATAGAGGAGTCAATCGACTTTATCTCCTCGGTTGTGCTGGCACCTGGGATGGTTCTACATAGCCACACAACACAATATTAGGCACCTCATAATAATCCGGAAGCAAAACCAAATTAAAAACCAAATTAATCCTTCAATATCATCTCGCGATCGATCGCCCATGAGCCCCGATCGATCGCGAGATGCTACTGCCTCGCATACCAAAAAAAAACATTCAGCGATCGATCGCCCCAATATTGGCGATCGATCGCCAAAACCTACTGGAACGTCGCGATCGATCGCGCCTCCTTGGCGATCGATCGCCAACCTTGTTCCTTTGGCGATTTTCCAGAATTGCTTAACACCGATATTCATACCCTTAAATCTAACATGTAGGACAATATACATACCAAGACCATCATGCTAGCATTTGAACTACACTACCCTGAGTGTATTCAAACCAAATATACACCCTAAGCATAAACCTACATGCATAAACATCGATCATTTAAACAAGTACTGGATCAACTTTTTCTGGAAACAGGGCACATTTCATTTCCAGAATTCTTGAGCACCTCTTTACATGCTATTAAAACTAACACATATAACATAAACCGTGCTCAACTAAACATGCCATGGGTTTCAAAAAACTACCAAGCATATTTCTACATCAAAGGTTTTCCAAAACTTAAGTTTATCATGCATGATAACACCTTCATAAAAGTACTCTTCGCACATATATTTCCAGAAAACAGGGCACTTGAACCTTGCCCAGAATTTTCGAACACTACCTTTCACATGATTAAATCTTTCACATAACACATGCAACATGCTCAAGGAAATATACTGGTACCTTCAACAAGTTACCATGCATAAAACACATCAAAGGTTCAACCAAAACCTAAGTTAGCATGCTTCGAAACATCATGGTAAAACCCTTCCTAACTTGGAAAACAGAGTACTTCTCTGCTCGGGTGTTCGAGGAGCCCTTTTCTCTAGCACAAATCTAGCACATAAAGCATGCAAGTTTCTTAACTAAACATGCTAAGGGCTTCACAAACATCACATAAAGGTATTCATAACAAGATAACATCAAACCCTAAACTAGCATGCCAAATCTGCTACAAAGAACAAGCATGCCAGGAAACTTGAAAACTGGGAAAAAATGTGACTCCTCACCACTTTTGCCCTTCGATTTTCTATATGAAAAGAAGCATGAAACCCGATCACTTTTCTCCTGGAACTCGACCAAGTTGCAGAGAAAATAAGGGAAAAAGGAAGGAAGCTTTTGGAAGAGGCAAGACCCAAAATATCTAAGTCCAAACATGCCTACAAGTCAAACTGCTTTCCCAGAAAACAGGGGTGGGCGTGGGTTTGGCTGCAAGTGGGGGTTGGGTGGTTGCATGTGGGGTGGTTTGTGGTGTTTAATTGTGTCCTGGTATTTCATACGATGTATAAAAATATCCCTCCTCGATATTTTATTATTCTACCACATCAACACAACAATTAAAAACACCTAACATGCTTCCTAAACCACATCATCAAATTAAATAAATTAATCCCACATACAAACGCTTTAAACATATAGGTTCATAATTAACCACCCTTAAATGCATGATTACCCACATAATCATTTCGGGGATATCACAAATCACGTGCCAAGCACGCTCACAACTTCCAAACCTATCGTCTATCCATGACGATTACCAAAATAAAAGCCCCCCGGCTAAGCATGCATAATACCCAAAATATTCCATTTTATATGTTTAAAAGATAGCCAAAAACTCAACCTAGAATTTCGTTTTATAAAACTTTGGCTCTAACCAATCCATTTTAAAAGTATAGCATTCCCATTAGAATGTAGACATTGCCCCGGAAACGGGCCCTTTAAACCTCGACTCCAAAATCCCGACATTTTCCAAAATTAAAAAAAAAAAAAAAAAACAAACCAAACAGTGCCACGATCGATCGCCCATCAGGCGCGATCGATCGCGCGAGTACACTGCCCGCAGCACTGCCATCCGCGATCGATCGCCAAACCTCAAGATCGATCGCCAAGACCCTCGCGATCGATCGCCTACTTTTCATGATCGATCGGCGAGACTGTTCATCACCTTCCCAAATTCAGTAACATGTCGCGATCGATCGGCGCCATGCCGCGATCGATCGCGACCTGTAAGGCCCCAACACTTAAACTCGTCATTAGCTCATTTATGACGTCGTATGTGTATAAATTTTTTCATTTTTCTTTTCATTCTATAAAAAGAATCATTTCATGTTCCCCATAATCCCATGACATAAATAATGTTCAACATTATTTGATCATCTCTACCAACAAATAGACTCAAAGATTTCACCCAATACCATCTCCATTACACCACTTTTACATTGTGGGTTTTTATAAAATTTGGGCAGAGTCTCCCCACAAACTGAGCTATCCGGAAATAAAACACATCACATAATATAACTCCCGACCAGGGACAACACAATAATAAGCAGAATACAGAAACACTAAGTAAATTCTCAGCCAGGGAAGACACCACACTAATAAGACAGCAAAAGTGGGTTTCAACACCCTTATACAGTCCATATACAGATACAAGTGCTCACAGAAGAGCAACGAATAATGGATACTCATCCGGATGCATAATTAATATTTACCCACAGCTCAACCTCGTATATCGGCTCAATCTCATACTACGCTTCTGGAAGCATCATCCAACAAGGTTCAAGCCTAGCACTCCAAAGCAGCATCGTACCTGTTGTACCTGTTTCAACAGAAACAGCCCCCACACAGGGTGAGCACACTCCCACTCAATATTCAATCACAAATCAACATACAAAATCATAATGCAATAATTTAGATTATTCAAAACTCATAAAATATACTCCCTGTACAATTCCGAGTTTGTATGTCTTCCACACACTGTTCCTGTTTCGAACTCACGCACTTCATAATGTCAAGTTTAGTATTGTCACTGAAAATGTAATACTCAACAACGCTTATGAATTCAATACAATGACAATATATTATTTATGCTCAAACATAAATAGTTCAACATCAATGTAAACCTGGTTATCCCAATGTAAACCTGGTTATCCCACCATCTCATTCTCGATATTTTCTCATATCGTCCATGCCCACGGCATCACTACTCAACAAGGAAAGTCGGATCATGTACCACTACGTGTCCCCCATAACTCGTATATGAAACTCAATTATTAAAGTCAACCACTTACCTGAATCATCATATTCAAAATTGCATGTATACATGAATGTATATATACTAGATATACCTGCTCGTACGTCACCACGTACCTTATAGAAGACAACATGAACAAGCTATCATCAACGCCCGAAGTCTCCTGTAGAGTCTATATCGAATATCAATTCAATATTAGCTCATAATCCAAGCAATGAATAACCATCAAATAGTTCTTACTTTCATTTCCATATCACAAATCAATAAATCAATATTATGAATCAAATCATAATCAATACTTTGGATGCACACATCCCAACATTAATCATGATATAACATTGGTGATGCAAAAACCCCATTTTCTCCCACCATCCTCTACATCACACACATGATGCAGGATACACACACCCATACGTGCAAGATCACGCCCAACTCACATAGCAGTTCACTAGATACACAAGTTCAACGGAGGGAAAGGAAGTGCAAGGGTGTATGCATAATAATATCCAACTAGTGTCTAACTAAAACAATCCAATTAAGCCAATTAGCATGCTCCAAACATTCAAACCCACACCGAGGTGATTCAAACCAAGACACGAAAGAAGGGATCCATGTAGATACAAGATTCTACTCTTTTAAATCCAATCCCCTTAATCCCAACATAAAGTCATTTATTGATTAAATTCAACTTTAACAATTTGAAGATGCATTGGATTCCAAAATTCTTGATTTAGTACTATTAAGATTTGAAACTCAATAAAGTGACATAAATCATAAATACATGCTATGCTACACATTCAAGCATATACATCACCATAAATTCTATTCCATGTTAACACATACCATACATGCCTCTAAAGGTAATATAATCCACACCATAGCCCAACACCCACCAAAATATTATAATGGCTACACACCATAGAAGTCAATTCTTTTCACCACCTATTAGCAACTAACAAGGTTTAGACCCTCACTTGAATCACCTTTTAAGCATATTCACAAACACCTTCCATGCATGATTTTAGTCATCTTTTAACCAACAATAATACTAAGCCAATGCATAAATCAACATTTCATACTAACAATCAATAACATGTCTCATGCTATCGAGTTTCCAATTATAATGTTCATACTCGAATTATAACCACATAATTGCCTTAACCCACTACACCAAACCAAGTTTGCCTTCTACATTAACAAAACATCATCCAACCACAAGGCACAACATATATAGAAGTCTTGTACCTATACCAATACATGTTGGAATACACATTTTCTTGTATAAACTTCACCTATACACACTAATACATGCTGGATACAAACACACGCACAGAACACACACTGCTGCACACACACGAACACACAGTAGCAAACCCTCCCAAAATGCTAGCAAAATCGAACCAATCTTCATCAAAAATTCGAGGGATTTCAGGGGAAAAACGATTGAAGGATGAGGAAGATTACCCACAAAATTATTGGAAGAAAATCGTCCCAAAATCGGACGAATTTGGAAATTTTATCCGCGCGCTTCCTTGCAAGATCCGGACGCAATCCGCGACGAAACTTGATGTTCTTGGTATGGGAAGATGCGCCTGGAAGAGACGAAGGCGGTGGCGGTTCGGACGCGCCGGAAGGGGGTCGGACGGCGACGTGCGCGCGGCCTGAACGGCGCGGGGTCGAGCAGCAGCGAAGGAAAGGGGATCGGGATTTTCAGTGCGTGTATTTACACATTTTTCTGTGTGTCCGAAAAATGCCCAACATAACATATTTATTTTTGTACCCTGACCCGGTTTTGTACATCGAAGTGTCGCCGGTGCACTGATATATTATTTATAAACAACGATTGAGATTTATACGCACTCCAAAAACCCAAAACTTAAATTCTTCATTTTAATTAATTTATCTCTAAAATATTATCGGAGTATATTTTACAATCTCAAAATATTTTAGGATCCGATTAACTTGTCAGTTGACCTTCACTTGGTCAATTCCACTTCTAATTAATTAATTCTAAAATTAATTATCAATAAAATCCAAATCATATTTAGTCCAACAAATGATTAATAATAATCTGGACATCACAATTCTCCCCAACATATAAAATTTCGTCCTCGAAATTTCAACGCATGCTTACCATAAAAGTCAACTGTAAAATTTACCTACCGTATATAGCTCAAGATAGTGACTTTACCATCCATAAGGCGACAATCATCGGAATCATCATGGCTTACACATGTGCCCCATTGATCGCAAGAAGTGTTTAACCGTCAAGCTTCTTTGTCATATCTCACTACCTGTGTACTTTCATCGACACAATTCCATTGCACAATCTTATTTCCCGTCATATACTTTTATCACAGTACCCATCATATAATCTCGTTAAATCATGCAATCCATGCTTTCATGTATATTCAAGAATATATGACAATACACCACATTTATCTTAATCAACTTCATACCTGTGTCGTTGCAAATGTATGCAACTTATCTGTACATCATCACCATCGTCCGTATGAAGTAACGATACTCTTGAGCCTTTACGCATCAATCTTTCATATATCATCTCCTGCCTATTATCTGGTGCAAGGTAATGACTAGAAAACCCATTAGTCATTCTCACATACGTATTTACACATTATACACACCAACAGCCACAGACCATCAGTATCAAATCATGATAAATGACTTAACACCAATATTTCCATGTCACGATTATACTCATCTAACACAAGGCATCAACATCAATATCGAATAGTTCGTGACATACCTTTGTAGATGGAATCATCTACAATACACAATGGCATCATAATATCATATTAATCACAGCACTCACATACTCTTAAGTATCAACATTTCCACATTACTTCGCCCAATTATTATCTGTCATAGGGCAAGTACAAAATAATCTCGTTAGTATTTCTCAAATACTCATAAGATAACACGTACCTTGTCATTTACGCATTTTGATATTCATAATGTTTCTGTCATCAAATATTAATTCCCTGCATCAAAGGTTTCACGCAGTTCTATACACAACATGCTACTGCACACTATCACATAGGGTGATTGAAATTTAACATAAGAATCAATTGCATGCTTTAATGACGCAATTTATATTAATCTTTAACTCATCCTCGAAACATAATAATTCATTAACCATGAATATTCACAATGAACACATGTCCACACACGACATTCGTCATAATCACGCGTCATCCCGTGACATACTCATGCCATCCCGTGACACACTCATTAAACTCATGTCCATCTGATTGTATTCCATTCATCATGATAGGTGATTAATCAATTATTAATCCTACCACATACAAAACTAGCATGCTTTCACAGCAATAATTATCATCACAAAATGATTAACATCTATTTTCAATATCTCATCACTACACACCGTAGATATGAGAGTGTTATCACAGAGGTTACACTCCTTCTTGCCTCGTTACCGCAACACAAATTATGATTATGACACATCTAGGTTTCACTTCAATTCCATTATCAACTTTTCTACATGTACATGATTTCAAAATCAATATAATTCAACAAAATAACTCGAATCAACATATATCAATATGTTTAACCAACTGAAACGGTTTACCTCGATATTTCGTCCTCCTGGATCGATCCAATATCCTCTTGGGCCTAAATCACATGTACCCAAGGAACAATAACATAACTGTATATAGCACAACTTCTATTGCCATCTGCAATCAAAGTATCATCAATACTCATTGCTAACACAATTGCGATACAACAGCATTCATCGCGAATCACAATAGCGGTACTAAAAATATTCATTGCTAACACAATAGCAATGCATCAATCCTCATCACCCTACGGCGGTACATAGTACTCATCGTCAACGCTGGCATACATAATATCCATAATTACAATGATATACATTCTTAAGACGATAAGATGTAATAACACTTACTGTACACAGTTGATCCACACTTGATCCTTTAAACTGTCCCTGCTCTCAACATAAATACTCCACAAAATATGATTTCATATCAATACACAAATTGATATACTCACCATCCACAGAATAGCGGAATGAGATGTAGCTATATATACAATCGGCGGCAAGAACCATCGCCATGGAATCAGCGGAATGCACCATCGCTAAACACATGTCTGGCGGCATGATCCATCGCCAATGACATAGCGGAAAGAGGCATCGCTATACATGTAACCGGCGGCATAAACCATCGCCAATCAATATAGCGGAATGAGAAATCGCTATCAATATACCTGGCGGCATGAACCATCGCCAACCTATATAGCGGAATGAGACATCGCTATCAATATACATGGCGGCATGAACCATCGCCAACCAATATAGCGGAATGAGACATCGCTATCAATATCGATAATGTGGTTGTTCCGGTCTTGTTATAGCAGCGGAATTTTAGGACCCCTCGCTTCGACATATAGCGGCATCATATGATATCCCTCGCTTCGACAATGACAGCGGCATGTTACCTCGCTTAGACATGACAGCGGCAAATACCATACTACCATCGCTTCATATGACAGCGGCAAGTACCTCCCTCGCTCGAATATAACAACTACCGGAACTTCCACTAGCTCCATGTACCTGCATCCAGGTTAATACAACAGTTCACAATATCATGATCGATACCGCGTTCCAGTTATAACCACAATATTCCACATTAATCACTAGAATTGTGACTGTTCTGGTCCCAATACAACAGCGGAATTTTAGGACCCCTCGCTTCGACATATAGCGGCATCATATGATATCCCTCGCTTCGACAATGACAGCGGCATGTTACCTCGCTTAGACATGACAGCGGCAAATATCATACTACCATCGCTTCATATGACAGCGGCAAGTACCTCCCTCGCTCGGAGATAAAGGCTACCGGAACATTCATCAATTCTACCACAATAATACACAACAATTGGTTCCATTATCACAGTATATCACAATCATTTCACATATAACATCACATGTAAGGATTCACTATCCACGATATACATAATCAAAGGTGTAACACGTTTTACCGTCCGAAGCCCGTACGTCTCACATTTCCTGATTTTCCTACAAAATCAGATCCCTTAACACATAATGCATGAAGTGCCAGACATCACCATTAATGCCATCCCATCGCATTCTACACGATTCCTGCAATGACAATGATTAGTAATACCACTTCCATATCGTAAAAGCACATAAGCAATTAGTTGTGTCACACAACATTAATACCATCATGTATAAATATGTGTTATCAATAACTTCCTAGGCCCTTAACAGCCCCAAAGAGCAACCTGGCTCTGATACCACTAATGTAAGGCCCCAACACTTAAACTCGTCATTAGCTCATTTATGACGTCGTATGTGTATAAATTTTTTCATTTTTCTTTTCATTCTATAAAAAGAATCATTTCATGTTCCCCATAATCCCATGACATATATAATGTTCAACATTATTTGATCATCTCTACCAACAAATAGACTCAAAGATTTCACCCAATACCATCCCCATTACACCACTTTTACATTGTGGGTTTTTATAAAATTTGGGCAGAGTCTCCCCACAAACTGAGCTATCCGGAAATAAAACACATCACATAATATAACTCCCGACCAGGGACAACACAATACTAAGCAGAATACAGAAACACTAAGTAAATTCCCAGCCAGGGAAGACACCACACTAATAAGACAGCAAAAGTGGGTTTCAACACCCTTATACAGTCCATATACAGATACAAGTGCTCACAGAAGAGCAACGAATAACGGATACTCATCCGGATGCATAATTAATATTTACCCACAGCTCAACCTCGTATATCGGCTCAATCTCATACTACGCTTCTGGAAGCATCATCCAACAAGGTTCGAGCCTAGCACTCCAAAGCAGCATCGTACCTGTTGTACCTGTTTCAACAGAAACAGCCCCCACACAGGGTGAGCACACTCCCACTCAATATTCAATCACAAATCAACATACAAAATCATAATGCAATAATTTAGATTATTCAAAACTCATAAAATATACTCCCTGTACAATTCCGAGTTTGTATGTCTTCCACACACTGTTCCTGTTTCGAACTCACGCACTTCATAAATTCAAGTTTAGTATTGTCACTGAAAATGTAATACTCAACAACGCTTATGAATTCAATACAATGACAATATATTATGTAAGGCCCCAACACTTAAACTCGTCATTAGTTCATTTATGACGTCGTATGTGTATAAATTTTTCATTTTCTTTTCATTCTTTAAAACGAATCATTACTTGTTTCCCATAATTCCAAGACACAAACAAATGCTCAACATTATATGTTCATCTCTACCAACAAATAGACTCAGGGGTTTCACCCAATACCATCCCCATTATACCACTTTTGCATTGTGGGTTTTTATAAAAATTTGGGCAGAGTCTCCCCACAAACTGAGCTATCCGGAAATAAAAACACATCAAATAATATAACTCCCGACCAGGGACACACGATACTAAACAGAATACGGAAACACAAGTAAATTCCCGGCCAGGGAAGACACCACACTAATAAGACAACAAAAGTGGGTTTCAACACCCTTATACAGTCCATATACAAATACAAGTGCTCACAGAAGAGCAACGAATAACGGATACACATCCAGATGCATAATTAGTATATATATACCAACCGCTCAACCTCGTATAGCGGCTCAATCTCATACTATGCTTCTGGAAGCATCATCCAACAAGGTTCGAGCCTAGTACTCCAAAACAGCATCGTACCTGTTGTACCTGTTTCAACAGAAACAGCCCCCATACAGGGTAACCACACTCCCACTCAATATTCAATCACAACAACATACAAAATCATAATGCAATAATTTAAATTATTCAAAACTCATAAAGTATACTCCCTGTACAATTCCGAATTTGTATGGCTTCCACACAATGTTCCTGTTTCAAACTTACGCACTTCATAATGTCAAGTTTAGTATTGTCACTGAAAATGTAATACTCAACAACACTTATGAATTCAATACAATGACAATATATTATTTATGCTCAAACATAAATAGTTCAACATCAATGTGAACCTGGTTATCCCAATGTAACCCTGGTTATCCCACCATCTCATTCTCGATAGTTTCTCATATCGCTCATGCCCACGACATCACTACTCAACAAGTAAAATTGGATCACGTACCACTATGTGTCCCCCATAACTCGTATATGAAACTCAATTAGTAAAGTCAAACACTTACCTGAATCATCATATTCAAAATTGCATGTATACATGAATGTATAGATACTAGATATACCTGCTCGTACGTCACCACGTACCTTATAGAAGACAACATGAACAAGCTATCATCAACGTCCGAAGTCTCCTGTAGAGTCTATATCGAATATCAATTCAATATTAGCTCACAATCCAAGCAATGAATAACCATCAAATAGTTCTTACTTTCATTTCCATATCACAAATCAATAACTCAATATTATGAATCAAATCATAATCAATACTTTGGATGCACACATCCTCACATGAATCATGATATATCATTGGTAATGCAACACCCCATTTTCTCCCACCATCATCTACATCACACACATGATGCGGGATACACATACCCATACGTGCAAGATCACGCCCAACTCACATAGCAGTTCACTAGACACACCAGTTCAATAGAGGGAAAGGAAGTGCAAGGGTGTATGCATAATAACATCCAACAGGTGTCTAACTAAAACAATCCAATTAAGCCAATTAACATGTTCTAAACATTCAAACTCACACCGAGGTGATTCAACCCAAGACACGAAAGAAGGGATCCATGTAGACATAAGATTCTACTCTTTTAAATCTAATTCCCATAATCCCATCATAAAGTCATTTATTGATTAAATTCAACTTTAACAAATTAAAGATGCATTGGATTCCAAATTCTTGATTTAGAACTCACTATAAGATTAGTGACTCAACAAGGTGACATAAATCAATAACACATGCTATGCTATCCACTTGAGCATAAATATCACCATAACTCTATTCCATGTCAATACATACTAGCATGCATCTAACCCATTTATTTTCACACTACACATGCTTCCAATTGAATACATCACATACCATAGCCCAACATCTACCAAATATCACAATGGCTACAAGCCATAAAGTTAGTCATTTTCACCTCACTAACAAAACTTAGACCCACACTTGAATCTTATTTAAGCCTATTAACAAACACATTCCATGCATGATTTTTAATCTTCATCTTTTAACAACAATGACACTAAATCACGACATTTAATCACCAATTCATTTTCAACAATTTTCCGTTCAATAATGCGAGTTATGATTAAATCCCTACAATTAATAACATTTTCATGCTATTCGATTCCCAATTGTTCATACTCAATTTATCGTCACATAACCGCCTTAACCCATTACACTAATTTAAGTTAACCTTTTACATTAACAAAACATCATCCAACCACAAGGCACAACATATATAGAAGTCTTGTACATATACCAATACATGTTGGAATACATACATACACACCATCTTCATCCACAAACACATGCTGGACACACACACACACGCAGAAACACACACACGCACACACACTGATGCACACACTAGCACACATTCGAACAACCCTTCCAAAAATGCCAGCAAAATCGAACCAAAGCTCATCAAAAATTCGTGGGATTTCAGGGGAATAACGACTAAGGGACGACGAGGATTACCCACAAAACAATCGGAAGAAAATCGCTACAAATCGGACGAATTCGCGATTTTTGTCCGCGCGCTTCCTTGCAAGATCCGGACGCGATCGGCGACGAAACTTCACGATCTTGGTATGGAAAGAAGCGCCTGGGAGAGACGAAGACGGCGGCGGGTCGGACGCGCCGGAAGGAGCTCGGACGGCGGCGTGCGCGGCGGTTTAGTGGCGAGGGAACGGATGAGCGCGATTGCAGAGAAGAAAAGAGGGGGGTTCGGATTTTTCAGTGCGTGATTTTACACCTTTTAATGTGTGTCCGAAAATGCCCAACAAACATATTTATTTTTTTGTATCCTTGCCCGGTTTTGTACATCGAAGTGTCACCGGTGCACTGATAATTTATTTTTAGACAACGATTGGGATTTATACACACCCCAAAAACCCAAAACTTAAATTCTTCATTTTAATTAATTTATCTCTAAAATATTATCGCAGTATATTTTACAATCTCAAAATATTTTAGGATCCGATTAATTTGCCAGTTGACCTTCACTTGGTCAATTCCACTTCTAGTTAATTCTAAAATTAATTATCAATAAAATCCAAATCATATTTAGTCTAACAAATGATTAATAATAATCTGGACATCACATATTATTTATGCTCAAACATAAATAGTTCAACATCAATGTAAACCTGGTTATCCCAATGTAAACCTGGTTATCCCACCATCTCATTCTCGATATTTTCTCATATCGCCCATGCCCACGACATCACTACTCAACAAGGAAAGTCGGATCACGTACCACTACGTGTCCCCCATAACTCGTATATGAAACTCAATTATTAAAGTCAACCACTTACCTGAATCATCATATTCAAAATTGCATGTATACATGAATGTATAGATACTAGATATACATGCTCGTACGTCACCACGTAGCTTATAGAAGACAACATGAACAAGCTATCATCAACGTCCGAAGTCTCCTGTAGAGTCTATATCGAATATCAATTCAATATTAGCTCATAATCCAAGCAATGAATAACCATCAAATAGTTCTTACTTTCATTTCCATATCACAAATCAATAACTCAATATTATGAATCAAATCATAATCAATACTTTGGATGCACACATCCCCACATTAATCATGATATAACATTGGTGATGCAAAAACCCCATTTTCTCCCACCATCCTCTACATCACACACATGATGCAGGATACACACACCCATACGTGTAAGATCACGCCCAACTCACATAGCAGTTCACTAGATACACAAGTTCAACGGAGGGAATGGAAGTGCAAGGGTGTATGCATAATAATATCCAACTAGTGTCTAACTAAAACAATCCAATTAAGCCAATTAACATGCTCCAAACATTCAAACCCACACCGAGGTGATTCAAACCAAGACACGAAAGAAGGGATCCATGTAGATACAAGATTCTACCCTTTTAAATCTAATCCCCTTAATCCCAACATAAAGTCATTTATTGATTAAATTCAACTTTAACAATTTAAAGATGCATTGGATTCCAAAATTCTTGATTTAGTACTATTAAGATTTGAAACTCAATAAAGTGACATAAATCATAAATACATGCTATGCTACACATTCAAGAATATACATCACCATAAATTCTATTCCATGTTAACACATACCATACATGCCTCTAAAGGTAATATAATCCACACCATAGCCCAACACCCACCAAAATATTATAATGGCTACAAACCATAGAAGTCAATTCTTTTCACCACATATTAGCAACTAACAAGGTTTAGACCCTCACTTGAATCACATTTTAAGCATATTAACAAACACCTTCCATGCATGATTTTAGTCATCTTTTAACCAACAATAATACTAAGCCAATGCATAAATCAACATTTCATACTAACAATCAATAACATGTCTCATGCTATCGAGTTTCCAATTATAATGTTCATACTCGAATTATAACCACATAATCGCCTTAACCCACTACACCAAACCAAGTTTGCCTTCTACATTAACAAAACATCATCCAACCACAAGGCACAACATATATAGAAGTCTTGTACCTATACCAATACATGTTGGAATACACATTTTCTTGTATAAACTTCACCTATACACACTAATACATGCTGGATACAAACTGTGATGACCAGGGATTATAGGTGTTAATCCCGTAGTATTAATAATCCCTAAAGTGGTTTTACGTGGCGATTTGGGATTTAATCGAGGTGTTGGGCCTTCTGGGCTCGTTTATTTGGGCAGTTGGGATCGTTGGATCCAGAGGTTGAGATTGTATTCACATTACGGTGTAAAACCTAAGAGTTGGGTTTTTGATGTGTCTCGGAATCTCGGGTGCTGTGTGAGCACCGGTAGGGGATTTTGGAGTTAGAGAGAGAGTTTTTGAAAACAGATGATTTTTAAGGAATCATGATGTATTTGTGGGGCTATTAATTTTTCGGGGTATTTTTGCTATAAATACCAATTAAACCCAAAATTTTACACAAAATTCATTTCAGCCCCTTTATTCTTCTCTCCCCCCCGCGCGCCACTCCCGTCAGCCCCTGCCCCCGCGGCTTCAAGCGGTGCGCCCGCCGCCGTCCGGCCGCCGATGGGCGCGTCCGACCTACCCACGGCGTCGTCTCGGCGAGGCGCTTCTTTCCCCTCCATCAATTCGAAGTTTCATCGCGTGTGGAAGTCGGATTTTGCGGATGTGCGCCGATCCCCAATTTCTAGGGTTCTTCGATTTTGGTCCGATTTCTTCCGATTTTCGTTTGGCACATCATTCCTCGGGGCATGGAACTCGAGCAAGGCTTGGCTCGGACTTCGGAGATTTAAGGTACGTGCGACGTACGAGCATTACTATATATATGTGAAATGCATAAGGTGTTTTTGATTGCATTGAATGTTTTGCGTATGGTTATACATACATGTTGATATAGCCAAGGAATGACCCAAATCTTGATATCGCCGCTTGTAGCGTGCGTGACACTAGAGTAGGATGACTCTTGCATGATATATGGGGTACTGGGTTTATTTGATTATATTAGGGCATTTGAGATGCCTGGGAATGATCGTAAAATCATGTATTCTTCGTAAGACATTTGAGATGTCTAAGTTCGTAGAATCGTGTATTCATTATAAGACATTTGAGATGTCTAGGTTTGTAGACTCATGTATTCATTATAAGACACTTGAGATGTCTAAGTATAATGAAGGATTGGTAAAATAAATGCTAAGGCATTTGAGCTATCTGTGATTGATAGCAAGGTTGTGAAATCAGTATTAGATATTGTGATATCTGTAATTGCATGTTTAATGAATTTGTAATCACTATATGTTGATATTCGAGGATCAGGCATGCGATGTGTAAATCAATGTGTTGATTTACTGATTTATGAGATTTGATGAGTTTGATGTTGTGAGAACAGGGACAGTACACGGAATCCCGGATGAGGATGTTGCCATCCAGGGAGTATCATTTAAATTCATTAGCATTTACCTTTGTTGTAAATTATGAATTTCATTATTATGATTATGGGATTTTGTGTATTGGTATGCTCACCCCGTTGGGGGCTGTCTCTGTTGGGACAGGTGGACAGGTACATCGATGGCTATGGAGCTGAGCTCGAGCTGTTGATTTGAGGTACTCCCAGGATCGTGGTACCAGGGCTTGATGGAGCACGGTATCGTATAGAGTACCTATATATACACCTGAGGATTTATACATATTCATATTCATGATGCTCGCATGTGAGCACGATTATACTTGTATATGGATTGTATATAAAGGCATGAGCCTTTCTCTCTTTCATTTAAGGTTGCATGCAATTAGGTTGAATTGCTAGAATGATATGAGAGTCATTGGTGTATTATGTGGGTGTTGGAACCCACTTTTGTTGACGTATGTGTGGTGTCTTCCCTGGCTGGGAATCTACTTGTATTACTGCTTTCTGTTGAGTATTATGTGTTCCCTGGCCGGGAATTTTGTTATGTGTTGTACTCTGTTTTGGGATAGCTCTATTTATGGGGAGACTCTGCCCAAATTTTTGTAAAAGTTTACAATGTGAAAAGCGGCACCAAGGGGTTGGTAAAGGGCAAACATATGAGTCTTTTATTGACAGGCAATGATTAAGTATCATCAGAGCTTCCCGATTGACATTTTATAGAAAGCATGTACCACACATAGTGGTTAATACACTAATCAAGGTTTTAAGGGCTTGGGGTCCTTACATTAGTGGTATCAGAGCAGTGGTTGCTCATTGGGGCTGTTAAGGGCCTAGGAAGTTATTGATAGCACATATTTATGCATGATGGCATTAATGTTGTATGACATAACACATTGTTTATGTGCTCTTATGATATGAAAAGTGGTATTGCTAACCATTGTGGTTGCAGGAATCGTGTGGAACACGATAGGATGACATTTATGGGGATGTCTGGCACTCCGTGTGTTATGTGCCAAGGAAGCTGGTTTTAAGAAAATCAGATAAAGGGATATTTCCGAGGTAACATGTATTTTACGTTGTCTTGTTGACACATGATGAATGCAAAGTGGTGCATTGAGGTTATGATATATGTTATTGTGCATTGTTTTTGCATATGCATGTCTTGAGTCAAAGTTATCTTAGTAAGGATTTTAATGGCTTATGCTAAAGTCCATATGAAGCGATGAAGAGTCCCGCTTATATGGAGTAGCAACGCTAAAGTCCATTGGAAGCGATGAAGAGTTCCGCTTACATGGAGTAGCAACGCTAAAGTCCAGTGGAAGCGAGGAAGAATTCCGCTTTCCTGGAGTAGCAAGAAGCATTAAAATGTACTAATGATAAGGGCTCAGGATGAAATAAGGATTTAAAGAAGGATATCATGACATTTATTTGTGAAACCATACATTCTCATAATGTGTTTTTATTATGAATTGAATGTGGATGCATAGCGTATATGGCTATTGTTGTTAACCCTGATGGTTGCAGGTTACAGGAAATATGGAGTATAAAAAGGAATGATGATTATACATTCCAGGAGTCCTGCTTATGACAGTGAGAATTTTTATACTTATGCTTGTACCGCTAAAAATGTGGAGCGGGCGGGGATGCTCGCTTGCACATGGAGGCGGGGTATGCCATACGAAGCGAGGATGAGATACCGCTTGTATGAAGAAGCGAGGATGAGATGCCGCTTGTTAGGATGATGATTCATTCCTTTGTGATGACACGGATGATAGCGGTGATGTGTCCCGCTGTGTCGATTTATATTCATTTCTCTATGAGGACACGGTTTATAGCGACGGTTCATTCCGCTATATTGATTGGCGATGGTTCATTCCGCCAGGTGTATTTATAGCGACGGTTCATTCCGCTATATTTATTGGCGATGGTTCATTCCGCCAGGCGTATTTATAGCGACGGTTCATTCCGCTATATCTATTGGCGATGGTTCATTCCGCCAGGTGTATTGATAGCGATGGTTCATTCCGCTATATTGATTGGCGATGGTTCATTCCGCCAGGTGTATTTATAGCGACGGTTCATTCCGCTATATTTATTGGCGATGGTTCATTCCGCCAGGCGTATTTATAGCGACGGTTCATTGCGCTATATCTATTGGCGATGGTTCATTCCGCCAGGTGTATTGATAGCGATGGTTCATTCCGCTATATTGATTGGCGATGGTTCATTCCGCCAGGTGTATTTATAGCGATGGTTCATTCCGCTATATCTATTGGCGATGGTTCATTCCGCCAGGTGTATTGATAGCGATGCCTCTTTCCGCTACTATGTGGACGATGATTCATACTCAGGTATATAGCGAGGTTTCATGCCACTTATTATATGACGAGGTGTCATGCCGTCGATTCTATAGCGAGGGATTTTGCCGCTATGTACTCAGCACAGGATTTTGCCGCCTTCGAGCGATGGGTGCTGATTACGCACTATTATTGAGCGACGGAGACAGGTATGACGCTATATCACTAGCGATGAGGTATGAGATATTGCTATTTTATTAGCTTTATTGTAGCTGGCATGCATTGATATACATGTTTTATTATGCCTATTTTTACTAGCATGATAGTGGATGACATACGCTGATGTACATGTATCGTCACTAGTGGGCAATGTTTTAGATGCCATGAGTTGGCATGTGTCGTCACGGGATGACGATGACGATGGTGTAGGAGATGTCTTATTAGACATGCATCATCGTTACGATGATCGATGCGTTGAGTATACGTATTCAGTGGTATGCCTTGGGTGCCAGTACCGAGCACAAGGTGGTGTGTGCGACACCGATGGACGTGACCCTTATACCGAGCGGGTTGCTCGAGGAATGGATGGATGCGCTGTACATGTGATTGTACCGCAGCTTATGTTTGGGGGTAATCATTTTACGAGTGGTGATACCCTTGAGGTATGCTCGTTGGAGTGGCTTTTGGCCATGTGTTTTGACGACAGGAGTAATCATGGAGGAAAGTACTCGCTTTCTGTCGATGTGACATGTGGTGGACATGGTCACACCACCCTTGAGGGTGTAGGATGGGTCCTAAGGGAGTAGGATCAGGTTATGTTAAGTACATAGGGACATTGGAGTGTCCAGGGTGTATCGGCATTGAGGAATGTTGGATAAAGACCCACTACTCTATTGAGTTTTCTCCCATAGTATGTTATACCATGTGGAAACGTCCGTCTTATTGGTAGGTTTGAGGTAAACCTAAAGAGGCAGAGACTAGGTTGTCTGCCGCGTGTGTGTAGCACCATGATGGGCTTGCTAGAGCCGTTACACTGCTCGTTGGAACCAAGTTTGGCAAATCGTAAGGTGATACGATGTGGATTGTGGTGGACTCTAGTAGTCACCATGTCATTGAGGTTAAGGTTGTTCGTGCCTCGCTGAAACGTGTATACGTTTATGTTTAAATCTTGGAGACTTGTCTGGGACAGCTCAGGATGTTGGAGTACCAACAAGAGAGTCATCAGGTTGTTATTGACTCAATCTAAAGGAACCCGTGTATTGGGATACAATGGGTGTTATTGTATCCAGTTTTTCCGAACGATGGTTCGAGACTTGTGGATCTCGAGTTCGATGGCACTTCCCTTGCGAGGAAGGAGGTAGTATTATACCTATTTGGGAATCTTGAAAGATTCGGTAAGTTGGTGCAAGTGGTGTTGATTTTGGGAATCACACCGTGTATTATTAATCGTCGATTATCATCCTCCACTGAGTAAGGAATGACTCAGAATTGACGGTTGTGTTTGGGGCTTAGGGATATGTGGTAGATACCCGAGCCGAGTGCATTGAGTATGCATGCGATATCAGTGCTTAGGCAGGTATACCGGTGAGTATACGGATGCCAGTTATTGATTTCCTCTCTGTTAAGCATAGAGTTATGCTATTTTTGGATGGTTAAATCTCTGATGAGAGATATGGAACACCTTGAGATTGGGAATCTCCATGGCACGATGATTATGAGGAATGATCGTGAAGTTAGTTGACTCCCTTGAGGAGGGATTTTCTTGTGAGGGTTAAGGTATTTCCCTTGTTGGTGTTTTCCTTCGAGTTATGCGACAGCCTTCCCAAGTTTGGATTGTTAAATCCGAGGATTTTCAAGGGATGGCAGGATTTCGGATTGGTTGAGTGTCGCTGACGACACAAGCGTTGAGGATGCAATGGGTTTATTGCATGCCCCTTAAGAATTTTAAACTCTGCGGAGTCTCGGTTGTTATTTATGATCAGGACGTGATTCTTGGAACATCCGGAGGTGGACATCTTGTGAGATGTCTTTTGTTTTAATTTGTGGCCGTGAGTTGCCCAAATTAAGTTGCAATGAGGCGACTACTCCTTCGATGGAGGAAGTTTGAAAGTGGAAACCAGGTTTGGTATGTGTACACCGTAGTTGTACTAGTGTTTCCCTCGTAACGATGTATGTTAGACATCGTAAGTCATAGTAAAATATCATTGGATGATATCTACGATAGAATCAAGAGCGATTCGAATCCTTGCAGTTTCAGTTGACTAACTGCTTTTGGACTGTTAGCGTTGAGTTGTGCTGACGCTCTTTGACGTTATGATGGATTTGGAAGTCTACTCCACTCCAGAGTTTGACACGAGGTCAACGCTCTTACGGTTGAGGTGTCATTCAGGATGTGTTCGTACTGTTGTATTAGAACGAAGGATGACTGTCTGATCTACAGTCGTAAGTATCAGTTGTTTCGCAGTCATGAGAGGCTGATTTTTGGGATGACCCGCATCGAGGTACGTTTTACCTCTTGGGTGATATGTTGGTTTTGGTATGTCGCTCTGTTTCAGAGTTAGATGAGAGGTAAGTATCCTCGCGTTTATTAATACGATTCTGATATGGTCAAGAATCGAGGTTATGGCTTCATGTTGTTGTGTAGCCTGGGTGTTACGTGATACACCAGTGCTAATTTCGAGGACGAAATTCTTTTAGTGGGGGATATTGTGATGACCAGGGATTATAGGTGTTAATCCCGTAGTATTAATAATCCCTAAAGTGGTTTTACGTGGCGATTTGGGATTTAATCGAGGTGTTGGGCCTTCTGGGCTCGTTTATTTGGGCAGTTGGGATCGTTGGATCCAGAGGTTGAGATTGTATTCACATTACGGTGTAAAACCTAAGAGTTGGGTTTTTGATGTGTCTCGGAATCTCGGGTGCTGTGTGAGCACCGGTAGGGGATTTTGGAGTTAGAGAGAGAGTTTTTGAAAACAGATGATTTTTAAGGAATCATGATGTATTTGTGGGGCTATTAATTTTTCGGGGTATTTTTGCTATAAATACCAATTAAACCCAAAATTTTACACAAAATTTTCAGCCCCTTTATTCTTCTCTCCCCCCCGCGCGCCACTCCCGTCAGCCCCTGCCCCCGCGGCTTCAAGCGGTGCGCCCGCCGCCGTCCGGCCGCCGATGGGCGCGTCCGACCTACCCACGGCGTCGTCTCGGCGAGGCGCTTCTTTCCCCTCCATCAATTCGAAGTTTCATCGCGTGTGGAAGTCGGATTTTGCGGATGTGCGCCGATCCCCAATTTCTAGGGTTCTTCGATTTTGGTCCGATTTCTTCCGATTTTCGTTTGGCACATCATTCCTCGGGGCATGGAACTCGAGCAAGGCTTGGCTCGGACTTCGGAGATTTAAGGTACGTGCGACGTACGAGCATTACTATATATATGTGAAATGCATAAGGTGTTTTTGATTGCATTGAATGTTTTGCGTATGGTTATACATACATGTTGATATAGCCAAGGAATGACCCAAATCTTGATATCGCCGCTTGTAGCGTGCGTGACACTAGAGTAGGATGACTCTTGCATGATATATGGGGTACTGGGTTTATTTGATTATATTAGGGCATTTGAGATGCCTGGGAATGATCGTAAAATCATGTATTCTTCGTAAGACATTTGAGATGTCTAAGTTCGTAGAATCGTGTATTCATTATAAGACATTTGAGATGTCTAGGTTTGTAGACTCATGTATTCATTATAAGACACTTGAGATGTCTAAGTATAATGAAGGATTGGTAAAATAAATGCTAAGGCATTTGAGCTATCTGTGATTGATAGCAAGGTTGTGAAATCAGTATTAGATATTGTGATATCTGTAATTGCATGTTTAATGAATTTGTAATCACTATATGTTGATATTCGAGGATCAGGCATGCGATGTGTAAATCAATGTGTTGATTTACTGATTTATGAGATTTGATGAGTTTGATGTTGTGAGAACAGGGACAGTACACGGAATCCCGGATGAGGATGTTGCCATCCAGGGAGTATCATTTAAATTCATTAGCATTTACCTTTGTTGTAAATTATGAATTTCATTATTATGATTATGGGATTTTGTGTATTGGTATGCTCACCCCGTTGGGGGCTGTCTCTGTTGGGACAGGTGGACAGGTACATCGATGGCTATGGAGCTGAGCTCGAGCTGTTGATTTGAGGTACTCCCAGGATCGTGGTACCAGGGCTTGATGGAGCACGGTATCGTATAGAGTACCTATATATACACCTGAGGATTTATACATATTCATATTCATGATGCTCGCATGTGAGCACGATTATACTTGTATATGGATTGTATATAAAGGCATGAGCCTTTCTCTCTTTCATTTAAGGTTGCATGCAATTAGGTTGAATTGCTAGAATGATATGAGAGTCATTGGTGTATTATGTGGGTGTTGGAACCCACTTTTGTTGACGTATGTGTGGTGTCTTCCCTGGCTGGGAATCTACTTGTATTACTGCTTTCTGTTGAGTATTATGTGTTCCCTGGCCGGGAATTTTGTTATGTGTTGTACTCTGTTTTGGGATAGCTCTATTTATGGGGAGACTCTGCCCAAATTTTTGTAAAAGTTTACAATGTGAAAAGCGGCACCAAGGGGTTGGTAAAGGGCAAACATATGAGTCTTTTATTGACAGGCAATGATTAAGTATCATCAGAGCTTCCCGATTGACATTTTATAGAAAGCATGTACCACACATAGTGGTTAATACACTAATCAAGGTTTTAAGGGCTTGGGGTCCTTACACAAACACACGCACAGAACACACACTCACGCACACACTGCTGCACACACACGAACACACAGTAGCAAACCCTCCCAAAATGCTAGCAAAATCGAACCAATCTTCATCAAAAATTCGAGGGATTTCAGGGGAAAAACGATTGAAGGATGAGGAAGATTACCCACAAAATTATTGGAAGAAAATCGTCCCAAAATCGGACGAATTTGGAAATTTTATCCGCGCGCTTCCTTGCAAGATCCGGACGCAATCCGTGACGAAACTTCATGTTCTTGGTATGGGAAGATGCGCCTGGAAGAGACGAAGGCGGTGGCGGTTCGGACGCGCCGGAAGGGGGTCGGACGGCGGCGTGCGCGCGGCCTGAACGGCGCGGGGTCGAGCAGCAGCGAAGGAAAGGGGATCGGGATTTTCAGTGCGTGTATTTACACGTTTTTCTGTGTGTCTGAAAAATGCCCAACATAACATATTTATTTTTGTACCCTGACCCGGTTTTGTACATCGAAGTGTCGCCGGTGCACTGATATATTATTTATAAACAACGATTGGGATTTATACACACTCCGAAAACCCAAAACTTAAATTCTTCATTTTAATTAATTTATCTCTAAAATATTATCGGAGTATATTTTACAATCTCAAAATATTTTAGGATCCGATTAACTTGTCAGTTGACCTTCACTTGGTCAATTCCACTTCTAATTAATTAATTCTAAAATTAATTATCAATAAAATCCAAATCATATTTAGTCCAACAAATGATTAATAATAATCTGGACATCACACGACCTGCTGGTTTCCGAAAAATTCGAGCTTCCATGGTGTTGTTCACACCCAAACTCAAAACCAACACCCCTAAATTCCTCAACACCTCCAATACACCATTTAAACTCAATAAAAACACTAAAATCAACATTATAGATTTTTAACCAAAACCCCCAAATTTCAAATCCAACCCAAAACTCAACCATTTAGCACAAGACTATAATCAAATCGAAGCTAAAGGTGAGGAGAAGAAGATTACCAGTCTTTCTTCAAGAAATCGAGCTCCCTAGACGAGCCCCCAACGATTTTGCTTCCAAGAGGAGAAGAGGGAAGGGTTTGGGGTGAGAGAGGCGTGAGGGAGATGAGAGAGGGAAGTGATTCCATATAATGACGGAATACCGAGTCTATTTGGTATATATAGCTCCAAAGCTCCAAAATACCGACTCCTCCACAAATACATCATGATTCATTAAAAATCATCTGTTTTCAAAAATCATCTCTCTAACCTCAATTCCCATTACCAGCCCCAGTACAAAGTACTCCGGACTCCAGGTTCCACCAAGAACCAAATTCCAAGGTTATCACCACGATGAGAATACAATCTCATCCCTTGGATCCAACGACTCCAAAAACTGGATTTAAAATCCCCAGGAGTCCCAAAACCGCAATTAGTACACAATTGCCACAATTAAAATCCATTAAGGATTATTACTACACCGGGATTAACACCAATAATTCCCGGGTATCACAGTTATGAATGCCGCCGCTATCGAGCAAGCGAGGAAATGGAACCATTGGTTAGATATCTAGAATATCTGTAATGACTGGATAATGAAATAGTGTTATCGATATTGGAATTTGGAAAGGATTAGTTAATCAATGCAATGATTAACTGGCTATTAGAGATTTGGTGATTTTGGTTATTTTGAGAACATGGACTGTACAGGGGATTCCCGGATGAGGATGATGACATCCAGGGAGTAACTTTTATATTTCATGGCATTTACATTTTTGTAAATTATGAATTATGTTATGGTAATATTGGTTTGGTGGTATTGGTATGCTCACCCGTGTGGGGGCTGTCTCTATTGGGACAGGTGAACAGGGTCGTGGTCGGCTTTGGAGTTGAACTCGAGCTGTGGATTGGAGGCACTTCCAGGATCGAGGTACCAGAGCTGGGAGTATGGTATTTTATACATTACGTGCACATATATTTATTTGGTGATTTGGTGCTCGCTTGTGAGCAGTGTATATGTGTACATGGGTTGTATAAAAGGTAAATGTCTTTCTCTTTTCATTTATTTGTGGTATGCAATTAATTGTGAATTGCTAGATGAATTGAGAATGTAAGTAGTATATTTCAAGGGTACATGATATGTTAATGGTTTAGTTGGGAAAACTGGAAATGATATGGAATGAAATAAACGGAGAAACTTTATTATTGGTATATAATGCAAAGTTAGCATATGGTCATTTCCCAACATAGATGGTTACATGTACATGATTATGTGATTAATGCACTAATTACGAGTTAAGGGCACGGGGTCCTTACAGATTCTTTGCGATTTCTTCCTGTTTGGGTCAATTTTTGATTCGATTTGGGCCATTGGCGTCAGGGGCATGAACAGTGAACATCACAATTTGGATGGAAAATTTCCGATCTATTTGTGATCGGCGACAATATGGTGTTGATCGGTTGTAATGCCTCGATTTGCTTTATACACGTGTGATATGATTATATCGTTATTATGACTAATTTCGATATGATAGGAATTTGGGTTCGGGTTGAGCCGAGGATGAATTAATACATGTATAAAATGATATATGGCAATGAATGAAATATATGGCAATACATGTATAGTAGAAAAGAGACTTGAAATGCATCACATAGTTGAATACTAATGTGTCTTGCATTGTTTTGCTTTTAGCATGCATTTGAAGTGTAATCGAATGTGCATGTGAGTTGCATTCCATAATACATTTGCCACGAGTTTGAAAGGAATTACAATTATATTTGTATTGAATTTGAAGGTTTACTTAAATATGCAAAAATCAGATTGTAATCACATAGAACACCACATTTCACCCACAATTCTCTACCCAAGCTCCTCTCTAGGTCTTTTCTTAGAATTGCTTCCTTGCTTGGATTTGCACTTGATATCAAGATAGAAAGGTGAGAAAGTGAAGTCCTAACATCTTGGTATAGATTATATGCTTTGTATCCTCACCAATGGTTGTAATAGAGGAATTGAAGTTAAGGCATGGAATTGAAGGTGTTTGGTTTGCTTGTGTTTTGATTTGAGTTATGGTGTAAATAATTGAGTTCTATGATCATACAAACATGTTCTTCTGATATTATAGATTGCATGAAACATGTTTGAATGTTGATTTTCGAGTTGTAGGAGAGATACCATGAAGATAAGCTCAAAAATCGCCATGTTCTGATTTTTCTGGACATCGGCGATCGATCGCTAGCTTTGTGGCGATCGATCGCCAAGTACAGAACAAAAATATAAGGCGGTGAAACTATGTGGCGATCGATCGGTGAGTTTGTAGCGATCGATCGCTATGAACAGGGCATTTTGGCGATCGATCGCCAAGTAGTTGCGATCGATCGCGAGGAGACAGAAAGTTTTGGCGATCGATCGGCAATTGTAGCGAGCGATCGGTGCCTTAGAAATTATGAAAAATGTTATATTTTTGTAGCATTTATTTTTTAAGCCTCTTATAACATGGTATATTGTTCATGTGCTTGTAGCATCATCACAGGGGACGGGGCAAAGAGGCAATTAGCCATCAACGCCTGATTTATCGCTTTTAGTGTCGTATACCAGGTACGCGTTGACGTACAGAGTATAGATATTATGAGATGATGTTATGAGATTGATATCATATGAATTGTGTTGTGTTGGTATCATATGATTTGTAGTATCATATGCATGTGCATTCATGGATATCATGTGTATGAGATGGATGAGGTATATGCTTTAGCATTAGAGGTATACGCCTGGTTTGGGTATATGCTCGGGTATGCTACGTTAGCATTAGAGGTATACGCCTGGTTTGGGTATATGCTCGAGTATGCTACATATACTTGGCATGAGAGATATACGCCGGTTTTTGGGTATATACTCTGGCTATTATCATGTGAGGACGGTACGATGATATGTGTTGCTAATGTGAAGATGTGAGGCGGTGCCACTGACATATTGAGCGGAAATAGACATATCATATTAGTCTTGTGATAATAGGATGTGTGATGAGACATGTCATGACATAATTGCATCTGTTGATGCATAATACAGAGCATTCACAATTAATGATTATTATTGTGCTTTATAATTGATATTGTGTTTTGATATCGCACTGAGATAATGGTTTATCTATACTCACGTTGTGTGAATGTTTCTGTAGGGACTCATAGACGTGGGAAGACGGGATGTGAGTCATTTTCCGCTGCGAACTGAACCACTGCCTAGGAGTTATCTTGGATTAGGTTGTTGTCTGTGCATGTGATGTATAGTTGGTTATGTTTTTATAACCCTTGTAACAACTTAACTAGTCAGAAACTCTTAATCAGTGCATGTTTTTACTTAATTCAGACTCACGTATGTATGCTTAATTGATACATAATGGATTAAGTAACGATGACCCCACATCGGTCGTGACCTAGGTGCGACAGACTAACGTTGGTCGACTGTGTTCTGGCCAGAGGATGCGGCGGTAGCGTGAATTGAATTAGGGTTAGGGTTCTTGAAATCTAGGGTTTGGATTTTGAAATTAGGGTTTCTACTATTGGAGATTTTGTTCAATTTTTGAGATTTTTAATTTAAGGAGATGTTTGGTTCTTATGTTTCCTGAAAATTTGAAATTATCTTTTTGTCTAAGCTGATTGTTTATTATCGATGAATAAACCATAATTTATGTAAGGCATAAAATATTTTATGCATAATTAAAATGCCTTAAGTGATTTGTATAGTTTAGTTGATTAAAGTATAGTCGCATCAACTTTCATAAATTAAATTTTACATCAATCATGTGAATCATATAAAGTATGATAGACATTATTTAGATGAATTAAGATATAGCGTAAAGTAGTTTTATGCATTCAGAATAAATGTCTAGTGATTTGTATAGTTTAGTTAATTAAAGTATAGCCACGACAACTTTAATTGATTAAATTATGTATTAATTATGTGAATCACATAAAGTATTATAGATATTTCATTTTTAATTAAGATATGGCATAAGTTTATTTATCCAGATTAAATGTCTATGTGATATGTATTATATAATTTATTAAAGTGTAGCTACAATGACTTTAATAAATTAAATTATACGTTAAGTTCTCTAACGTCACATAAAGCTAAATATACATTACTTGTAATTAATTATATTTAATATAATGGAATTTATCCCACAAAAAATTTTATTATATTAAACATGATTAACTAGGGTGAGATATCGAATTATTTTCTTAATTTCCCATGGGTATTAAGAATGTCGGATAATTCGATAGTTTTATCATAAAGATGTATGAATTTATATGAATTAGAAATTTAGCCCACATGTAATTTCTATGTAAAGGATTCATATGTTATTGCATGATTTACATTGTTAAAACATGTCACTTGGTTATTTGCTTTTTAAATTTGTGATATAAGCATGTATTTTGGATTTGTCGCAGTTATTCAACCTGTTACTTTATCTTATATGAAATGTGAAGTTCCTGAACTCAAAGGTGATAACTACAAGGTCTGGAAGGAGAGGATTCTTCTCCATTTAGGCTGGATGTATATTGATTATAGTATATAGAAAGACTAACCAAATGCTATTACTGAAACCAGCACTCCAGATGATGTTGATCTTTGTGAGAAATGGGAACAATCTACTTGTCTCTATGTGATGTTCATAAAGACCAAAATTTCTGCTGGAATCAGGGGTTCTGTCGATCATCATGATGATGTCCATACTTTGCTGAAGGTGATTGATGCTCAATTTGAGTTTTCAGATAAGGCACTAGCAAACACCTTAATTTTGAAGTTTTCATCGATGAAGCTCACTGGTATTAGAGGAGTGTGTGAACATATCATGCACACGAGGGATATAGCAGCTCAGCTTAAGACACTTGAAGTTGAGATTCTGATACTTTCCTGGTGCACTGCATTATAAACACTTTGCCTTACCAATACAGTACATTTAATATTTCCTACAACACACATAGAGATAAATGGTCAATAAATGAACTTTATGACCATTTGTGTTCAGGAAGAGTGTCGATGGCTATAGAGCAACGTAAAAGTGTGCATGTAGCTTCTCATATGAGAAAGAGAGGCCAGCACAAGTAGGGCTGAGCATTCGGTTAAAATCGAACCGAACTTATGAAAACGAACCGACCAAACATGTTTTTAAACCAACTGAACCGACCGATTTGTACTATTGAAAACAAAAAACCCGACCGATAAAACATCGGTTATTTCGGTCGGTAACCGAATTAACCGATATTTTTTAAAAAAAAATTTAAAAAATAAAACTCGTTAAAAAAATGTAAAAAATCAAAAAAATTTAAATGGATTCATTCACCTGTACACGGCAGCTCTTCCACAACTAACAAGATTTCATGTGATGCTCAAACATTCGTAAGGCAAAAAGTATACTCAAAATATACTCAAATATCAAGTAATTCAAAACCAATCCAAAATAAAAAGACAAACATGAAACTACTATTCAATCTATTTGAACTAGAAAGGACAGAGTCACGAAAATCTAACTTAGCAATCATCATAATCAGCAAAAATTATAACCTCAAACTTCCATTCAAAGTTGACTCAAATGCATGGTTCAGCCGACACAACTAATTCCTTCTTCTATGCCATTCTGCAACCATTAGCTCCCAAGCTCAAAACATACACATGAGGCTTTCCACAACCTGCCAAAAGCAAATGAAAGATTTACTATTCACTAATGCACTTTTAGATCATATAAAATATTTAAAACATACCATTTGTACCAATATGATTCATTTATCACCCGGTGTTGTAGAAGAAGAAGAGTTCAATGCAAATTTTGCAACATCTAAACAAAAAATGATGACAAAAAAATAAGATAAATTATAATTTAATGGTACAGGAAAATGTAACTATATGTTTTTTTAATAAAAGCTTACCACTTTCAAGGTTTTTGACATCTTCCAAAATCTCTCCAACATTGATTGGTATTGGGCATGAACGAAGCCAGTCTTGCGTACAAATAAGGCTTTCCACCACCATAGACATCAATGAGCTCCTAAAACAATCAAGTACTCAGCCACCAGTACTGAAAGCAGATTCAGCTGTTGATATTGGAATGGCCAACACATCACGAGCAATTTGACCAAGTATGGGAAATCTGTGACAATTTAGCTTCCACCATCCCAAAATGTCAAAAGAATCAAAGTATACCTCAACAATTTCATTGAGATACTTGTCAAGCTCTGACATATTACCATCAACAAAATTTGTGCCTTCGGTCTCTTGTACTTTGCATGGATTGATTGTCTTTTCAAATCGGTTTGGCTAAATTTTTTGGCTCAATATCACCTGATTCTTGAATAGACAACACTTTCTAGTTACTAGGCTCCATATTCTCTTTATAATTCTTGTACAAAGCAAGCAAAGTCTCCTTGACGCCTTTCCCACTTTTCCACCATTTTCAACTCCAAACAATTCCACCAACATGAATTCCACGAAATCAAATTTATGTCTTGGATCAAGCATCACCGCAATATAAAGTAATCTATTAATCTTTTCGGGATCTCCCCAATAATTGTCAAATTTCTTTTTCATAATCATCCCATGGAACAAACATCAAGATCATCACTTTCTTGCCACTCCTTCAATATAGTGTGAATAGAACTGATCACATGTACAAGATTATTGGAAAGGACATATAATGAACCAACTTTTAACATCATTTCATAAAAAACTTGAAATAAAGATGCAAAAAGTCTAACATTATTCCAAATCTGTACTCGTCGGCCTCCCATCAAAAGTGTTCATTTCCTTTTTAGGTTTACCATCTTCTCCAAATATCACATCTTCATTCTCATTCACAACAACCTCCCATTTTTTTAATTGAAGATCTAATTTAAAACATGGATCTTGTTCATCAAGCCTGTCAAAAGCTCTTTCAAAATTTTGAGTTACGTTCAACATCAAGAAAGTTGAATTCCATCTTGTTGATATATCTAAATATAAGGAATTCTTGCTTTCGATTTTTTCAATCTTAGCACATTCTTTGAACTTGCTTAATCTCGCAGGGGATCTCTTAACATATTTCACTGCATTTCTGACTCTCGCCACAGATTCATTGATATCTTTTAAGCCATCAACAACAATTAAATTGATTATATGAGCTACACACCTCATATGAATGTATTCTCCCATTAAAACAGTAGAATCCCGATTAGACTTCTTTTTTCTAAAATTATTGACGGCAACATCATTGGAACTTGCATTATCAACCGTAATAGTGAAGACTCAGTCAATTTCCCAACCTCTTAAGCAATTTTCAATGGCTAAACTAAGTGCTTCACCTTTATGAGTGTGTCATGAAGGTCCTACCCGAGATGCCATGATGCGCACGAGGATACATGAGTGTGTCAATTTTTTAAAAAAAAATTGAGTGAGTGTATGCATTAATGTGCCTATTATATACATATATTATATATATACAAACTGATGAAATGAAGTTAAACATACGTAATATCCATAATATTTAACAAACTTACATAATTAATATATTATTTATTACACTATGAAGTTCTTAATAAATTTGACGTTTGCAGCTTTACCATTCTTAAAAAGCATTAAAACTTGATTTTATAGTAGGATCTAACATTTGCATCTTTGTAAAAAGTTATAGTCAGTGATAACAGTGTAATCCAAATCTTTTTTTCTGATCGCTCTTCTAGTTGAAACAATTATTGTTCTCCAAAAATTATATTTTAGAGAATGAAAAATGAAAATGGAGTATTAATATTTTGTTTTTCAAGACATAAAATAACGAATTCGAAAAATGAAACAAAATATTACATCTGTGTTTCAGTATATTTGGTAATAATATAAATTTATTAAGAATTACTCATATTATTTTTGGATAATTATATTATTAACTTATGGAATGATTAATATATCATATAAACATTTAAATTACCTCAATATAAATAAAACTTATCTATATTTATGTTTATTCCGTTAATTTTCATATAAAATATCTCAGATATCAAAATTGTTATTTTTTTCTCCGTAAAAATGTTACAAATCCACAGATTTTGCCATACTTTGTTTTAAAAAAAAATTAATCTTTCATATAGTATTATGCTTTTTCATGAACTTATTACATAATATTGAGTATTGTTTATTTAATTACCATATAGTAGAATTTTTATACCAACCCGAATCGGTGAGAAATCATGAAAATTCATCTGAAACCAAAATCGATTTTTTATAATAATAAAAGAAATATTAGGAGAATTAAGAAGGTTTAACAATACTTAGTAAACATTAGTGTGAGAATTAGTAAAGATTAGTATGTAAATTAGTAAAATTTAGTGCGCGGATTAGAAAATCTTATTTGCCTTAAAGCTCCGCCCATGCACTCAGATCGCCAGATCGGGTTCGGAGCACCAGTGTATGGAGGGGGTACGATGATTATGTGACTTAGATATCAAAGTTGAGATCGTTAATCCCCTCGTCTAATATAAAAATAACATGATAAGAGTAACAAATTGGACAACCATTAGAGTAGCTTTCCTTTTCATTCGGCCAGAATCACAATTCCTAATTCATCAATTCACTCACATCCTTCTACATGCTAACCTCCACCTTAATATTTTAATATTTCTGTAGTAGAAAATATTATCTCTATTAATTATATATATTTATGTAAAATATAGGATGTACATATATTCTAATTTTAATGATTTATAATAAGATCATTTTTAACATACAATGTATAATTATACATCAAGAGTTTTCAAGAAACATTGTCAAAATGTATTATAAATTTAATGATATAATTTTTAAAGTGTATTTTGTTTCAGAGGCAACGAAATTATTTCAATAATATTTATATATAATAAATACAAATAAGATTTTAAAATGGCATTCCCCATCTTTTCTCCGCTGTCATTTAGGTACCGTTTGGTTTGAAGGATGTGATAAGTAATGTAAAGATTAAAAAGTATGAAATGATTGTAAAAATAATATGTGATAAGTTATATGATGTTTGGTTTGAGGATAAGATGATTGATAAAATTTATTATTTGGTATAATGTCTAAAATACCCTCGGCATTATAATAATAATTTAAATATTATTTTATTAATATTATATTATTATTATTATTATATTATAATATAATAATAATAACAATCATTACTATTATATTATTAATAATACACACGAAGCAGAGAAGAAGAAGGAGGAGAAAGAGAGAGAAGAAGAGAGAGAGAGAAAGAGAAGAGAGAGAGAAGAGAAGAAGAAGAGAAGAAGAGGAAGAAAAGAAGAAGAAGCGGAAGAAGCAGTAGAAGAGGAGGGAAGGGAGAAAAGAGGAAGAAGAAAGAAAAGAAAGAAAAAGAGAGACAAAAAGAAGAAGAGAGAGAATGAGCGAGAGAGACAAGAGGAGAAGAAGCAGAAGAGAGAGAAAGAGAGAGGAAGGGAAGAAGAAGAAGAGGGAGGAGGAGGAGGAGAGAAGATGAGGAGAAGAGAGAGAAGAGAGAAGAAGCAGAAGCAGAAGAAAAGAGAGAGACGAGAGAGGCAGAGAGAAGAAGAAGAAGAAGAAGAAGAATGAAGAGAAAAGAAGGACAGGAGGAAGAAAGAGAAGAAGATAGAGAAAGAGAACAGGAAGAAGAGAAGAAGCAGAAGAAGAAGAAGGAGGGAGAAGAAGAAGAATGAGAAGAAGAAGAAGATATGATAATCATAATATATATATATTAATTTAATAAATTATAAATTTTATTATTATTATATGATAATAATACTAATATATGTAATATATAATAATCATAATATAATAAAATATATATATACTAATAATAATAATAGTGTATATATAATAATCTATATTTAATACTAATAATAGATATGTATTTATATATACATAAATATATATTGATATAATAATAATAAAAATAAAGTAATAATAGTAATAAAATATAATAATAATAATAGTATATATAATACATAAATAATATATATAATAACATATATATAATAATAATATATCTATATATAATATTCGTAATATTTATATATATATATATATATTATAATCATATAATAATAAAATAAAATAATAATAAAAATAAAATAATAAAAATATAATATATGATAATAAAGTTGTAGAAAATAAGTTGTAATTTTTTGCGGGAATTTCAAATTTTGTAATGTTAAAAAAGGTGGGAAGGGGTATTTATGTCATTTTATTGTAAAGTAGGATTATAATGAGATAAATATGATGTGATAATTTTTTTTTATACCTCAAAACAAACATGGGATAAATAAAATTATCCAAAGACTAATAATCCCATCATGCAATGTAAACGGTACCTTAGAGAATTAAAGATAAGGCTCCATCAGTGGCCATTGCTGATTGAACAGATGGCAATCCAACTGAGACACCACCATACACCTGCCACCTACCTCACGCGGCCGTTCTCCGCCGCCACTCCACCCCGCGCAGCCTCTCTAACAGTCAACTCCATCTTAAGCAGGAGAGTCCAGGAACTTATCCAATCAGGTGCGGTCAGCCCCATTGCACCCAAAGATGCATCCTCAGCAATCGAATCCTACGGCTATGCATTGCTTGACGTAAGGCCACAGTGGGAGTGGGAGAAGGCACGTGTCTCAGGTTCCCTGCACGTGCCACTGTTCGTGGAGGATAAGGATAACAGCCCTCTCACGTTGGTGAAGAAATGGGTGCATTTTGGGTACATTGGGCTGTGGACCGGGCAGTATTTCACAATGATGAATCCGGGTTTTGTTCAGCAAGTGGAGGACATTGTTCCCGATAAAGATGGCAAGATTCTTGTGGCTTGCGGAGAGGGATTAAGGTAATGAAAGTTATAGGATAATTTGAGATAATGCATGGTATGTAATTGTGTAATGTATATGGTAGAGTTTATGGCTCAATGCCAATACATCTATTTGGTTGGGCTTATCGCCAAAAAACCAATAGACAACCATATTAGGCATGGTGCCAAACCCTGACCGTCAACCTCAATGAGCTAGGTATGACCTAGGGTTAAGGCTTGAGCCTTATAAATATGAATGTACCATCCCTTATTCAAAACACAAAAACTACACTCTCATTCTCATATCACGACACGTCTCTCTTGGAGAATCACCAACGACTCCAAGGACTAAGGTGTGCAATTTTGGAAGAGCGAGGAAGGTTGTGATGATAATATTATAGTCACCTTAGCAAGATGCTAAGATGAGATCTGATTAGATCAATTATGGAGTACGTCCAACCTCCATAAAAATCTATTTATAGCCGAATGTGCGAATTGCTGGTAGATGGTATCTCGCAATGAGCAAGTCATGAGCATTTTGTAGCCATTAGACTCAGATTCGTATGATGTTTAGAGCGTGACATACTCAAGTTGAGTGGGAGCTCTATCATAGCATGTATACATACTATATGTGCTGAGTAAGTTCGACCACGGTAATGGAGTGACATAATGGATTCTTGCTTCGTCACTGCGTGAGCGCTTTATTTGTTCTTATATACCCTTTGGGACTCTGAACCATATCATAAGTTGTAAGCTTGATGGTGCTACTTAAGCATGTATTCAAAAGCCATGATTGATGCGGTCTGTCGGAGTATGTCTGGGAAAGCTATCAAGACCAAAATGATTGACTGTGTGGCCGAGGAAGAACCAAGTTGGTAACACATCATTTTGTTCTAGGGCTTATAGGCAGGCCAATTAAGTCGAAAGTTGTTTTTGACATAGTCATGAGCATAGATACATAATTGAAAGAGACAAGCATGCTCATAATATGACGAATCAGATATGCTTGATCTGATGCGACTACACTAGTTTGTGGTATATGCGAGTTTTTTGAGTTGTAGAATTATGTTAGTTTGGTGATGACTTAATATAATTCTCCTCACCATTCTTGCTTGCTCGCACGCTTTATTCCCTGTATGAGAGAGGGCGACGTGAAATGAGGAACGATTGAGAAATAATTTGGATATTGATTCAAATATGTATTAGTGAGGGATGTAGATGTATATGAGTTGTGTTTATGGCCCAAGGCTCACTATATCCATTTGGTTGGGCTTATATCCCAAGACCCAATAGACATCCATATTATGCACAATGTCAAACCATGGCCGTCAACCTCAATACGGCAGGTATGACCTAGGGTTAGAGCTTGAGCCCTATAAATGAGTCTACCCTCCCCTATTCAAAACACCAAAACTACACTTTCATTCTCATATCACGACACGTCCCTATTGGATAATCACCAACAACTCCAAAAGGCTTAAGGTGTGCAATTATAGTAGATTACTCTAGTAGTAATATACCAAGCCAACGAGAGGCTGTTCAACGATCGAGGCTAGTAGACGAGTAAAGACATCTAGAATTATCTTCCGCTGCAGTCAGGTATATCGTATACCGACTATCTTATTGTATTAAATTCCAACAAATTGCAATTTTTATTAGATGAATTTTCTTGAAAATGTGATGGATATTTTATCTGGGTAATTTCATCCCACTGTCCAATCACCAATGTTCGTTTATTTATAAAAAAAATGTTAATTGGACGAGTAGATATTGTGTCTAGCAAACTTTTTTGTGACAATTTAGAAGTTGTGTGAGCGTACAAGCTCTGAAAATAATTTGATAAGATTTTTTAAAACAACTTGTAATAATAAGCCGTTTGATAGCTCATAAATCATTTTAAAAAAAGTTGGGACATCCCCAACTTGTTTTTGGATCTTATGTTAATTTTTTGAAAGATCCAAATATCCCCACAATTTTTAGGGTATGTTGCTTATTTAAATCACTTCTATGTTTCTTTTGCTTAAAGTTGAAAAAAGTTATTTTTAAGTAAATCTTTTGCTATTAAAATAAAAAAACAGTTAAAGTAACTTCAATTAATTACAAAAGTGTTATCACATAAGTTAAAAACAGTCAAAAACATATCATGACTTGTTTTTCTACTTCTATTTTATTTTAAAAAAGGAATAGCAGAAATTAAGAAATCAAACATCCAATTCTATTTTTTTGGTATTAAAAATAGATAATTTTTTAGAAGCATTTACAAACATCGCCATATCATATCGCAAATTAACCATCCCAAAAATAAGTATATGTGTTAATTTAATAACATCAAGTTTTTTTTATATTCATGATAATAAAAAAACTTATAATACCAAAAAATCAATATTTTAGCTCTGTTTACTTATTTTATTTTCCTATATATGAGACGCATTTTATGTGGAGCGTTGTCTATTTCTTTTTTTTAAATATATTATATATGTCTATTTATGTAAATCATCTTTTTTACGTTACAACTTATCTTTTTTTTTTTTTTTTGATAAACTTTACAACTTATCTTAATAGAATGTAAGACATAGAAACTTGTAAGCTATAATAAATTTAGCCAATACCTTCGAAATATCTTAACATATAACCCAAATCAATGTTTTTCACCAAAAAATCAAATAACATAAAATCGAGAGTAGAATTACAAATGCATGCAATTTAATCTCATTCTCTTATAATAAATCAAAGCAATGAGTAAATTTTGCAGGTCTATATTGGCCGCTTCGAAACTACACGAAAGAGGATACAAGAACTTGGGGTGGTTGGCCGGAGGGTTCAACCGTGCGACCGATGACGACTTCCAAAATGTCGAAGGAACCGAGAAGCTGCAGTATGCAACAGTAGGGGGTGCATCCTATCTCTTCCTCAAGCTGCTTACAACTTTACAATCTGTGGGAAAAAAATAACCATTAAAAGAACTCTCACTCAGAGTTGAACTGTTCAAATGAGTTAAATTCTTAAGGATTTGTCTCCATTTTATCGAATTATTTGTAATTCTGTGTGCATTTGTTCCTGTGTTTTATTGAATCCATGCTAGTTTACACCAGTGTTTTCTTAACCGGACCGAACATAAAACTGGTACACTTTCTGGTTACATGTTCGATCTGTTCAACCGGTTGAACCACCGGTTGAAATCAAATGTTCACATAAAAAGAAAGCAATAAAACAACTAGCAATGTCGAAAAAACTACAAGAGGTGCCAAACAAAAGTTCCCGATAATATCACAAAAACTACAAATTCTAAATAAGATTAATGTATCAAAAATTAGCATAATGTCATTGTCATCATCAAACAAAATGGACCAGGAATGAAATGCCTTCATCGATGGCAACTTGTAATAATGTATTATACACATTAATCATGATAGGAAAAAGTTGAATTCTGACATCTTAATCCTTTTTATAAACTACAAAATAGATTAAATGACATTTATAAAGTAAATACCTTAACTGATAGAAATACGATTTGCACGACTTATATTCCGGCGATAAATATGTTGGTTTGTACGACTTATAGATTCCGGCGAAATGAAGAATGGGATAAACCGTAAAATGTATGGAAGAATGACGTAGGTTTTTTTTAAAAAATTGATCCGTAATAGCTTAGGTTTTTCGTTTGTTTGACGTGGAGTTTTATAGTAAGAGGGTTTACTTTGGGTGGCTTACAAAAGACGTCTTTACCATTGCATTTATTAGGGAGAAACAATAAAAAAGGAAAATTCAAAGTCAATCTCAAAATATAATATATAAAAAGGGCAAAATATATTTTAAAGTAAGACCGGTCGACCGATTTTTGACTAGTTCTTATCGGTTCTCATCGATTTTTAAGTGCAACGATTTTATGAGGTCAACCAGACCGGACACGGAAACTATCACTGATTGGACCGGTCGGACCTGCCGGTCCGGTCCAGTTTTCAAATCACTAGTTTACACCACCATAATATAAACTATTATGAAAATAATTCAATCCATTTCCATGATTAACCATAGTTTTACAATTGATGGTTAATGGGCGACGGAAGCCAAATCGGGCCACCTATAAGCATTGTTCGCCATCGCGATCGTGGGCATTATGTTCTAGTTTCATTCTAGATCACATAAGTCCGATGCGCGAGCGGGTGCGGATGTGGATGCGGATGCGCGAGTGCGTCAATTTTCAAAAAAGTTCAGTGCGGGTGCGCATTAATGCGCCTATTAAAAATTAATAAATATATATATATATATATATACATACATACTGATGAAATGAAGTTAAACATACATAATATACATCATATTTAACAAACTTACATCATTATTATATTATTTACAAATTTACAATATGAAGTTCTTAACAACTTTGGTGTTTGCAGCTTTACCATTCGCTAAAAGATTAAAACTAGATTTTATTGAATGATCTAACATTTGCAGCTTTGCAAAATATTATAGCCAGTGATACAACGTAATTTGAAATCTTGTATTTGATCGTTCGTCTAGTAATGATTCTTCGAAAAATATATTTTAGAAAATAAAAATGAAAATGAAATGAAGTATTACAGTTTTGTTTTATTTTAAGATATAAAATAATTAATTTGAAAAGTGAAACCAAATTGTTCATATTCATTTCAACTTGTTTGGTAATAATATGAATTTATTAAACTGCTCATACTATTTCGGGAGACTTATATTATTACCTTATGAAATGACTAATATAAACATTTAAATTAACTCAATAAAACTAAAAGTTTTATTTATAAAGTTCATTCTATTAATTTTCAAGCAAAAAATTAAGATATCAATATTATTATTATTTACTCCACAAAAATGTTACAAAATCACATATTTATCATACTTTCTTTTATCACATATTTTAATATTTCATATGTTATTATGTCTTTTCATGATTCATTACATAATAGTGAATATTATCTATCTATTTACCATATAATATAATTTTCTTACCAACCCGAAATACCTAGAAACCATGAAAATTCATCTAAATCCAAAATCGGAGAATTTTTTTTATAATTACAAAAAAAAAAATATCGGAGAATTAAGGAGGATTAACAAGACTTAGTAACGTAGTGCACGACTTAGTAAATCTTAGTGCGCGAATTAGAAATTCTTAGTGCGCGAATTATAAAATCTTAGTGCGCGAATTAGATATTATTAAAGCGCGAACTAGAAATTCTTAAAGCGTGAACTAAAAATTCTTAATTCGCCTTAATGCGGCGAACGCGCACCCAGTTCGCCAGTTCGTGGCCGGAGCGTCAGTGTGTGGAGGGGGTTAGGAGGATTATGTGACTTAGGTTTCATTTACATCTCGCGGAACGGTCACATTGATAGTCATGGATTTTTTTTAAAAAAAATACAATAAAAATAATAACTTATTTAAAAATATTGAAAAATACGCTAAATTGCAATGACAAACAAATTTTTAATTCAAATATTATATTATTGTAATTTAATGATATATCTATTGAATTATATTCTATTCTTGATTGCCGAGAGTAAATTTAAAAATAATTCAACATAATATTATAATAATTATATTTAATATAAATAAATTTTCTGTAGGACAAACTTCATTATACAAAAATGATTAATAACAAATTATTTTCATTGTAACCAAATGTGATCCAAATAATTAATATATAATTTTACTTAATAAATAATATTACGACTGTTCTTTTTTTAATTAAAATCATATGAATTACTAAGACATAAAATAATTATGATTATAATTATTATTTATCCATAACCAAATATTTCGAAATAAACAAAATAATAAATTATGAATGATTATAAAATAAAAGATCCAATTCCCATTTTTATGAATATTGTCAAACTTCCAATCCAATTCATAATTCTGAGAAGTAAAAATTCAATATTGAAAATGCAAAATTATCTAAATGAAACAGTATTGCTAAATTGAGAATCCCAAACCTGAATTGAGCGACCTCCGACTAACACATGGCCGCCCAACGTGCGTCATGTTAGTCATATTAGCATAAATACACTACAAGTCAAATATTGATCTAATATGCTTTATGAACCCCGGTCCAATTAATTGTCCATTAGAACTATAAATATGTCACACCTATCTAGGGTTGAGGCGAACATATTATTCCACTCAATACACTCTATCTCATTGAAAAGCCGACATCACACTAGTACTGGTGCTGGACTTGTAGACCTGGTCAGGTTGATTGGACTCGAGTGATCACTATTTTCAGATTTACATTGGTGAACGGTAATATCTTTTAATGCATTATATTTGATATTTGCATGTTAAATATACGAATCTACCGTGATTGTCCGTCCCAATGTTTAGATCTGTTTACTATTTATTTTCCTCTGCGTTTGGATCTGACTGCCAGTATCAATTATCAAATACATGAACATGGACCCAAAACGCATAGGAAAATAATAAATTAATTATCAAATATATAAACAGTAAATCACGAATCTGATTTTCGAATTAAAAAAAAATTGGGCCAAAAAAAAAAAAGAGGGGCCAGAACATGTTAAATAAAATTTGATTCCATTTTCGAATATGGGTTGGTAAGTTTGGGTCCAACAATAGCGCACACACGTTCTAATTTGAAAACATGTTGTTAACACAACTTGTTAAACATTTTAGTTGATTATTATTCGTCTGTAAGTGAGATGTCTGAGATACATGATTGACTGCAAATTGGTTTATTTGAGTATTCAATATTGAACTCTACTTTGTTATTTTAATTCTTGCTCGAGACGATCAAGTTTAAGTTTGGGGGAGTTGATAAATTTGATTTTTACACTTAATTTGATATAAGATTAGGGGCGTTTTTGTAGTGCTTCCTGGAAAATATTACGCATTTTGGTATATATTTATATATTTCAGGAATCCAGGTCCAAATGGTCAAAAGTGGAGGAATTAAGCTATAATTAATAAGAAAAGACCAAACCGAGCACAACCAGATATTATTGAACATGGATGAAATATTATATTATAATATATGATATTATAATACATGAGTGCAGATAGCAAGTGACGTCCATATCTGATTATAAGATTTACGTGAGCAATAATAAGAAGAGTCCGAGACAATAAAAAGAAGAGAGTTACTTGAGAAGAAAAGATAAGAACGAGAGTTTACGTGGGAATTAAGAGCAGCAACATTTAACAGACGTGAGCAAGAGTTTTGATTGGGAAGAGATATAAATTCACAAGTTACCTGAAAAGCGAGGGAGAAGAATGGTAATTGGATATAACTTCGCATGATATCAGAAAGAGGAGACGTGAGCAAGGGAGGATTATAGATAAGAGGAGATGGAAGTGAGCAGCTAATATTAGAAAAAGACAGCAGATACGTTACGGGTGAGAAGTAAAAGAGATGAAATTGGTGAGTTACGTGTGCAAAGGAAAGGAGTGAGCGACATGAGATAAAAAGAAGAAAAAAGTATGTGAACAAAAAGACAGAAGACGGGAGCAAAAATAGACGTGAATATTTGGTGAGAACAGAAGAGATAAGAGACGATATCTGAGGAGAAGTAAGCAAGGTACGTGACTTGGAATAAAAAACAAAGGAGTGATCTGAGAAAGAAGAGAAGGGAGAGGAGATTGACGAACAGAGAAAAGGAGACGCACGGGAATTGCAGAAAAGAAAAGAGACATAGTGAGCAGCAGAAGAGACGTAACAAAAGAGGAGGAACAACAACGTTCTGAGACGAGGATTCACGTAAATGTTGGGTTTCCTTACCCCGGCGCCAGATCCAAACGCAGCGGAAATAACAATAAACAGATCTGACCCAGGGACGGACGATCACGCCTGATTCATATATTAACATGCAATCAATCGAATATAATGCACGAAAAGAGATTACCGTTCACCGACGTGAATCTGATAGCGGTAGTCCCTCGAGTCCAATCAACCTGACCAGATCTACAAGCTCGGCACCAGTGCTAGTGTGAGGACGGCTATTCTCAGAGAGTGAGTGTTGATTGAGAGTGATTAGGTCATCTTAACATTCTGATACAAATCATATTTATAGTTGCAATAAGCTAATTGAGCCAGGGTTAATATAAAGCCCATTGGGTCAACGTTTGGCTTGTAGGGCATTTATGCTAACAATCTCCCACTTGCCCAAAAGCCAAAACAAAACTACAAACTCATAATTCAAGTAACTCAATCCTATTGAATAACTTGATGTACTACTAATGTACATAATTATGAGACGTTACTATATCAAACGTTTTAATTTAGAACTTTCTACAGATGAAACGTTTTCAAATATAGAAACTCCACTAAAGTGATGAGCTTTCAAAAATTAAATTCATCTCTTCTAAATCACTCAATTTGAGCACTTAACATTTAAGTCTCAATTCTCATCAATAGATCGGAGGTCGGTTGATTATGACCCAGCGAGGCTCAAGTGTATCATAGCAGTAGGATCACAACCTTTATGATTTTAGAAGTCAAACAACTTCTTTGGGCTTACCCTGAATGCCTCATTGTCAATTAAACTCATTTAATAGACAATGGCCGAAGTATAATTCCAGCAACAACCTACCGATCGTGGGTAGCGCCTAGCATCTGCGCTTCACGAAGACCTAGATACAAATGACTAGCAACGTACGAGAACCTGTCAGCCATAGTTAGCGTGCAGTACATTCCTTTCACTCAATATGTCCCGATTGAATCAAGGGCATTGGTTGCTCGAGACCCTTATGATTTCAATAACTATGTATTTGTTTCACAGTATATGATTCCTTGTGCGTATATAAAAAACCCATTTTTCACAAGCACTACCCACTCTGGCCAGAGATTCTTCGAATCATATATAGAAAAACACATAGGACATCCTGGTTCATCAAGACCAGTGGTGAATCCCCAACGACAATCATAGGCCTCTGACAGCATCACTGAATACCCAAAATAACAACTTTATGACCCGCATGTGGTCAGTCATTAAATCAAAGTACACGGCTATCTATCAAGACCTCAATGACGCTTCGGGTCATGAGGAGTAATGGTGCACAACTATGACTAGGAATTCTATACTCAACAAATGGTAACCGCTTATAGAATTCCGAGTAGGGTCGTTCAGTGAACTCATTCCTAATGAGCACCTATTCATGTGTGTTGACTTCTCCAAGCCAACGCCGATGAAACGCGGTGCACTACACTAGACACATCATGAATACCAGTCTCTAACGAGCATATATCGATATCCCATTCTCGAAGGCTCATCGACCAGGAACATTTAGAAATCGCAGTCGAGAATGTATTTCATGGTCACCATCATATGCGTAACCTCATTCTATGGACTATAGCAATCTCAAGGACTTCATCAATGCATCAAGATGCATGGGTAAACAGATGAAGAAGTGCCATATATATTAATATTCAAATAAAGATTTGTCATAATAAAATTACAAGTATAATCAATCAACTATTGATTTACTTAATCATGTATGACAACAGTATCTTTCACTTTCCCAAAGCCAACTACTCATGTGTCTTAAGACCATCTTCCCAAGATGCCTGACAGACACCAATCGTTGTAAAATCTTTGTCAGTGTATTCGCTATATTTTCTGTTGAAGCGATTTTCTCGATAATAATGTCGCGTCTACCATCTATCTCATTAGATGGTATTTTATCAATATATGTTTGGATACTGATGAGATCTTGGCTATTCATAATAGCTCAAATGTCACAGTACCAGGGACTGTGTCAATCGCACTAGAAATTACACCCAACTCTTGGATGAAATTTCATATCCAAACTGCCTCTTTGCTGCATCGTATGCTGCAATGTATTCAGCTTCAGTGGTGGAATCCAATGTGGTGTCTTGCTTGGAACGATTCCAAGAGACATCACCATCATTGAGCTTAAATACAAATCCGAACATCGATATGGTATCATCTACATCCAACTGAAAAACCAGCATCAGCTTAGACTTCAACTTTTATTTCTCCACTTACAGATCCAAAAACCATGACATATCCTAAGTTCTTCATAAGCACTTGAGGATTATTTTCACAATTTTTCAGTGATCTTCATCGGGATCTGTCTGATGTTTGCTCATTACACTAAGAACATACATCAGGCCAAGTACATAACATAGCATACATTATGCTATTAAAGTAGAAATATAAGGTATCAATGTCATCTTTTCTCTCTCCTCATCAATCTTAAAACCTATTGACTCGAGAGATAAATACTATGACATATGATGAAGTAACTCGTTTTTTTTGGCTATTCTATGCTAAACCCTTTTAGCACAGTGTTTATGTACGTAGATTGAGATATCTCAAGCATCCTTTAGATCTATCCCTATAGATCCTTACACTAAACATGTATGACGCTTCCCCCAATCTTACATGGAGAAATTAGTAGATAATCATGCTTTAATTGATTAATCCAATACCATTCATAATGATCATGATATAATCAACTTAAAGCATCACAAATGTAACCATGCTCCCACTAACCCTTTTGCACACACATGTCACTTCCGGATTTTTAACAAAATCAAACACTTTGATGATGTTATCAAACGGAAGTTAAAACTTCGGGATGCCTTCTTAGGCCCATAAATGGACCTCTGGAGTGTGAAAACATTTTTCTCACTCCAAGAAGTTGTAAACACATTTGGCTGCTACATTTCTACCTCAATGCCACCACTGAGAAATGTTATGTTCACATCAATTACTCATATCTCATATTCATAATATAAAGATATAACTAATAAAATCTAAATAGACTATAGCATCATAACCGATGAAAATTTTCTCATAAACAACTCTTTACCTATGAGAATAATCGTTTCTTACTAGTCAAGCTTTGAAGGTCACTACCTTCCCATCCACTCCAAGCTTTCACTTGTAAATCCATGCAGCCAATGGGAACAATTCCCAAAGATGATCTACTAAGGCCCATACCTTACTGGAGTACATGGAGTCCATTTCAGATTTCATGACATCTTGTCAATGTCTCGAATCAATATCTGACATTGCCTCCTTGAAAGTCCAAGGATCATATCCATGGTCTATTTATTGACTACTTTCAAGGAGTTGATTCATTCTATCAGGAGCTCTTGAAACACTTTCAAATCTCCTTGGTGTGTGTAAATCAAAGGTTGTGATTGACTAAATTAATTTCACCGTTTTCAATTTTCTAGTGGTTTGTGGTTCTTGAACCCTTTAAAGTTATATTATTTTGTCATCCTTTCTAATAGAAACATTTTCTCTAGAAAGATTGCACTTGCGAAACAAACTCTTTGCCTGCAATTGATAATATAAATTTCCACAAAATAACATAAGATGGATCAACTATCCAACTCATCTCTCACTGGCTGCTTCACATAAGCAGAACAATCTCAAAATAAAAATTTGGATTATTTTTCAGTCCATATCGTATATGGAGTTTTGGTCACTGCATTGGTATGAATTATATTCAACAAATATGTAACTTTAGAGAGTTACTCAGAGAGAATCACATTCTCTTTAAGATAACTCAACATCATCTTGCACTAACATTTAATGCTCCACATACGTCCATAAGAATCAAATTCAATGGACATTCAGCACATGCTAAATATATGTTGGATTTAAGTTATCATTCTTTTTATATTCTTTGAATATAATCATACTAATCATTAATAAGTTCACCAGATTCAATAAAACATGCATTCTTAAAAATACTGCAAATCACATTCGCATATTTAAAGGAATATCATTGTCTATCAAAATAGGAACAATGTTCATGATTAAATCTAGAACAAATAAATAATTGCTCAAACCAGTTCCTAACCAGTTCAAGATTTTATATTAAATAAATGTTTCAAACAGCCTTTGCAACAACTCTTGCTACAATGCTTAGCATCAGGTAGGTTTCACCTTCCTAGGGCTCTCTACTTCTTCACATAACATGCAACTCTTTGCAAAACTGCGAGCACAACTGGCATCATATACCAAAGAAGTAGAACCAATAGAAACATTTAATTTTAATATATAACATACCATTTCTAGAACGCTTCTAGTATAGGTATTCCTTATAATTTTGCGCCAGTGACCAGCAGTGAAAACATAGATGCCTCTCCTTTCTTAGTTGCTACTATATCATTTTTCGTCTTTCAAGGTTGGGAACCATTTCCTTTCCTCTTCTTTATCCTTGAACTCTTCCTACCATTGGTAGAAGATTCGACAAGAAGAACACATTTCTCCTTTTGAACCAAGGACTCATGAGTTTCCAACACTTTTGACTATAAGATCAAATCTATAGCCAGTTGAGGATTTGTCACATTCAGATTTTCCAATTTCTCAACAAGAGATATTTTTCTTACACCATGCTCATAGACAAAGCCCCATCTCACATGTGAAATGAAAATAGCTCTTTTGAAATCGCGAGTCTCAGTAATCGCGTTCGTTCACCAAACAACATTTGTAGGTGTTGAATGTGAATGAATTCTCATATCTGTGTTGAAAACTCATTAGTGACATTGATGCTATCATTATC